>CM053026.1:263914490-263983038 GCA_028564925.1 Lithobates sylvaticus
GCAACTTTGCAGGGAAGAGGGGGCAGAATTCAACCCCCCCAGAATTCCATTTTATGAAGTCACTCAAGTTTAATTTGTTCTTCAGAGTGGAGCTCCAACCATAGAAGTTGTACAGTATTGCTGACAAGTTTTGTACTGTTTGTCTCCAGCAACCTGACAGTGATGGTCAGATTGAAGACTTATCACTTTCATACTTTGAGGTTATAACGTTTGGTTCTACTAGCTGAATTCAAACCTGTGTGCTAGTTGGACAGCTCCAGACTTTTTTTTTTAGGAGAAAGTCAAATCTGCTCTTAAAATTAAACTTGGGGGTGCCAGGACCCTCCATAATAGTTCTCAGAACAAAGTATACAGTTAATACTTTGCTACCTCACTTTTCCATGTAGAAGATTTAAGGACTTGACTGCTGATAGGGATATCTTTTAAAAAAAAAAAAAATTATTGTAGGCCCCTAAATAGTATGTATTTTATTTTATTTTTTTCCTGTTTATGGCAACCATAACATCTTTTCTATGCCACTAGCTAGGTGCAGGTAGGAGGGACTTCTAGGTTTCTAAAAAAAAAAAAAAAAAAAAAAAAAACTGACAATTCATGCATCAAACAAAAGATAGACATTCAATATGTAACATTTTTAATAGTGGGGGTTATTTACGAAAGGCAAATCCACTTGGCAGTGCAGTCGCTCTCAATCTAGATCTGAAATGAGTGGAAGCTCTGCTGATTTTATCATCCAATCATGTGCAAGCTAAAATCCTGTTTTTTTTTTTTTTTTTTCCCCTTGCATGCCCCCTCGGCTCTATAGCGACTTTACTTCCAAGTGCACTTGCAGTGCAAAGTGGATTTTCCTTGAGTAACTACACACTGGGGGTTATTTACTAAAGTTTGGGTTTTGTCTGCTCCTTCTAAAAGCATGTTCTATTTGTCCTTTAGTAAATTGTGTGTGGAGAGAATTGTCTGCTGCAGAGGATTTCTACTTGTAATGATTGAAACATACTGTATAGTATGAAAAAACAGTTGTGCACAAATGTTGTGATTTCTTTAGACTGGCTTTATTACTTCCCAGACAAACTAAAGCAGAGATTTTCAAAGGATCTCGTCACCACTAGAGTGCCTTGGCTCAGCCAGCTGTTTATTTTGGCATGTCCACAGCCACTATTAAAGCTTGTAAACTGAGTGAAAGTGGAAGAGAGGGGGGGGGGGGGGGGGGTTCACATGGTTTTTAACAATTATTATTTGTCCTTTTTTGTTTTGCTGGTGATTCCTCAGACAAACAGCATAGTATATTGATACCAAGCATTACCTTGAACAGCAGTTTGGAAAAACTATTTCAGTCACAGCATTGGTTGTTTGAAATATACACAATCTTAAAAACTGCTTATTAGATTTTCAGAATACTAATAGTGTTTTATTTAAGTGAATATAAAGGCCCCTTAACAATTAAACTTTTCTGGGAAATTTTTAGGTGCACCTAATGTTCCCCACCTGGATGGGCTCAGCCTTTATTACCTTTTTAGATGTCGCTGACCCAGAATAATCATGGAAAATATTTTGAAAGTTTGAGTGAGCAGGGTTCGGGCCTGTGTTGATGGCGTCAGCTTGACATAATTCCAGACGCTTCTGGGTGTGTGTCATTGTGTCAGACTTCAGGGAAAAGATTTTAGCATTGAGTGAAAAAAGTATTTTCTTTATCGTCCACTAAGGGACACAGGAATTTTGAAATTCTAATATAGCTGGGATGTCAAAAAACAGTCTGAGGGCTAGGTAACAGCCACTGATAGGTTTAATGGATATAGGCATGGAATCCATGTCCAAATCAAGGCATGATGTAGAAAGAGTCATGTGTAAAAAAAAAAAAAAAAAAAAAAAAAAAAAAAAGGGAAATTGCATCAACCAAAGGGGGAGCACTGATGCTAATCCCTGATCTGGACTAGGTCAGAGAATTGCCACTAAAGGAAAATTAGTGGCTGATTAAACCATCCTGTCTGTCCAGCATGATTGGAGGACCACACAGGAAACCCACCAAAAAAAAAAAAAACACTGCCCACACTGAAATTTTACGAGCAAGACAAATTGCATCCAAAAATAGTGCTCAGACGGTCACTGCAGTATTCCAAGCCCTTAGCTTCAGGGAAAGGAAGGATCAAAAAAGTTGCCTGGCCAGACAACAAATTTTAGTATTGACAGCTATGCCTCTGACATTCCTCACAGCAGACTATACCAATTGTTAAAGGAATGATCCACGGTGCTGATAGAAACTGAGATGTACTAAAACTGAGTTCTCATAAGGAGATGGTTCAATAACTACATCCTAGCAAAGTAAAGGCAGGGATGAGGGTATACCAAACCTCAGCTTGGTGAACAAAAAACAGGATAATCAAAAGAAAGGGGGTGCTTGCAACTGCACACCCAGAGATTACTACCACTAGTGTGATGGACTTTACTGTAATCCTTCCTTACCATTTACCAATCGTATGATTCTTGGAATCAAATGAGCTAGTCCTGAGGAAAGTAGCACTCGCCCCCTGTAGAGCAAAGGGGTAGAAATCGGAGTCCAACAACCAAGAAGCTTCATTTTCTGGAGGCTAGGGGAAGAGAAGGAATCAAAATGGATTCCTGCAGAAGACTGCAGCTTGGCTGCAGAAGGGGAACCTATTTTTTTTTGGTTATCAAGTCCCATGAAGGATGCCTTTACACTATGCCCCAAAGGAGAAAAGTACATTAGGGTCCCAGCAAGGCTTGTCTTCTGATCATCCAGGAGAATACAGTCACCCCCCCCTCCCCCCAGTGAAAGATACTACCTTACACGCTAGAAAATTGGGTGCACTCAAATGCTGAACTCTTGGGATAGATGTCATAAATGACACAGCAGCATGAAGTATAGAGAGCAGGTCATCCGAACTGTCGCAGGGAGAGTTCCCAGGCCTTTCCGAAGGTGATGGTCCTGCAGAACCCAGGGAATATCCAAAGAAGGCCAAGTCAAACATTGACCAATGTAAGGAATCCCCCTCTGAGGGTACAATCTGTTCTAGAGAATCAGACCAAGTACTATATAGCAGGATATGCTCATCAAGAGTGGTCCTCGGAGGGAAAGAAGATGGAACTGACATGCATATAGCATTTGGAGGTTCTTAGTCTAAAGAGAGCAACTTGTTTTGTCCAAAGATCAGACTCTTAACATAAGTGTGCAAAGGGAACTGAGAGGGGCTACTACTAGAGGACTAATACTCAAGTATTGCTTTTCTATAATACTCAATAATGGACTACTACTATTGGGGACTAATACTAGAGGGACATCCCTCAGCAATCTGATGGGGGGGGGGGGGAACAGGTAAAGTTCTGTTACACAATGGGAAGGCATCAAGTGACCACAGAGGGTGGGCTCCCCAGCAAAGTTTTGTTGAATATCCCTGCTCAAAACTGATCTAATACCACCAGCATTAGACACCTGGTGATCCATATTTGGACAAGACTTGCAAGCGATTCCGCAACGGAATTACCAGGAAAACTACTATTTTTTTTAATGAGGATTTCGTGAGCGTTCCACAATGGGGATGCCAGGAAAGAGCACTAGGATGGACATAAGGACCAGCGCTGCAAGCAGAATCTGGACGTGTCGAAGTACATTAAGGGTAAGCTCCTTTATCTGGAAAAGTGGTAGAAACTGGTCCGTGTGGCGCTTTTAGGTTCCTAGTTCCCGCAGGAGAAGAAAAGGGGTATCAAGCAGCACAAGGGCAGTAAGGGAGGTCGTGGGGGGGGGGGGGGTATTCTTTAGTGGGCATAGGTGTTCAATTGGGATACCACCCCAAAGACTGGATCCTAGAACGATGAATCAGAGGTCTCTGCATGTGGAGAGCCCAGACAAAGCTAGGAATATACGCAAAGGTGCAGCAAAACTGGAAGGGTGAAGAGGGGCATCAGAAGTGGATGCCTGATTTGCCGAAGGCCACAACTGCGCACTTGGGCACCCACATCAAATGCTGGGGAGGTCAAATACTTGGGTACACAGAACAAACAGCCCCTCAATTGTAAAAGTGTACCTTCATACAGAAGGTTAGTAGAGGACCTCTGGATTTGAGCTCTACGGCCTAAGTGGGAGGAAGGCTGACTGTCTGTGTTACTATTGCAGTAGTAGATGAGAGAAAGTTCAGCTCCTTCCACCAACATCCTGTGCTTAAGAAGGAGCACACTCTGACTGCCGGAGGCTTTGCTAATGATGGTGTCATAAGAAGGTGGGAATAGTTGATTACCCATGAAGGATAACCAAGTCAGGCACTGCGTAGATTTATAATTGGTGTCCCATGCACATAGTCAAAGTGCCCTATGCATGTAAACGGACATCAACACCATGCAATAAACAAGCGTAAAGATCCAGATATTTATTCCAAACTTTTAATTAAGAGACTGCCTATATTAGCAATAGTAGAGTCCTCTTGAAGGAATTAAACCCAAAATGACAGTTTCACAAATCAAGGTCACTGTCAACACAGGGCAGAAAGTAATTTCAGTTCGTGTAAACTGGGAACCGGGAAGTAGGGAATCTAACTGCCTGTCGGTAAAATCCTGAAAAGTGAGCATGCTTTCAAATTGTTGTGTTGGTAGTACACCTGGGTTAATAATCTATGGTAATTATAGAATATTTACCAATAAATTCCCTCTCAAAAGGGTAAAGTAGTGCCATATTTCCTGAGGGGCCCTACAGGGTGTTCCCAGTCTCCAAAGAGGAAAGACTAAGTGGGTGTAATGGAAAGGTTTGCAACTGAGGGAGCTCTAAAAGACCTTCAGTCTGAAAAAGCAGTCTTATCCTCTAAATGCAGGATATCATACACTGCATCAGTCAGGTTAGAAATAACCCCTTTCAAATTTGGGTCATCTGCAGATGACACAAACAGTCTCTCATGGATTAGACTGAGGAATCTGAATCAGAGATGGTACAGAAGACTCTGGCTTGCTTTTAAATTGAAAGCCCATAGAGAAGTTGGACTGCTGGGATGGCGCCAGGGAGCGTCTCTATGAGCAGAAAAGTAAGCAGTTTTGCATACTCGCAAACCCAAGCTACCAGTTCTACTGAGGGTAGCAGGTGTCTGGAGGTCAATGCAGGCATGCAGAAGATCAGAGATTGGATGATCCATGTGGTGCAGCGGCTGGATAATGTATCCTTTAAAACTGAAATGGTGAGAAAGGAGCGCCCATAAGTTTTCTAGTAAAATTGCAGATCCACCAGATATCATCAAGCCGTATTACAATATTGGTCACCTTTTTTTGTTGTTGTTTTTGTATTTGGTTACATTCTCCTGGTATTCTTTAAATAATAAAATTAGATTGAAACAATGTTGGTCACCTTCGACAGCATATAGGGGTATATTTACTAAGGCGGGAGAGTACAAAATCAGGCTCACTTCTGCAGAGAAACCAATCAGCTTATAACCTCAGCTTGTTCAATTAAACATTGGCAATAAAACCTGGAAGCTGATTAGCATCTATGCAGAAGTGTGCCTAATTTTGTACTCTCCAACCTTTGTAAATAAACCCCCATAATCGCATAGTGTGTAAGTGTGTTCAACAGGTACAAAAGAACAATTAGTCCTTCAAACAAAGGGATAGTTACCCAACCACAGTGTAAATTAAAGAGCATTGTCCAGCCTTGTGAGAAATAAAGGGTTCTCCTTAGGCAAAATCCGACATGCAGCTTGCAGCCAAGTTTATCGATGGATCGACTTTGGTACAATCAGCCTGCCCATAGATAGAAATCAGCAGGGACCAGCCAAGGTTTGATTCATCTGTGGCTGGCTTTCCCCTCAATTCTTAGTGCGAAAAATGGCAGTTGCGGGAAATTGAAAACAGTGAGGTAGCCCCCAGTGCTTTAGTCCAGCATGATTCTGAACACAGCTACATCCCCAGTTATAAGGGGATGTAGCACACTTATGTAACCACATTTCTTTTATTTTTTACTCCCCCCCCCCCCCCCCCCCCCCCCCCTAAAAGATTTCAGTTTGCATTTCAATTGAGTTGTACAGTTTATAGTTCACATTGATGCTGGGTTCACACTAATGCCAATTGGATGCGCATGACAGGAGCCTGTGATCGGTTCTCAATGGAGCCGGTTCACACAGCTCCAGGGTGGCCACGGAGCGGATTGCACAAGGGTCCTGTGCGTCTTTGGCTCTGTTTCAGGTCCAAATTCAGGCCTGATTCGTCCCTGAAATGGAGAACAGGGATACACGGGACCCCTGCTGTGATGCCGCGTACACACGAAGGGACAATCCCGCGGGATTATCCTCTGGACTGAAGACCAGCGGAGAATCCCCTCGTGTGTGGGCGCCGGCGGACTTTTTGGCGCCAAAGGTTTAAAATGATTCAAAACATAATAGCAGAAGAAACACAGTACACATAGTGACCTTGTATTCCAAATATAGTATTTATGATTGCTGCAGTGTCCTTTATTAGTGCTGGACCAATAGACTCTCTGGGCAATTCTACAATGAAATATACTATTTTCTATGGCGACCGTAAAGTTTGAAGTTTTGTGTTTTGAAATCTTGAGTCCAACTAATGCCGCGTACACACGCTGGACTTGGCAGTCCAGCGGACAATCCCGCCGTTAGTGGGCAAGTCCGCGGGACTTTTGAAATGAAGGGACTTGCCGCTCATCGGCAAGTCCGTTCATTTAGCACGTGACTTCAGGTTACGTAGCTAGCGTAGGCAGTTACTGCCGCCGCGCTAGCTCCGTGACCTGGCATGGATTTAAAGGGACTCCCCACGCCGAAAAAACGGCGTGGGGGTTCCCCCCAAATCCATGTCAGACCCTCATCCGAGCACGCAGCCTGGCAGGCCAGGAAAGGGGTGGGGACGAACGAGCGCCCCCCCCTCCTGAGCCGTACCAGGCCGCGTGCCCTCAACATGGGGGGTGCCCTGGGGAAAGGGGGGCCGTGCGGCCCCCCCACCCCAAAGCACCTTGTCCCCATGTTGATGAGGACAAGGGCCTCTTCCCGACAACCCTGGCCGTTGGTTGTCGGGGTCTGCGGGCGGGGGCTTATCGGAATCTGGGAACCCCCTTTAATAAGGGGGCCCCCAGATCCCGGCCCCCCACCCTATGTGAATGAGTATGGGGTACGATGTACCCCTACCCATTCACCTAAGGTGTAAAATGTAAAGTAAAAAAAAACACCCACACTTTTCAAAAAATAGTTTATTGCACTGCTCCGGGGGTCTTCTTCCGTCTTGGGGGTCTTCTCGCCGGACTCCCCCGCCATTTACCAAGCTCTTTTACCGAGCGGGGGAAGTCCGGCTACCTTCTTCGTCGTCGCCGCCGCCGCCGTCGTCTGGGGGTCTTCTCGCCGGACTCCTCCGCTCTTCGGGGGTCTTCCGGGGGTCTCTTCTGTTCGTGCGGCGCGTCTGGGGGTCTCGATCCGCCTTCGGGGGTCTTCCGGGGGTCTCTTCTGTTCTTGCGGCGGTCGTCGTCTTGTCCTTCTTCTTCTTGTCCTTCTTCTTGTCCTTCTTGTTCTTCTTCTTCTTCCGATGTTGACCCGACGCTCTCTCTGCCCGGAATGCCTGTGCCGCTCTGCGCTCGGACTTATATAGGGACATGGGGACAGGGTCACATGCACATGTCACATGGTGACCCCGCCCCCTTGTGTTGTCACAGTCCCGGAGGATGCTGGGACTGTGACATCGCAAGGGGGCGGGGTCACCATGTGACATGAACATGTGACCCTGTCCCCATGTCCCTATATAAGTCCGAGCGCAGAGCGGCACAGGCATTCCGGGCAGAGAGAGCGTCGGGTCAACATCGGAAGAAGAAGAAGAACAAGAAGGACAAGAAGAAGGACAAGAAGAAGAAGGCGCCGGCGGCGCGGAAGACGACGACCGCCGCAAGAACAGAAGAGACCCCCGGAAGACCCCCGAAGGCGGATCGAGACCCCCAGACGACGGCGGCGACGACGAAGAAGGTAGCCGGACTCCTCCCCTCGTGAAAGAGCTAGGTAAAAGAGCAGAAGAGAGCGGAGGAGTCCGGCGAGAAGACCCCCAAGACGGAAGAAGACCCCCGGAGCAGTGCAATAAAATATTTTTTCAAAAGTGTGTGTGTTTTTGTACTTTACATTTTACACCTTAGGTGAATGGGTAGGGGTACATCGTACCCCATACTCATTCACATAGGGTGGGGGGCCGGTATCTGGGGGCCCCCTTATTAAAGGGGGCTCCCAGATTCCGATAAGCCCCCGCCCGCAGACCCCGACAACCAACGGCCAGGGTTGTCGGGAAGAGGCCCTTGTCCTCATCAACATGGGGACAAGGTGCTTTGGGGTGGGGGGGCCGCACGGCCCCCCTTTCCCCAGGGCACCCCCCATGTTGAGGGCACGCGGCCTGGTACGGCTCAGGAGGGGGGGGGGCGCTCGTTCGTCCCCACCCCTTTCCTGGCCTGCCAGGCTGCGTGCTCGGATGAGGGTCTGACATGGATTTGGGGGGAACCCCCACGCCGTTTTTTTCGGCGTGGGGATTCCCTTTAAATCCATGCCAGCTTGCGGAGCTAGCGCGGCGGCAGTTACTGCCTACGCTAGCTACGTAACCTGAAGTTACGTTCGAAATGAACGGACTGCTCCGTGTGTGGGCAAGTCCGTTCATTTTCAAAAGTCCCGCGGACTTTTGGCCGGCGGATTATCCGCTGGAGAAGTCCGTGCGTGTGTGGGCAAGTCCACACCCTCGGAAAGTCCAGCGGACCTAGCCGGAAAGTCCCGCGGGATTGTCCGCTGGACTAGGTCCGCCGGCAAAAGTCCCTACGTGTGTACGAGGCATTAGAGATACTTATCATACAATGCTACAGCCCTGATCACTGAGCACCTATAGAACTGAAATCTGTAAATTATTATACAAGATTACAAGACAGTTTACGCATCACTTTACAATATGAGGCCAGACAGTACAGTTACAATACAGGAGGGATCAGAGGGCCCCTGCTCGTTAGAGCTTACAAAATAATTATTTATTTTATGAGCCACGCACCCCCCCAAAAATATTTAAGTGGTATTTGCTAACATGGTACCCTAGAGGGATTGATTTAGAATATAAACATAGAAGCTGTCATTGTTTACTTGCTTCTGAAGGTGCAAACTCTGCAACTATAACAATCCTGGATCCTAGGTATCCCCTCATGTGATCATGTCAGTGATTCAAGTAGTACAATCAGGCAGTGGCGGAACTACCAGGGACAGCAGTCACGCTTGCGACTGGGCCCTGGAATTTCGCCACTGTGGGGGGGGGGGGGTGCCCATTCTCCATTGTCAGGGGGGCCCGTCGCAAGTGCGAGTAGTTGTACTTAGCTACTGTCGCCCATCCCTTCTTTCCGCTGCACGCGGGGGGGTGTTGTTCGCCTGCTAGCCACTGAGGAAAGGCTGCTAGCGCTGGAGGAGGGAAGCCATGTAGGGAGGCAGACGCTGGAAGAGAAACTCAGCTCACCAGCTGACACCAATGGAGTGAGGGGGAGGAGCTCTCCCCCCTCTGTAGGAGACCCCATGACACAGGAGCATCCCTGGAGGCACAGGAATAATTAAGGGGAAGGAATCGACTGACTAAAGCCTACTGACTCCCCACCACCACAGATCTCTCCCCTATCCCCCCCATCACCTGTACAACAGGTGATCGGAGGCATAGGGATGAGATCTGTGGTGGTGGTGGTGGGGGGGGGATTGGATCAGTAAGAGGCAGAGGTGGTGGTAGGGGAGGATGCCACCGCCACCACTGATCCCACCCCCCCTCACCGCCACCACTGCCACTGCTCCCATCCCCCCTCACCACTGATCCCATCCCCCCACCACTACTGCCACTCATCCCATCCCCCCACCACTACTGCCACTCATCCCATCCCCCCACCACCACTGCTGCCACTTATCCCATCCCCCCACCACCACTGCTGCCACTCATCCCATCCCCCCATCACTTCCACCACTGCTCACTGCCACTCATCCCAGCCCCCTGCTCCAGGATAGGAGGGGCGGCAGGCGGATGGCAGCATATAGAGGAACCAATACCCTCCATTTTCTTCCTGAAGTCACTGAAAGCCTACGTCTATCCCTCCCACCGGTATTCAGCAGCTGCAGGAAGAAAATGGAGGGGATTGTTTCCTCTCTATGCCACCCACGCCACTCCTACTATCCAGGTGTACAGGGGTGACACATGGGCTCCCTGAAACATGGGGCTGGGTCACCCGGGTGTCAGGGGGGCCCTACATGGTTTCTTGCATCGGGACCCTGAAGGTTCTAGTTACACCTCTAGTTAGACCATTACAACATGGCAGGATTTAGTCCACATAGATATAGCAGTGGTGCAGCTTACACAGGGTATTACAACAATCTTCAGATATCTACAGAAAGATGGTATCATGCCTAAAGGGCTTCGGAAATATGTGATGTGGCAACACCATGCAAATACCGCTATATTTGATGAGCCATGTACTAACATTAATATGTTTCTGGAGCATACTGTATATGTTTTTGTCCAGCTTAATAAGTAATTACCACTTACAAACGTCTTCTATGTTTGCAAAGCCTTTTGGGGCCTTAGCACACAGCTTTTCAAAGATAACTTTGGTGTATTCAGAGTGTTGCATTGTTACTCCCCAATGTTTTCTGAACCATACTAAAACTAAAAAACCTAAACTGCTGACATATTGTAAAACTCTGCATAAAGCAGTATTAAACTCTCAGTGGTTTTTAGTTTAACACATTGAGCACAATAAAATAATCACTCCCAAGTAAACTATGCGTTACCCCAGCACTTGCAATTTACAACTTCCAGTACTGCTAAGTTTCCTGAACATTCGGTCTTCACAGGTAAGAATTAACACTGGATAGGGAGGAGCAGGGGGATTGCCTTGCTCTCCTAGGCTATGGGTTTTTATTAATGCACACCATGTAGGGAGACACATCTCTAGTCCTTGCATACAAGGGTGGCTCCATAATATGCTAGAAGAGAAAGGAGCCTCCCTGAAACAGGAAACCTGGGGCAGCATTCATTGCACCAGCTTAAACTTAAACATAGCCAAGGATTAAAAGATAAAAAGCTGCATTTTCAGTAAATTAATAAAATAGTTGCCCAAACTGCTTAAAAACTGAGGGTTTAAGCCACATGGTAGTGACTCCAATCTGCGTTAGCTAATTAAGGAATTGGAAAACTGCTAGTGTAACATTTATCACTATTTAAATTATCCTGAAATCTAAGCCCTTGTTCACAGCACGATTTGACAGGTCAAATAGCATTTCAAATCGGAGCCTATTGCCGGCAATAGGAGCGTCCCAATCGGTGCAACGCTGACTTTGCACCGCCGCATCGATTTCCAAAAGTAGTTCCCGCACTCCTTTTGGTGACTTCGGGGCGATTTTAATAGACATCTGTGCATGGACTCGCACAGATGTCTTTCAAGTCACCCCCGAAGTCGGAACTTAAATGCGACTGTGAAGGCCTTGCTCAGTGTGAACGAGGGCTAAAGGTTTTTTTTTGTACTCACAGGATATCTGGTCATCCAAATCCACTTATAATTCCACCTCACACTCATACACACCAGGCAGAAATTCTGAGCAATCAAGGACATTGCTAAATAAAACTGTGACTGAGTGTTCACCAAAAAATGATGGCTTTATTAAAGGTAGAATAATTATGTTTTATTATGTTTATTTTACATTGTTGGCCCAAACTTAGAATAATATTCACAATGTGAAAAGAAGTTACAGTTGGTCCTGAGCAAGATATAGCACTTAGAATCACAGACAAAACATGTAATCATTCCAAGAGTATCCAAAGAGGTATGTTTGAAACACTGCATATAGTAAGTACACTTAAAGCGGAGTTCCACCCAAAAGTGGAACTTTCGCTCATTTGTCTCCTCTCCCCCTCTGGTGCCACAATTTGAACCTTTCAGGGGGGAGAGGGGACAGGATACCTGTCTTTGACAGGTATCCTGTTCCTACTTCCAGGAGTCCGGGCCACGGCCCGTGACATCACCGCGGGGCTCCCTCCTCCTCTCCCTGTCGCCTGGCCACTAGGAGAGAGGAGCAGGGCCTCGCACATGCGCAGTAGGGTTCCCGGTATGAAGCCATAAGGCTACACTGCCAGGTGCCCTTACCCGCAATGGAGGCGGCAGCACCCGACAGCTGATGGAAACATCTGCTGCAGTGCCGACATCGCTGGACTCTGGGACAGGTAAGTGTCCTATTGTTAAAAGCCAGCATCTGCAGTATGTGCAGCTGCTGGCTATTCATTTTTTTTTTTTTTAGGCGGAACACCGCTTTAACGGCTTGACCCCAACCCTGGCCAAGCATATATTTTTATATAGTGAGAGTACCCAAATTTTTGGGTAAAATTTAAAATACTGTCTGTAAATAAGCACACTGCTTTAGAAAAGCCTGTGTTAAAAATATAAATATTTATTTCTTGTTTTCTGCTTCAACTAATACACTAAAAATGAACTATAATAAACTGATAATATACAGTACACTCAATAACCAGCTATTTTTTAATTTGGCCTAACTTGCCATCTTAACCAGCTATTCTCTAGTTTGACCTAACATGCCATCTTAAAGCGGAACTTCAGACATTTTTTCATCTTTCCATCTATTAAATCTTCTGCCCTTGTTGTTTTAACTTTAGATAGTAAAACATATTTTTTTCTGCCAGTAAATACCTTACACAGCCCACTTCCTGTTTCTTGTCTGGAAAAAAGCCTAGGCATCATGCAATGCTCTCTCTCTCTCACTCTTGTGAAAGTTTGCCAGGAAGGGAGGGGGGACGAGTCATAAGAGGGCCAGTGAGAGCTGCAGGTGTGTCTGTGTAAATCCAGGAAGTGAACAGGCAGCAGCTTCAGCTGCCCGCAGTTAAGATGATTGCAGCCAGACTCAGTGGAGAGAGATTTCTGCAGCATATTTGGCAAGTACAGAATCACAATATATATAAAATAATATGCAATGTGATTGGAGGGAAGCTTCAGAATAGCAAAGATGTTTTTATTACAAAGTATGTGAGCAGACTGTAGTTCCTCTTTAACCAGCTTTTGTATCGTTTCAACCAACTTGCTAGCTCCCTAAATTATTATTATTATTTAATCCAAAATGTCACTGTGTCAATGTTAAATATCAAAGGGCTTCATTTGTTAACATGTTCCAGAAAACCATAACTGGAATAGATTTAAATAAAGCGCATATACATAATAAAATAAACATATGATTGTAGCTATATTCCACTTGACCTAAAAGGAAACTCCCTTTGTGAAGCATTGCTTATCAGCACATGTTCAGTTACACACAGAAATGTCAAATATCAACCATCTCATCAAACCAAATGCATAGGAATTAGTCTTTTATACAATGGGTGTCTATTGGTAGATACAAACTAGGATGCCCTGGATTGAATATGAACATTCTCTGGTAAAATATTTAATGAAATAAAAAACGTGTTTTACTGTAAAAAAATGTAGATATTATAAAGAGAGGAACTATCAGAATTTTACCAAAATTATTCATGTGCTGTCATAAATTAACATTGGACACCTGCTTCCTTTTTAATATGCATTTACAGCTTTTCAGCTTTATATAACCCTTTAAATTAATGAATGCTCATTAAATAAGGGCAGTTCTTTACAGTGCCTGCTTCTGGAGTACTAGAAGCATGGAACATAAGAGCAAACAACCATAAATAGGTAATACTGGGAACAAATAGTTTGCAACATATCTTTTTAAATGAGATATACATTTACAGTTGTACATGCTTCTGTATTGGCAATAGGAACTACATTGCATAGGTACATCAGTTTTGTTGCCCACTTTAGAAGAAGAAAGATCTCACAATGTAAAACCAGAACTATCACTGATATTGCCTTCCAATAGTTTGTAAAACATAAGCACCACAGTTTACTTCCCAGTGCCATTTTAGATCATGAAAATTATTCCTGACTTCAAGGATAATTATCTGCTGTTATAAGCCAGATGCACAACAGTTTCCTTGTCTTTATAATACTATCACACTGCATTAAACTCCACATGGTTGTGTGTCTGGAGCCTGCTGTGATTCTTGACTTTCACATGGATTATTGGTTGCTGTTCCACATTCAGCTGGAGTGGGATTCACTTCTTCTTTTCCACTTGCTTCTTCTGGGGGACTTGGAACATCTGCTTTAGCTTCAGCTGGGGCTTCCTGAGATTCACCTGCAGGTGGAGCTTCTTGTGTAGGATCAGCTAGAACCTCCTGAGAATCACTTGTGGGTTTAGTTTCTTCTATTGGTTCAGCCGGAGCCTCCTGAGAATTATCTATAGGCTTAGCTTCTTCTGGTGAACCAGTTGGGGCCTCCTCCACTTTGTTGCCAGGAGTTTCTTCTTGGGGTTTGGAACTCTCTGGGGACTTTTCACTAGTGGCTTCCTGTGGATTTTCTTTATGGGAAAGATCGCAAGTCTTTTGAGATCCTTCACAATGTTTTTGCTCCTTAATGCTACAACCCTTGGTTGGAGACTTAAGGTTTTGAGTGGCATTAAGAATATCAGCTTGTAGCTGGTTGCTTGAACTTACCACTTCTTCAACCTTTTCATTATGGGGTTTCTCGGGAATCTCATTAAAGGCTCTAGGACCTCCATTTTTGTCATCATGGTTTACATACTCTTTTGGTGCAAAAGATGAAGGATAATAAGCAGATGCTTTGTGTCTGTGACTCATAATCACTGCAGCACACATTATAAATATAAGCAGGGAAACCAGAGAACCTACCACAATTACAAGCAGCAAGTACTCCTTAAAAAAATGTTTTATATTTTCCAAGACATTTAAGGAAGTGGTTGTGCCATTTACATTCTTCACAGAGTTCTCTGTAGTAGATCCAACAATGTCATAGCTCTGAGTATTGGAAACAACCGCTGTCCCATCTCCTTCTCCACTTCCCAACTCAGGTTCAGTGGTGTATCGAGCCAGGGATACAGGATACATTAAGAACAGGAACATACATAAGGTCAAAATGTGGCCCATTTTTCTGTGGAGGTTCAGTATCTGTAAAAAAAATAGCTGACATATCATGTCTGGTAAAGGCAAGTTTTGAAGAGAATAAAAAACAGCAACCATATACCTGCAATAATAGCAAATACATACTATATATTAAAATAAAACACCAGGATACATGGATAAAAGTAAAGCGCATATGGGTATATTTAAAGAAGATCTGTCCTTATACAAAATAGTACATACTATGTGTATATACAGAAAGCATCTGGTTATATAAAGAAGGTTTTTTTTATCTTTTCATCAAATTTCATGGCAAAGGCAACTGTCACATCACTTTAATGTAGTAAAATGTAGCAGCTTATGCCATTTATAGCAATGTGTTGTTAGATACATTGCAGGTTCAGGGCTAACTTCATTTTTTAGAAATACACATGAACAACGCTTTTTAGTCTCCTAAAAGAATTTCACATATGTCAGTTGTAAAAATAGACTTTGCATTTGTATAAACTAAACTCACGCAGAAAAATATCATGGACAATGATATAGTTGTGTCTCCTCTCACATCCACTTGTTATGCCCTCACATAAAACAAGAGTAAGAGCCCTTTCACACTGGGGCGTTTTTCAGGCGCTTTAGCGTTAAAAAAAGCGCCTGAAAGAAGCCTCATCTGCAATCCCAATGTGAAAGCCTGAGTGCTTTCACACCGAGACCCCTTTCACGCTATGGCATTTTTCAGGTGCTTTAGCATTAAAATCAGCGCCTGAAAGAAGCCTCAACTGCAATACCAATGTGAAAGCCAGAGTGCTTTCACACTAAGGGCGCTGCACTGGCAGGGCTTCAAAAAAAAAGTCCTGCAAGCGCTTCTTTGCAGCGCTTTTGGAGCAGTGAATACACTGCTCCTAAAGCGCCCCTTCCCATTGAAATCAATGGGAAGCGCCTGCAAAGCGCCTGCAAAACGCTTTTGGGCGCTTTTAACCCTTTATTTGGCCACTAGCAGGGGTTAAAAGCGCCTCACTAGTGCTCGAAAAACACTGGTAAAGCGCCGCTAGTTTAAGCATCGCTTTACGAGCATTTTTTCGGGCACTGGCAGTGTGAAAGGGCTCTTAAAGCACTTGGGATTGCAGATGAGGCTTCTTTCAAGCGCTTTACAGGCGCTTTTTTTAACGCTAAAACGCCTGAAAAACGTCCCAGTGTGAAAGGGGTCTCAAACTTGGATTGCTGGATAATGAGGACAGGTAGAGTGAGCTCCAGTCCAGCAATGGATATATGCAAACTGCATTTATGTGCAAAATACAAATATCAAAGTACAAAAACATGGGATGTACTGTAGCTATATTTTACTGAAATTAAAAGCAAAGGTCTAATATATATATATATATATATATATATATATATATATATATAGGATTTGCTACTGCTCTTTAATGTACTTCATTTTTTTGGCTCGCTATAAAATGTTTTTAACGTCACAAAAAGAAAAAAGTGTATATATTTTATATATATATATATATATATATATATATATATATATATATATATATATATATATATATATATATATATATATATATATACACACACACACACACACACACACACACACATTTTTATGTAACGTTAAAAACATTTTATGCTGAGCCCAAAAAAATGAAGTACAGAGCAGTAGAAAATCCTGTGCTATCCCTAAAAACATGATGCAGAGGTTGGAGCCCTGCCCCCTTGTGTGTGCCTACCACATCTGGGCTCCGTCTGCCTCTTTGTTATAAAGTATAGAGTCCCCAGGGACTCCAGATCCCAGGCTCACAGGTTAGAAAGGAGAAAATGTTTCACATCTGGAGGAAACACTAGTAAACTCAAGAGCTTGGTCTTGCTTTTTTTTTTCTAAGTTCAGCTTTTCTGCTTAAAAATAAAAGCTCTCCACGGGAAGGCCATTAAGCAACATGCAAATCGCATTTTATAAATTGAATAAAAAAAGTGAGCAAAGGAAAATATGGCTGCTGCCATAGCAACCATTCAGATAGATGTTAGCTCTGCTTTTCTAACTTGTACTTCATAAATGACAGCTGAAATCTGATTGCTGTGGTCAATAGCTTCATCGTCAAAATAGCATTTAAACCCAGAAATTATCATATTAAAACCCTTGCAAACTTCGGCACAATTGTGCACAAATAGATAAAGTAACTAAATACAGCACAAATAAATTACTGTTATAGACAGTAAGTTATATTGGAAAATTATACACATTATATTCAAGCATTAAATATAACAGACACTGTAACTAAAAAATAATTAACTAGTACTTTCACATATAAATGTTAAGATAACTAGTACATTTCTAGTTGTAAGGACATGGTATATGCATAATATAGTTAGTTACATTATTAATGTTTATAATATATTGTGAACTCCTTATGTTCCCAAAAGTTTCCTAAAATGGTTAAAAGCATAACACTAAAAGGCTTTTTACCAAATGCTCTTAAATTCCAGATCGTAAAGAAAATTGCCTGCAAGCTACACGCCAGCTGTGTCTTAGGACGTGTACGTTAAAAAATAAATAAAAAAATGCAGCTAAACGTATAGACTTAGGACCTTCCCTATGGCTGTGTGATTTGTTATAGGCAACAAGTTAGAGTAGGGAGAGTTTGGTAACTTACTGTTATGTCCCAAGCTTGTAATTTCCTGCAGACTCCACTGCTGAGATAGCCTGTCTTCTAACTCAGTCTAATGCAGACTGTTTTCATTAAGGAAAAGAGAAGAGGGGGGCAAGCTCAGCCCTTAAAATAAAATCCCTCCTGCCTTTTCTGTGCATCCTTCTGGATCTAGAGGCGGGGAGATTTAACCCCATCACTATTGGTAATAATCATCACATTTTATAATCACAATAATCACATTTTGGACCAGGAATGTATTTTTTTTTTTTTTACTAGAATCATCTGTCCGTGCATAAACATATGCTGCTGCATATACAGTACTAGATTCTGTTAAATTAAAACAGGGAAATTGCTACAATACTCAGTGAGCTTCACATAGAGAGTTGTACAGAACTTCTACAGTGACACAAAAGAAAAATTGTGAATTGTATTACAATAGTTACCTGGTGGCAGTCACAGTAACAAAACAATTTACAAAGAATATTGTTTAAGCATGCAAGGTTGTTATGTAGTATTTATTGCTTTAGCAATATTCCTTCTTATTTCTATGCCGGTAGTTATGTAGCTTATATTTTTTATAGCAAGTAATAAAACCATTCACATCAGTCATCGTCCTACAAAAGGGCTCACAATCTATTGTCAGTATCATATACAGTAGGGCCAGTTTGGGAAGTAGCCCATTAAACCTCCAATGTGTTTCTCAGCTGTGGGAGGAAATTCAAACAAACATTAAGAAAACATGCAAACTCCAGGCTGGTAGTGTCCCAAGTGAGATCTGCAAGAGAAAATTATTAAGTTGTCAAAGGAAATCTACGGGTCAGCATACATTTTCATTTTAGAACATCTGCATTGTAATAGCAATACAAACAATATTTACAGTTGTGTAGCGCTTACCTCTGCAGGGGGCACTGGTGATGATTGGTCCTCTATCCTGTCATGGCTGTATTAACTGGTCGGTTCCCACTGATACACTTGGCCATATACTAAAGCCATCTACACAAATAGACTTAAGGGTTAGTAGTCTACCACTCTTTAGGGGAGGAAAGGAATAAGTCCACAAACAGCTTAGTGGTAGAGTTGGGCAAACAGTTCGAACCGAGCCGAGAATTTGCTGCGAGCTTGGTAAGATTTTGGCTCGCCGAACGCCCCCACAATGCACTGCATGCTGCATAGTGCATAGCTGGTTGTTAAGGAGTGGGCCGAGAAGCCGGCCGCTGCGTCCTTAACAACAGATGAGTCATCAGCTGTCAACCGGCTTCCCCACTGACAGCTTAATGGAAAAAAAAAAACATTGCCGGGAATAAAATAAAGTGAAAAAGAAACGGTGTGGGGGTCCCACCCAATCCATATCAGGCCCTAAGGGTCTGGTATCGATTTTAAGGGGAAACCCATGCCAAAATGTAAAAAAAAAATGGGTCCCCATCCAAAATTCATACCAGACCCTTATCTGAGCATGCAGCCTGGCAGGACAGGAAAGTGCCCTCCTCCTGAACCATACCAGGCCACATGCCCCCCCACAACACCTTGTCCCTATTTTGACGGGGACAAGGGCCTCTTCCGGACATCCCTGGGCTGTGGTTGTAGGGGTCTGTGGACAGAGGGCTTATCAGAATCTGGAAGCCGGCCCCCAAATTCCAGTCCCCATGTGAATGAGTAGGGGTACATTGTACCCCTACTCATTCACTCAAAAGAAGTGTCAAAAATAAAGACAGGAGGCAGTTTCTGACAATTCCTTTGTTAAGAAAATAAAAAAAAACAATGTCCCCCGATGTAGATCCATCATCAATCACGCCACCCGCCGCACTGCTGGATCTGAAAAAAAAAAAAAAAAAACTATCTGCCCATGATGAAGGCTAATTCTTAAATAGATAAGGGGCAGGGCCACCTGGTGGCCTCGCCCCTTGTGATGTCACTGACCCAGCATGCACCGGTTGGTGATGTCACATGGGGGCGGTGTCAACAGGTGGACTCGCCTCTTACCTATTTAAGAACTTTCAAACAGTGGTTAGCCTTCGTCACGAGCAGAGCATTTTTTTCCCGGGTCCAGCAGTGCGGCGGACACCATGGTTGGCGATAGCTCTACATCTGGAACTTTTTTTTTAATAAAGGTATTGTCAAAAACTGCCTCCTGTCTTTTTTTTTTAAAAATTTCTCATTCACATAGGGAGGGGGTCGGGATCTGGGGGCCCCCTTGTTAAAGGGGGCTTCCAGATTCCAATAAGCCTCCTGCCCGCAGATTCCCACAACCACCACCCAGGGTTGTCAGGAATAGGCCCTTGTCCCCATGAACATGGGCCTGGTATGGATTGGGGGGAAACCCCATGCCTTTTTTTTTTACATTTTTGTATCACCGGCAATAGGATTGTATTGCCAGCAGTTTAAATGTAATTTTTTTTTTTCTTTATAAATGTGAGTTTTGCTGCAGCAGGTTCTATACATGGTACAGATGTGTCACTTTACAGGCAGACAAAGGGGACCCCCCAGGCACTATATTTAAAGGATCTTTTAATTTTTATTGTTTTACTTTACCACTTCAGCCCCTGGAAGATTCGGCTGCCTAATAACCAGGCCATTTTTTGCGATAGGACACTGTGTCACTTTAACTAACAATTGCGTGGTCGTGCAATGCTGTACCCAAACAAAATTGACATTCCTTTTTTCCCACAAATAGAGCTTTCTTTTGGTGGTATTTTTTTATCTCTACGGTTTTTTTTTTTTTTTGCTCTATAAATAAAAAAGAGCGACAATCTTTTATAATTTTTTTGGGGTGATTGATACATGTCCCCCATGGCAGCACCCAAGCCCAAATACCCTTTTTATGGCCAATAACTTGCATATAAGCCTTCAAAATGGGCACTTTTCCAATTTAGGGCCCCAAAGACTTTAATAGGGTTTTCAGTTCGGGTCCAAACTTTTGCAATGTTTGAGATTTCTGCCGCAAAGAAAACCGGGGTTGTTTGGCCCAACTCTACTTAACGGTAAATCAATTGAACATATTATGGCAATTCAAAGCAACATGGTATTAATCAGCAAATAGACAATTATACATACAAAAAAGGGCATTATGGCCAATGACCCACTAACTGGTGCTCAAAGGCTATAACAACATTACATTTGACTACAACAGGTGAAACTACAGGAGTCTCTTTAATGGCATCAACTAACAAAAAGTAAATGTACCCTTGAGCACACACTATACATGTAAACCCTATGGTGCATGGCTGAGAGTACCTGGCTCCTGATATTCAATGTTGGCGGGCTTTCGGTGGGGCCCTTTCTTAGGTGGTGCACTGTCCCTTTAAAGGTGTTAGTGAAAACAGAGGCTAAGCTGATAAGCAGGAGCAATCCCTGTTTGAGCTAACAGAGTGTGGTGGGCATTTAGGACATGTAGTTCAGATCACCACTTCCTGGCAGGCGGCTAATCTGGTCCCAATGGCTTGGAAATCAGCCATTCCCAGTGATCAGGATCCGGATCCTCACACAGGACGCAGCCTCTCAGCTCGGATTCTGAAGACGCAGTGACCCTCTCTCTCAACTCAGTCTCTGAAGGCAGCTCTAGCAGGCTCAGGTGCAGGCCGTCCCCTCTCCCTGATGTGGGGAACAGGCAAAGCAACGGGTCCTCTTTTCCCCTCTCTAATGGCTTCGGTCCCTCGGATGAGAGGCACAGACCCTGACAGCAGGTCTGTACCGGTCACTCTCTTCCCTGGACTGCTGCAATCAGAATCAGTTTGCCTGGGAAAACAGTGAAGCTCTACGCCTTTTAGTGCAGTGGTTCATGGGAATTAAAAATTCAATAAAGCACTACATGCAACAGTTTTTCTACAAAGCACATTAACCCATAGCAACCAGTCAGTTGAAGATGCTTTTCATTTGGTAGCTATGGGTTACCACACTTTGCACATGATCAGTGCTGTTTGCACTACAATTCTGAGTGAACCGTTTGGTGTCAGAGCCCTTTCCGAACAACTACTAGCATAAAACAAAATGAGGACAGAAACCTTTTGAAGATGCTTTGCCCTTTGAAGCAGACATAGAACTTGTCTGCTGCACCGCCCATATGGGATGCCCATTTCTCAAAACATATTTCCACCCAGCATATGATCCTTATAATTTTCAGAACCATTAGTCACACCAAACCCACATACTAAAAGTTTAAAATCTACAACCATAAGTCGTAAGTAAATCTATACTGTATTGTCATGTTACAACAGGACAAATGTGCAGTAAATGTAAAACTTTTAGATTACCAGTTGAGCCATTGAAGACCAGCTTCAGCATGTTCTTCATGTTACCGTGTGGCAGCTACTCTACAAGTTGAAATCAAGTTTTCCATTTATAATTTGTGGTTAGCTTTCTTTTCTGAGAAAAGCTGAGAAGAATGCAAATGCAACATTTCTTCTGAACAAAGACAAAGGCACGTGCTACAATATATGAATATACTGTATGTATCAGTCAATTCAAAAAACATATAATTTATATTTATGTATATATATATATATATACAGTATCTCACAAAAGTGAGTACACCCCCTCACATTTTTGTAAATATTTTATTATATCTTCTCATGTGACAACACTGAAGAAATGTCACTTTGCTACAATGTAACGTAGTGAGTGTACAGCATGTATAACAGTGTCAATTTGCTGTCCCCTCAAAATAACTCAACACCCAGCCATTAATGTCTAAACCGCTGGCAACAAAAGTGAATCTTGCCACCCCAGATATTTTGGAACTACATTTCCCATGACGCTCATGCACTCTGCAGTGTAGTTTAGCATCATGGGAAATGTAGTTCCAAAATATCTGGGGTGCCAAGGTTCGCCATCACTGGCCTAGGCTATGCCAAGATCCTGAAACTGAGCTGCAGCATGGTGGCCAAGACCATACAGCGGTTTAACAGGATAGGTTCCAATTAGAACAGGCCTTGCCATGTTCAACCAAAGAAGTTGAGTGCACCTGCTCAGCGTCATTGGGAAATAGACTTATCAGTGCTACCAGCATTGCTGCAGAGGTTGAAGGGGTGGGGGGTCAGCCTGTCAGTGCTCAGACCATATGTCGCATACTGCATCACATTGGTCTGCATGGCTGTTGTCCCAGAAGAAAGCCTATTCTAAAGATGTTGCACAAGAAAGCCCGCAGTTTGCTGAAGACAAGCAGACGAAGGACATGGATTACTGGAACCATGTCCTGTGGACTGATGAGACCAAGATGAACTTATTTGGTTCAGATGGTGTCAAGCATGTGTGGCGGCAACCGGGTGAGGAGTACAAAGACAAGCGTGTCTTGCCTACAGTCAAGCATGATGGTGGGAGTATAAGAAAGTATAAGAGTATAAGAAAAAGGGGGAGGGGAATTTTGGGACTTTGAGCGAAATGTACGGCCTGGTAAGGTCGTGTATTTCCATCCCTGTCAATTGAATTGCAGGCCAAACGAGGCGCCGCACGTCCGCCGCGGGTGGCGTGACGCCGATGCGTAATGGCGGAGCCCCGCCCCCTCCCCCTCACACGTCACAACGGAGGAGGGGGAGGGGGGAAAAAGCCAGACAGTGCCCATCGCAGCTCCCGGACAATGTAGGGGCCAGACGGACCCACAAATGGACAACTGACACAACAATGAAAATAAAACATAAATTATAAATATCAAGTGGTGAAATGTATATGTATATATGAACTATTAAACAACGTATGAACCCACCCACTGTTGTGTTGCAAATCATGAGCTTCATGTAAAGTCCCAAACCTTTCTTTTTGAGCCCGCTAGCTTTTGCTGGCGTGCTCTCCCGCAATTCAATTGACAGGGATGGAAATACACGACTTTACCAGGCCGTACATTTCGCTCAAAGTCCCAAAATTCCCCTCCCCCTTTTTTTTATATTGAACAGGGATTGAAGCTCTTGGTCTGCTCTATTAGATAAATTTTGATTAATCTGACGATTATCCTGCTCCTGATTGATCTTTAGATAGTCTCGCCTGTTTTTATTGTCACTTTATCCCACTTTAATTGTTACCTATGACACACCACATTTCCGACCAATTGCAAAATGGTCTAATAATCTATCATTTCACCACTTGATATTTATAATTTATGTTTTATTTTAATTGTTGTGTCAGTTGTCCATTTGTGGGTCCGTCTGGCCCCTACATTGTCCGGGAGCTGCGATGGGCACTGTCTGGCTTTTTCCCCCTCCCCCTCTCCTCCGTTGTGACGTGTGAGGGGGTGGGGGCAGGGCTCCGCCATTGCGCATCGACGTCACGCCACCCGCGGCGGACGTGCGGCGCCTCGTTTGGCGCGGTCGCGCCCGCGGCGTTTGCTGTATCCACACTCGCGGGCATAGTGGGGATGGCTCGGGCCGCTGCTGACATGGTGTCGGTTTGCGTCCCGGGCTCCTCCCCCACCTCTTTGCTCAGCGTGCATGACGTTGGCGGGCTTTCTCACGGCGGCGCGCCATTTATAGGTGTCTCCTTTGGCTCTGGGGGGATGTTGACACTCGAGGCACTCTATTGTATGGCTGGTGGTTCCTACTCTACTACACCCTTATTTTGCAATACGAGGTAACTTCACAGTCTACTAGTCAATCTGTTTTTCTTTTTTTTTAAGTTTTTCATTGCATACTGTAGAAAACCCTCATTTCCACACTGTAGATTTTTATGCTTTTCATTATTTACATCCCACTTTTTATAAAGCAATTTTTTATCGCTGCCACCTTCACACTTCATTGACACTTGAGGTCCCATTTTAGCTCTTCTTTTCACTCCTTCACAGACATTGCATCGAACATTGCACTTACCATCACATAACATTTTTTCACACTATTTTTATTTTTATTATTTATTTTTAACTGCCTGTCTCTCTAGGGTGCCCCGTGTCTCCATGTCTCCTCAGTGGGCGCCTGTGTGTGGTTGCCGCTGTGTGTTCGCCCGCTCCCGGTTGTGGTATCTCCGGACGGTATCCCCCTTTTGGCTTTCAACCACCAACAAATGTACTCTAGTGAGTACCCAGATCCTTCTGGGGGATTTATTCGCTCTTCTTATACCTACCTTAACTATGCTGGCCTATTGTATCATTTTAAAATTCTAGGAATGTGGCGTGTTTGCTCCTGATGAGTGGTCCAGAACCACGAAACGCGTCGAGCTACCAGATACCCCTTCTTTAACTCTTTACCTTGTATATGGATTATTTACCATCACAGGAATTCTGAGGCCTGAGATCAAGCAGGCTTTATTGTATAATACTTTTTATCTATCCAGTCATTGGTGGTCCCTTGGTTATATCAAGCAATTTTGTTCATATTCAATGATATCAAATGTTATTACCCATTATATCTGTCTTGCCGAATAACATTAGCAATCTGTATGTTGATCACTGTACCCAGTGCTAGTACTCAGTCTAAATGTTTTGTCAAGTGTTAATATGATTATTTTGGTTACTCCTGTATATATGAACTATTAAACAACTTATGAACCCACCCACTGTTGTGTTGCAAATCATGAGCTTCATGTAAAGTCCCAAACCTTTCTTTTTGAGCCCGCTAGCTTTTGCTGGCGTGCTCTCCCCCCAATTCATGATGGTGGGAGTGTCATGGTCTGGGGCTGCATGAGTGCTGCTGGCACTGGGGAGCTACAGTTCCTTGAGGGAACCATGAATGCCAACATGTTCTGTGACATACTGAAGCAGAGCATGATCCCCTCCCTTCAGAAACTGGGCCGCAGGGCAGTATTCCAACATGATAACGACCCCAAACACACCTCCAAGACAACCACTGCCTTGCTAAAGAAGCTGAGGGTAAAGGGGATGGACTGGCCAAGTATGTCTCCAGACCTAAACCCTATTTAGCATCTGTGGGGCATCCTTAAACGGAAAGTGGAGGAGCGCAAGGTCTAACATCCACCAGCTCCGTGATGTCATCATGGAGGAGTGGAAGAGGACTCCAGTGGCAACCTGTGAATCTCTGGTGAACTCCATGTCCAAGAGGTTAAGGCAGTGCTGGAAAATAATGGTGGCCACACAAAATATTGACACTTTGGGCCCAATTTGGACATTTTCACTTAGGGGTGTACTCACTTTTGTTGCCAGCGGTTTAGACATTAATGGCTGTGTGTTGAGTTATTTTGAGGGGACAGCAAATGTACACTGTTATACAAGCTGTACCCTCACAACTTTAAATTGTAGTGTCATTTCTCCAGTGTTGTCACATGAAAAGATATAATAAAATATTTACAAAAATGTGAGGGGTGTACTCGCTTTTGTGAGATACCGTGTATATATAAAAGGCGCTATTGACAAAAATAGCAGCTTTATTTTCTTTCTTTATAACCAATTGAGAGTTTCTTTGGCTTTGTGTTTGGGATATTGCCATGCTGAAATGTCCACCTGGTTTTCATCATCGTGGCAGATGGCAGCAGATTTTTATCAATTGTCTTGGTACATTTTTCATTCATCCTTCCTTCAATGACATGAAGTTTGCCAGTACCATATGCTGAAAACAGCCCCAAACCATGATGTTCCCACCTCCAAACTTTACTGCTGGTATGGTGTTTTGGGGTGATGGGCAATGCCATTTGACCTCCAAACATGATGTGTATTATGGCATCCAAAGAGTTCAATTTTAATCTCATCTGACCAGACTATATCCTCCCAGTATTTCACAGGCTTGTCTGAATGTTGTGCAGCAAACTTTAAACGAGCTTCAACATGCTTTTTCTTTAACAACGGAGTCTTGCGTGGTGAGCGTGCATATAGGCCATAGTGTGGCATTACTTATTGTGCATTGCTTATTGTTTTATTTGAATCAATTGTACCTGCTAATCTAATTCCATGTCTTTCCGAAGCTCTCCACAAGTGATTATTGGCTCTTGGAAAACTCTTCTGATAATTATTTTATGGTGTAATTATGTTCTTTTCATTTCTGGATTATGGCCCCAACAGTGGTCACTGGAACATTCAGAATTTTATAAATCCTTCTTTAACCACTGTCATCAGGAGTTGCAAAGGTCTTGAGAGAGCTCTTTGCTTTTACCCATCATGAGAGCTTTCTTGTGTGACACCTTGGTAATTGGACGCCTTTTTATAGGCCATTAGTTGAGACTAAACCAGCTGATATTAATTTGCACTGACAAGGGGCAGGATTGCTTTCTAATTACTGATACATTTCAGCTGGTGTCTTGGCTTTCCGTGTCTTTTTGCACCTCCCTTTCTTCATGTGTTTAATACTTTTCCCTGTGTCATTGCATCATTGCATTTTATTACACATAACTTAATTTCTGACCTTATTTGTTTTAGTTTTATTTGTATGTGTGGATTGCATGGGTTGTTACCAACATGCAGTGAACATTTCATGTCAATAGCACCTTTAGAAATATATTTACCTAGGAAAATGGTGATGTGTTCAATACTTATTTTCCCCCCTGTATATACTGTACATATAGTCATACATAAAAGATTGTTTAAAGGCCATATGGTCTATAAGCACTGAAGACTGAGTGTAATGCTTTATTAAGCATTTTAGAGATTTCTACTAAGGAAACACTATTCCAGCCTTCAAATTTTCCACTCGCCTACTCACATCTTGCGAGGAGTGGAAAATGAGGGCTGGCAAGCATGGGCTGCCTGAGAGCATGGGGGGGGGGGGGGGGGTGAGTACCGGCAGGGTTGAATGTAAGCTCTTCTCCCAGTGATTGCCCAGAGGAAGAGAGAAGAGAGAGCCGACCGGATCATCAGAGTGCAGAACATCACTGTAACCGCTTTCATTTCAATTGCCGTGGGTTCCCTGCACTTGCTGTCACATACAGCCTCGCCTCCTGGCCCGCATACTTTGATAGACAGAACACCCATCCAATCCTGGAACATGTGACTTGTATTAAAAGTCCCCGGGCCAGGAGGCGGGGCTGTATGTGACAGCGAGCGCGGGGAACACACAGCAATTGAAATGAAAGCTGTTCAAGCGATGTTCCTCTGCACTCTGATGATCTGGACGGAAATCCTCTTGCTCTCCTCTCTTCCCCTGCACAGGTAGGCTGCATTGATGAACACAGGTGAAGCAGCATTGATGGACACAGGAAGGCTGCATTGTTGAGCACAGGTGAGGCTGCGTTGATGGACACAGGTAGGCTGCGTTGATGGACACAGGTAGGCAGCATTGGTGGACACAGGTAGGCTACATTGAAGGACACAGGTGAAGCAGCATTGATGGACACAGGTAGGCTGCATTGTTGGGCACAGGTAAGGCTGCATTGATGGACACAGGTGAGGCTGCATTGATGGGCATAGGTAGGCTGCATTGTTGGGCAAAGGTAGGCTGCATTGAAAGGCAGCATTGATGGACACAAGTAGGCTGCATTTTTGGGCACAGTTGAAGAAGCATTGATGGATACAGGTAGGCTGCATTGTTGGGCACAGGTGAGGCAGCATTGATGGACACATGTAGGCTGCATTGTTGGGCAAAGGTGAGGCTGCATTGATTGACACAGGTGAGGCTGCATTGATGGACACAGGTGAAGCAGCATTGATGGACACAGGTAGGCTGCATTGTTGGGCACTGTGAGGCAGCATTGATGGACACAAGTAGGCTGCATTGATGGACACAAGTAGGCTGCATAGTTGGGCATAGGTGAAGCAGCATTGATGGAAGCAGGTAGGCTGCATTGATGGATACAGGTAGGTTGCATTGTTGGGCACAGGTGAGGCTGCACTGATGGGCACTGATAATGTTGTTGTTAATATTTATTTCTACATTTATTTCTATATTTATCGTACATCACAGGACACAGAGCCATAGTAGTTACTATGTGGGTTATAGGCCACCTTCAGGTGATGGACACTGGCACGCCCTAAGACAAAAAGTGCACTCCCTATATAACCCCTCCTACTACTGGGAGTACCTCAGTTTTTTCCCCAGTGTCTAAGGTGTTGGTCACGAGTAAAGATGTGCTGTGCTGAGCTCCACTGGAGCAATCCTTGCTGGGGCTAGCTATGCAGCCGGATCCATTCAAAGTGTCTTTTTTGGCCGAATTGAATGGTACCCGGGCCTCGTATCCGAAGAAACAAGGTCTTGCCTGTAACGCTTCTCTTTTAGGGAGCTGGACCCCAGGATCCAGAACTTTTTGGTATTAAGGCCATAAAGTTTTACTGGCGTTGGTGCTATTACAGGTCCAGGATTGTGGGTTTCCTCGAGGATCCCCAGCTCCTGAAGGTTTAACGGAACCCACCGTGAAGGGTGAAGATTGGGTCTGTTGGTTTACCACAAAAAACCCTGCAGCTGGAAAGGTAAGTGGAGTCTTCTAAGAAATTTTTAAAGATTTTTCTTATGAATGTCTCCTTTAATTTAGTAAATGTTGTCATGCCTATGTGTCACCACTGGGGGCTGTATAGAGCACTTACCATCTCATGCTTCTCAGAGAGTTCACGATGTGTCCAGGAAACAGCAGCTTTCTCTTCCTCCGGCCAGCATCAGACAAAGAAACCCTCACATAAAGTTATATGGGTAACAAAAATATCAAAATATTATACTTATGTGTATTTCATTTGTGCTAGTATTTCATACATGAAAATTAGTCCGTAGGGTTTTCAGCGCAAAGAAACCCTCCAGCCAAATGCAGAACACTCCTGATACCGTCATCAGGCCTAGTCTCCCATGATGCTGATATTTTAAATATCTTCTGAAGTCAAATATGCTAAATCCAAAGCATTCTGGTTGGAGAATGTGTATGTGCATTGGGGGACAAGAAGAGAATATATTGTTGTGGTAACAAAAAAATGCCAATATAAAAAGTATGGTGTCTACATATATGCACACACATACAGGTGCACAACGTTTTTCAGAAGTGTATTCTATATATATATTTATACAACCAGTGTAGTGGTACGAATTACCACTCCCACTGGTATGGACCTGAATTAAAGGTTTTGAACGACAATCACCATTGTCTAAAAAACAATTAGTTATGCACCCTATTGGAATTCACATGAAAACTCACTTTTGACCCATATAGGTCGATGTAAGAGAGTACTCATAATAATGAGTGACGTCCCACTTGCAGTTCATACCTGCTGGTATCCTGGTGTTAAAATAGAAGATCCAATAAACTTCTCTTTTACACAAAATCTTGAACTTGTCTCCTCCTCTAACTTGGTGAGACTATTTTTTCAACTGCCTGAATGACTAGATCGAAGACATCTTTATGGTCTATGTCATTCCAA
Organism: Lithobates sylvaticus; assembly: GCA_028564925.1. Classification (NCBI taxonomy): domain Eukaryota; kingdom Metazoa; phylum Chordata; class Amphibia; order Anura; family Ranidae; genus Lithobates; species Lithobates sylvaticus. The sequence continues at coordinate 263,944,305 of CM053026.1, forward strand.
TGCCTGGCCACATTGGTGCTGTGATCTTTTTGTATATCATACAAGTGGTCCTGAAGTTGATCACTCAACCTGCGTGTCGTTCGGCCAACATACTGCATACGCCATGACTTGCATGTAATGACATACACCAGGTATCTTGTGCTACAATTAATGAAGGATGTTATTCTGGATGACTTGTTGATGGCGGTGGCTTGAATAGTATCCCCCTTCAAAACATGCGGATAAAATGAACACCCATCGAAAGGTGTCCTTAAACTGTAGCCAGTCTGGTCGTACTGGTTTGTTTGTATAAAGACTGGGTGACAGAGTTCTACCAAAGATGGAGGCTCTATGCGATATGGTTTTACCCCTTTACAGAGAATTTCAGCATAGATTGGATCATTGGATAAAACCGGTATATATTTTAAAATAATATTTTTGATTTTATTGAACTCCAAGCTGAAAGGGGTGGAGAAGACAGGGGTTTAGGGTAAGGATCCTGCCTCAATTCTGTTGTGATTAATAGTGTGTTTGTTCTAAAATCTTGTATATAGTCCATTATCATCCCCTCCAAGAGCTTGCATACTATTGATGTTAGGCTAACTGGTCTGTAATTCCCTGGGATGTATTTTGGGCCCTTTTTAAATATTGGTGCTACATTGGCTTTTCTCCCATCCGCGGGTACCATTCCAGTCAGTAGACTGTCAGAAAAATTAGGAACAATGGCCTGGCAATTACTTGACTGAGTTCCCTAAGTACCCTCGAGTGCAAGCCACCCGGTCCCGGTGATTTATTATTGTTAAGTTTTCCAAGTCTAATTCTAATTCTGTCCACTGTTAGCCATGAGGGTGCTTCCTGTGATGTGTCACAAGGATAAACACTGCAGATTTGATACTGATTCCCTCATGAAGGAGAAGAAAAAATTCAATACCTTCGCCATCTCCCCATCCTTTGTTACCAGATGTCCTTCCTCATTCTTTATGGAGCCAATAAGGGCTGTCCTCCCTTTTTTACTGTTTACATACGTAATGAATTTCTTGGGATTTTATTTGCTCTCCTCTGCTATGTGTCTTTCGTGATCTATCCTAGATGCCCTAATTGCACCCTTACATTTCTTATTGCATTCTTTATAAAGTTTGATTGCTGATGATGATCCCTCAACCCTGTATTTTTTGAAGGCCTTCTCTTCTGCTTTTATATGCATTTTTACATTGGCGTTAAGCCATCCAGGTCTTTTTGTTCGCTCTTTTAAATGTATTACCCAATGGGATGCACTGGCTAATGCCCTTATTTATTATGCTCTTAAAGCGAACCCATCTCTCCTCCGTGTTCTTTTTTCCTAAGGTTTTATCCCAATTTATATCTTCTAGCAAGGTTCTTAGTTTAGGGTTATTGGCTCTTTTGAAATTCATTGTCTTTGTATTTCCCTTATGTTACCTATTTGTGTGATTTATACTGAAGCTAGTTGAGCTGTGATCGCTGTTTCCTAAATTGCCCTGTATTTACACATCCGTGATCAGGTCTGTATTGTTGGTAATCAGTAGATCAGTAATCAGTAGAATAATAGGTAATCAGTAGAATAGTATAGAATAGTAGAATAGTAGGTAATCAGTAGAATGCTTTATTTCTTTTTTTAACAAGAAGAGTAATGCTTTATTTCTAGTTGGTGCGTCTACCATCTGACCCATGAAATAAGACATTTAGGAACTGGCGAGCCTTAGACGAATGCGTGGTTCCCTCTGCCCAGTCTATGTCTGGATAATTAAAATCCCCCATTATGATAACGCTTCCGATCCTTGCTTCTAATCCAAATTGTGATAGGAGGTCCGCCTCCCCTCCTCCCTCAGGTTAGGGGGCCTACAGCATACTCCTAGTATTATTTTCCCCTAAGCTTGGAGATCTACCCATAGGGATTCCACCTCCTCCCTTGCTCCCTTAGTGATGTCATCTCTCACATTGTCTTGTACATTATTCTTTATATACAGGCACACCCCTCCCCCTTTTTTACCCTGTCTATTCCTGCGATAAAGGGTATACCCTTGAATGGATGCCAGCCAATCGTGAGAGCTGTGGAAATTCTCCAAAAATCCAAATCCTCCTCATACAACAGTATCTCTAGTCCACCCATCTTGTCTGCCAGGCTCCTGGCATTGGTGAGCACACCACGTAGTTTAGACTGGTCGCATACTATCCTCTTATTGGGTGTTCCGAAATTGCAACTAGGACTTGTTACTTTACTTACCTTGGGTTTATGTGCTTTAGTCAACCTACCACTAATGCCCCTAATATTACCCTCTGGACTATGTTCCACGCTCACTATCTTTACCTCTGGACCCTCCCCTCCGTCACCTATTTTAAAAAAACCCCTCTAACTTTTTGGCCACCTTTACTTCCAGCAGATCTGCACCCACCTCATTTAGGTGCAGTCTGTCCCTTCTATAGTACTGGTGACCGACTGAGAAGTTGGCCCAGTCTTTCAGGAACCCAAACCCCTCCTTACTACACCAGCTCCTCAGCCACTTGTTTACTTCCCTAATCTCCCTCTGCCTTTCTGGTGTGGCTCGATGTACCAGTAGTATTCCTGAGAATACTACCTTGGAGGTCCTTTTCCTCAATTTAGCTCCCAAGTCCCTAAAATCGTTCTTTAGGACACTCCATCTGCCTCTGACTTTGTCATTGGTGCCAACATGCAACCGGGTCCTCCCCAGCCCCTCCCAGTAATCTGTCCACCAGATCTGTGATGTGCTGAACCCGAGCACCCGGTAGACAGCATACAGTTTAGTGCTTCAGGTCCTTGTCACAGATTGCCCTCTCTGTCCTTCTAAAAATTGAGTCCCCTACCACCAGAAACTGTCTATCCTTCCCTTCGCTTTCCCCCTACTTTCACTGGTGGAGTTCCTTCCCTGGCAGCTAGAAGAGTCCCTCAGCTCGAGCAGTGCTGGTCCCTGACTGGTTTCACCAATGTCACTCAATGGAGCGTACTTATTGCGATGCTCCAGCCCAGGATCGGCCTCCCTGGCACTTCCCCCTCTTTTCCTTCCTGACTGTCACCCATCTACTCTTTTCTGGTGCCTGCACCTCTTTGTCTCCACCCGCCTCTGTGCTGGAACTGCCGGCACCTGCCAGGTACGTTTCCGGCTCTCCTTAATACGGAGGGTCTTCTCAGTGCTGACAGTTGCTTCCCTAAATTCAGGACCTGGGCTTCTAGGCAAACAATGTGCTTACATTTTGCACATTTTGCACAGTAGTATTCACCCTCGATCAGATAATCAAGGAACGCATACATGCCGCAAGATGTACACCAAGTCACATCTCCACACCCGCTGGACATCGTACCTACCTTTAATGAGGATTGGGATTATACCCTGTCCAAATTAACAAACAACTAGCTTTCTGACACTACTACACAACAATACAATACACAGGTACTCAACAAGACAATACACAGGTACTTGCAGACCACGTGCACTCGCAGACCCATGTGCACTCGCAGACCAACGTGCACTGGCAGCCTACGTGCACTGGCAGCCTACGTGCACTCGCAGATGACGCTCACTCGCAGACCCACATGCGCTCGCAGCCTACATGCACTCGCAGACCACGTGTACTCGCAGACCCACGTGTACTCACAGCCTACGTGCACTCACAGCCTACGTGCACTCACAATACACATGTACACACAATACACAAGTATACACAATACACAGGTACTAAAGATCCACACACTACTCACACTACACAGGTACTTTGAACCCTGTTATAACCTCCTGTTTTCAACTCTGGTTTTTAACTCACCACTTAGTCCAGTTATACTAACTCTGGTTAAAAAAAAGGTGCAAGGAAAACCCCCCCAAAAAAACTAAAACTGCAACACAGCAATCACCAGCAGTCAAAAGCAAAACTTGTTCACATTCTCCACTCAAGGTTCCCACGGTTCAGCTTCTAACCAGCAAGTATGGTTAGTAATCAAACAATAAAAAAAATTAAAGGAAAAGTGTAAAAAATAAATAAACAATAAAAAAAGAATAATTTTAAAGCGCCCCCCCTTCCCCCCCTTTGCTCGCATGTAGAAGTGAATGCATACGTAGGTCCCACACGCATATGTAAACAGCGTTAAAACCACACATATGAGGTATCGGGTCTGGGGTGCTCAGGATCGGGGTGGTGGGTCTGGGGTGCTCGGGATCGGGGTGACGGGTCTGGGGTGCTTGGGATCAGGGTGATGGGACTGGGGTGCTCAGGATTAGGGTGACGGTTCTGGGGTGCTCGGGATTAGGGTGACAGATCTGGGGTGCTCGGGTATCAGGGTGACGGGTCTTGGCTGCTCGGGATCAGGGTGATGGGTCTGGGGTGATCAGGATCAGGTTGAAGGGTCTTGGGTGCTCAGGATCAGGGTGACGGGTCTGGGCCTCTGCTCGGGATCAGAGTGATGGATCTGGGTTGCTCAGGATCTGGGGTGCTCGGGTTCGGGGTGACGGTCTGGGATGCTCGGGATCAGGGTGACGGGACTGGGGTGCTCGGGATCAGGATGACGAGTCTGGGGTGCTTGGGATCAGGATGATGGGATCGGAGTGATGGGTCTGAGGTGCTCGTGATCACGGTGACGGGATCAGGGTGATGAGATCAGGGTGCTCGGGATAAGGGTGCTCGGGATAAGGGTGATGGGATCAGGGTCACTGGATCGGGGTGATGGGATCAGGGTTATGGGTCTGAGGTGCTCTTGATCAGGGTGATGGGGCTGGGGTGCTCGGGATTAGAGTGATGGGTCTGGGGCGCTCGGGATCAGGGTGGTGGGTCTGGGGTGCTCGGGATCAGGGTGATGGGATCGGGGTGATGGGATTGGGGTGATGAGATCAGGGTGACGGGTCTGAGGTGCTCTGGATCAGGGTGATGAGTCTTGGGTGCTCGGGATCCAGGTGATAGGATTAGGGTGATGGGCCTGGGGTGCTCGGGATCCGGGTGATGGGATCAGGGTGATGGGCCTGGGGTGCTCGGGATCAGGGTGATGGGCCTGGTGTGCTTGGGATCAGGGTGAGGGGATGGCGTGATGGGCCTGGGGTGCTCAGGATCATGATGATGGGCCTGGGGTGCTTGGGATCAGAGTGATGGGCCTAGGGTGCTGGGGATTGGGGTGATGGGATTACGGTGATGTTTGGCTTGTGGCGGTGCCTTATTCACTGGAATGAGTTGTATTTGGCGGTCGTACTGCTTGCTGCCTTTTCCGTAAATTTTTCTGCATCACAACCACGGTGCTGGTTACCAATATGGCCGCTGGATGGTCAGGGGATGGCAAACCTGCAGCACAACAGCCTAGGTTAACCCCCGCCGTGCAAATGAGATATTACGTGAGGTAAATGCTGCGACCACCTTATTAGATTGAGAGGTCATCCAGCACAGAACTGATGGGGGGTGTCTATTCTTTAGGACAATGATCGGGGTGATGGGATCAGGGTGCTCGGTATCAGGGTGCTCGGTATCAGGGTGATGGGATCAGGGTGGTGTATCTGGGGTGCTCGGGATCAGGGCGACGGGATCGGGGTGATGAGATCAGGGTGATGAGATCAGGGTGATGGAATAACGTGATGGGATCGGGGTGATGGGATCAGGGTGATGGGTCTGAGGTGCTCTGGATCAGGGTGATGGGCCTGGGGTGCTCTGGATCAGGGTGATGGGTCTGGGATGCTCTGGATCAGGGTGATGGGTTTGGGGTGCTCGGGATCAGGGTGACAGATCAGGGTGATGGGATCGGGATGATGGGATCATGGTGATGGGTCTTAGGTGCTCTGGATCAGGGTCAGGGTGATAGGTCTGGGGCGCTCTGGATCAGGGTGATGGGCCTGGGGTGCTCAGGATCATGGTGAAGGAATCAGGGTGACGGGATCAGGTGATTTGGCTTGGGGGTGCTCGGGATCAGGGTGATGGGATCGGGGTGACGGGATCAGGGTGATGGGCCTGGGGTGCTTGGGATCAGGGTCACGGGATCAGGGTGATGGGCCTGGGGTGCTCGGGATAAGGGTGATGGGCCTGGGGTGCTCGGGATCGGGGTAATGGGATCAGGGTGCTTGAGATCGGGATGATAGGATCGTGGTGACGTTGGATTGTGGCTGCGCCTTATTCACTGGAATGAGTTGTATTTGGCTGTCGTACTGCTTGGTGACCTTTTCCGTAAATTTTTCTGCGTCACATCCACGGCGCTGGTTACCAATATACCAATATGGCTGCTGGGTGGTCAGGGGATGGTAAACCTGCAGCATAACAACCTATGTTAACCCCCCCGTCTAAATGGGATATTACGTGCCCCTCGTGAGGTGAATGCTGGGACCACCTTATTAGATTGAGAGGTCATCCAGCACAGAACTGATGGGGGGGGTGTCTATTCTTTTGGACAATGTAAATCCTTTACATTCATTATCGATTCCATATCCACAGAACTATTGGGCTGCTGCACACTTGTCTGTGTTTGGACAAATTTACAAAATTGACAGAGTTGAATTGACGATTTATCCCCTCTGTCTTAAAGAAATATTGTCATTCACATCATTCGGAGTATATTGCTATACACCGGATATTTATTTCCCTCTTTTGGATATTTATGTTTCCTTCTGCCTTAATAGGTCCAGACTATATCCTATGGACCGGTAGGCAAAATATCTGAGACAGATCCTGTATTTCTCTCCTGTGTTGTTTTGATGATTTATGATATTAAGTAATGCGGCCTACACACGGTCGGAATGTAAACAGTCCGATGGGAGCTTTTCATCGGATTTTCCGACCGTGTGTATGGTCAACGGTCTTTTTCTGTCGGAATTTCCAACGGACTTTAAATTGAGAACCTGTTCTCAATTTTTCCGACGGAAAACCTTTCTATCCGATCGTGTGTAGGCAATTCCGACACGCAAAATTCCGACGCATGCTCGGAAACAATTCGACGCATGCTCGGACGCATTAAACTTCCCTTTTATAGTGCTGTTGAACGTGTGTTATGCCGCTGTGTTATTGACCGTCAGAATTTGGTGTGATCGTGTGTAGGCAACACAGCTTGAGCGGAATTCCGTCGGAATTCCGTTGGAAAAACATCAGAGTTTTTTCTGACGAGAATCCGATCGTGTGTAGGCGGCATAAGAAACTCTGTATATAACACACTTGCAATATGCAAAGTTTCTTTATGCATATCTATGTTTTTAATATTGTGCTTATGACAATGTTTTATGTGTAATAAAATTTATATCGATTTTTATTCTGACTTTGTTCTCATTTGGCATATTTAAAGTCCCACTAGGTTTGTTTTAAAAAATACCATATTCATTTATGGGATGATGCCAATGTCTACCTTACAATTTTCCTACCTACAACACCCCTTACTATGCACTGCACCCCAACCTTCTACTGTCCAAAGTAGCCCATGCTACCTATAGCAACCCACACTATCAACATACCAAAGTGGCCCAATCTATCTACAACACCCCAAATCAGTCCATCATATCCAAGGCACACCAAAATGGACTACCCATTGGATGGACAGGGGGATGGACAGGGGGATGGATAGGGGGATGGATAGGGGGATGGACAGAGGGATGGATTGGGGGATGGACAGGGGGACAGTGGTGCTCAGTGGTGGACTGTATACCTATCTCCTGCTGTCCCGTTCTGTAAGCTGTGGGTTGCTCCTTGTACTGAGGCTGATCACTGCACTGACTGCACTAGCTAAAGTCAGACGATCTTGTCAGTGCAGGAGACACACAGACAGGGAGAAGAGGGGTCCTTTAGCTGCTGGTGGTCTGTCCTGAGAGATGCCTGCCGTTTTTGGCCACTTAAAGCTATGATACCTAAACTCTGTAGATCAGTGAGAGGACAGAAGGCAGCAGTAGTAGAGAGAGAAGTGCTGGCAGTGTGTGGTCACTGGACTCTGGACTGGGGACAGAGATGAGGGGAAAACACATTGCTGACAGGCACTGGGGACATCTCACAGGGAAGCATGCTGTCAGAATAATGTGTCCGGTTGTCTGGCAGTCGGAAACCCTGGTACATGATGCAAAAACCGGACTGTCCGGGTCAAAACCAGACAGGTGGCAACCCTATCCTGAATACGTTGGTGATGGCTTTTTTTCAGCCTGTAAATGCTCCCCTTCTTATACGCCTGTAAATGCCTAATATATAGGTACTTTTACAGGCTGAAAAAAAGCCAAACACCTCTAAAAGCAGTGTTTTTTACGCTCAATGTGCGTGAGGCCCTAAAGATAACTAAACAGGAGAAAATAGTTACACCCCAATTGTTAAACAGCTAGGTCATTGTAGCAGTAACTGATCTACCTTGCCTCTAGAGGCTAATCCACATATCTCTACATAATAAAATAGCAAAAAAATAAATTAGAAGCAGCTTGTAAAATTGTGAGTCACATCAAAAGTGACGTCAAAGTAAACACTGCTAGAACAACTAAAAAATATTTGCTCCTTGAAAATTTACTGTATTTTTTCTTTTACAAATTATTTTTTGCCATGGAATGTTATACTTTTTAATAACTCTGTAAATTTAGAAATCATATTCTAACAGTCTGCCTAATGTTAGATATTGGATACCTTTAATAATTGCCTTTAGCTAACTAAAGTTAGCAGCTGACAGTAAGAGCACAAAGGCTCCTTCACACAGACTGTTTAAATGTGTTCTGAAATTGCAGGTTATAGTTATATTCAACTCTATGTTTTAGCTTGTTAATTTGTGTCCTGTGCTTTTCATTTCATGATATTTTGCTGGCTTGCAGGGATTATGTATGTGTGATTTTGTAAATGTATGTTTATTTGTGTGTATGGTGGTTGGGGATAACACTGGGAAGGATAAACTTTGTGGAAATATTTATTTCCAGTATCTACAGTATATAGCACCAACATATTACACAGCAGTTTACAGAGTAAAGCAGCCCAAAGACGAGTCCGTTTTTTTCCGTTCAACCTGCAGGTTGGAAAACTCCCCCATTCATGCACTCCGTGTGAATAATGTAATACTCCAAGCTGAGCTATTGTATTCTGAAATCGGGGAGACTTCCCTGCCATCAGAATACACCAATCAGTCTTGCAGGTTATAGCCTGCAGCGCTGATCAAGTGGGAAAAATCCAACAGGGCAGTTGTACAGAAGTCAATTGGTAGATCAACTTCCACACAACCACAGTTCCTATAAATGGATCAAAATTCATCCAGTTCCTGCTGAACCAGCCAAATTTTGATCCACGCATTGCCAGCTTAAGTAGAAACATTCATATCAGTCCCTGTCCCCAGGAGCTCACCATCTAAAATCTCTACATCACCAGTACACACACTAGAGCCACTTCTGAGAGGAAGCCAGTCAACTGGGAGGGGCTGGGGAAGACCCGGCTGTCATGGTGCACGTTGGCACCAATGACAAAGTCAAAGGCAAACGGAGTGTCCTAAAGAACGATTTTAGGGACTTGGGAGCTAAATTGAGGAAAAGGACCTCCAAGGTGGTATTCTCAGGAATACTACCGATACATCGAGCCACACCAGAAAGGTAGAGGGAGATGAGAAAAGTAAACAAGTGGCTGAAGAGCTGGTATAGTAAGGAGAGGTTTGGGTTCCTGGAGGACTGGGCCAAATTCTCAGTCGGTCACCAGTACTATAGAAGGGATGGACTGCACTTAAATGATGAGGGTGCAGATCTGCTGGGAGTAAAGATGGCCAAAAAGTTAGAGTTTTTTTTTAAAGTAGGTGATGGGGGGAGGGTCCAGAGGTAAAGATAGTCAGTGCGGAACATAGTCCAGAGGGTAGTATTGGGGGCATTAGTGGTAGGTTGACTAAAGCACATACAGTGGTGTGAAAAAGTGTTTGCCCCCTTCCTCATTTCCTGTTCCTTTGCATGTTTGTCACACTTAAGTGTTTCGGAACATCAAACCAATTTAAGCAATAGTCAAGGACAACACAAGTAAACACAAAAATGCAATTTGTAAATGAAGGTGTTTATTATTAAAGGTGAAAAAAAATCCAAACCATCATGGCCCTGTGTGAAAAAGTGATTGCCCCCCTTGTTAAAACATACTATAACTGTGGTTGTCCACGCCTGAGTTCAATTTCTCTAGCCACACCCAGGCCTGATTATTGCCACACCTGTTCACAATCAAGGCATCACCTCAATAGGAGCTGCTTGACACAGTAAGGTCCACCAGAAGATCCTTAAAAGCTACACATCATGCCGAGACCCAAAGAAATTCAGGAACAATTGGGAAAGAAAGTAATTGAGATCTATCAGTCTGGAAAGGGTTATAAAGCCATTTCCAAAGCTTTGGGAATCCAGCGAACCACAGTGAGAGCCATTATCCACAAATGGCGAAGACATGGAACAGTGGTGAACCTTCCCAGGAGTGGCCGGCCGCCCAAAATTACCCCAAGAGCGCAGCGACGACTCATCCAAGAGGTCACAAAAGACCCCACAACAACGTCCAAGGAACTGCAGGCCTCACTTGCCTCAGTTAAGGTCAGCGTTCATGCCTCCACCATCAGGAAAAGACTGGGCAAAAATGGCCTGCATGGCAGAGTTCCAAGGAGAAAACCACTGCTGAGCAAAAAGAACATCAAAGCTCGTCTCAATTTCTCCACAACACATCTTGATGATCCCAAGACTTTTGGGACAACATTCTGTGGACCGATGAGACAAAAGTGGAACTCTTTGGAAGGTGTGTGTCCAAGTATATCTGGCGTAGAAGGAACACTGCATTTCAGAAAAAGAACATTATACCAACAGTAAAATATGGTGGTGGTAGTGTGATGGTCAGGGGCTGTTTTGCTGCTTCAGGACCTGGAAGACTTGCCGTGATAAAAGGAACTATGAATTCTGCTGTCTACCAAGAGATCCTGAAGGAGAATGTCCGACCATCTGTTCGTGTACTCAAGCTGAAACGAACTTGGGTTCTGCAGCAGGACAATGATCCTAAACACACCAGCAAGTCCACCACCGAATGGCTGAAGAAAAACAAAATGAAGACTTTGGTGTGGCCTAGCCAAAGTCCTGACCTGAATCTATTGAGATGTTGTGGTATGACCTTAAAAAGGCCGTTCATGCTCGAAAACCCTCTAATGTAACTGAATTAAGACAATTCTGCAAAGATGAGTGGGCCAACATTCCTCCAGGACGCTGTAAGCCTCATTGCACGTTATCGCAAACGCTTGGTTGCAGTTGTTGCTGCTAAGGGTGGCCCAACCAGTTATTAGGTTTAGGGGGCAATCACTTTTTCACACAGGGCCATGATGGTTTGGATTTTTTTTCACCTGTTTTTGTTTTTTGTTGTTTTATTGTTTAAATTGGTTTGATGTTCCGAAACACTTAAGTGTGACAAACATGCAAAGGAACAGGAAATGAGGAAGGGGGCAAACACTTTTTCACACCACTGTAAACCCAAGGTAAGTATAGTAACAAGTCCTAGCCGCAATCTTAGAACACCCAATAAGATGATAGTATGCGACCGGTCTAAACTATTTTTTTTTTTTAACAGAAAAGAGTTTTTATTTAACAAATCAGCATTACAAAACATTCAGCATGAAGTATCTTCTTTATTACGGCATCAGACCAAGGCATACATTCAGGGATTCAACATCCCACAAGTCCATAATTTCGTTCTCCCTGCATAACTTGCCTGATGGGATCTAGGGATATTGTCTTCTAAAGCTCACCCCAGAGTTCAGCAGGCCGTTTAACCGCTACCCTCTGGAAGACCGTTAATTGCATAGCAGGTTTGATGTGTGGAGTCTAATCCTCCTCTGGCGATGCCGGGTGGCGCCCCGTGTCTGGGGGGGGGGGGGTAAGTATCCCCAACCGAGCAGAGGGGAATCCATCAATTGGTCCCCTATCCCCGGCCCCTCATCCACACGCATCCACCCAGGTCGACCAGACTTTGTCAAATTTGGCAGGGCACTGTCTGCTCTCATATGTGAGTTTGTATAATGGTAACACTGAGTCTACCGCCTTCTTCCAGGAGTTAAGAGTTGGGGGCTTGGCCAACTTCCAATGTAGCATTATCTCCCTCCTAGCATAGAACAACAGGAATGTAATGGAGAGTTTAGTGTACCTATCCCCTTTCACCTCGCCCAAATGGCTCAGCAGGAGCACTATGGGATCCAGTGGCACCCTGGTTCCCCCAATGTCGCCAAGCATCTCCGCCACTCCCTCCCAGTATGGTCCGAGCTTTGGACAGGCCCATACCATGTGCCAGAATGTCCCTTCCTCGGTCCTGCATCTAGGACAGTACGGGTCAAGATGTGGGTATATTCTGGCCATTCTGTGTGGGGTCAAGTAAGCCCTGTGTAGAAATTTGAGCTGCATGAACCTGTCCTTGGCTGCTATCATAGTTGGGATGTAGGTCGAGATGCAGTCCTCCCACACGTCCTCCCCCAGGGTCAGCCTGTCCCCCTGTGCCCTCATCGCATGTCTGAGTTTCCAGTATGTAAATTCAAAGGGTCGGGCAGGGAGTACTGTTGTTTTATGTCCTGGAAAATCTTACCGCTGGCTATTATGTGTTTTAGGGTGGTGATTCCTCGTTTGGCCCATTGTGAGGGGTCTGGTATTTCGTAAAGATGGGGGAGGGTTGGGTTGCCCCAAAGCGGGGTGTGTGGAGATATGCAGTTCGGCTTAGCATATATCGCCCTGGCCTCCCTCCATGTTCTAATGGTTGTCTCCATGGGGATCGTCAGGGGATGGGGGGCTTTAGGTTCCCTGTACACTAGAATGGTCAAGGCCGCGTATGAGCCCAAGATGGCAGCTTCGAGTCTCACTGCAGGATTTTGTCTGGGCTGGGAGAACCACCAGCGAACCGTGACCAACACGGCAGACCAGTAGTATAATAAAAAGTTTGGGAGGGCCAGACCTCCTCCTGACATGGGAAGGTATAGCACCCGTTTTGCCACTCTAGGGGGCCTCCCAGCCCAGATAAAGTAAGTCAAAATCCCTTCTAGACGTCTGAAAAATGATCTGGGTATGTAGGAGGGGGTGTTGCGGAAGAAGTATAGAAATTTAGGAAGAAACACCATTTTGAGCAAGTTAACTCTGCCCACGGGGGTAAGCGGTAATGTGTGCCAAGCTGTACATTTTACTGTAAGGTGGGAGATAAGAGGCTGCACATTCTTTTCTATAAACTCGTGTGTGGTGTTGCTAATTTTGATGCCTAAATAGGTTAATTTGCTCACCCATTGGAGCGGGATTCCGGTATTCGCCCTGGGGAGCGAGGGGTGTAGCGGGAATAAGATCTGGGAGTTAGGTCTATTAGGGAGCTCATTATGGATATCAAGTTTGATTTCCTGCGGCTTTGCGTGGCTTTTCCTGATATGCTTGTCTTGTGGTCCGACATTGTTGCTCGGACAACTTGGCTCCTGGCAAGGTCGGTGGACAGGATCAGTAAACAAGGTGGTGGGCAAATTCCTTGTTCGTAATGGAGGCCTGGTCATCCGCCATATGGAACTGGAGAAGGAAATCTGGCTGTACCTTGGGGGGATAGTGTCCACCTATCTGCGGTGGTTATCAATTTATGGTCCCTTGGACTGCAAGATGGAATTCAGCATGTTTTGCGGGTGTGGAGGGGCTCTCAAGGGTAAGGTTTTACCCTTGCGTGCGGTGGCAGTTGTTGGTCTTTGATGGTGGTAGATGGAAGGAGAGATGGAAGGGTTGGGGACTCATCGGTGGTATGTGCCCCTCTGGTGTATTCCAGTTAACACGGTTTAGCTGGAATATGGTAATGGTTGCACTGCGGGTAGTGTGTTGTCTCCGAGCTGGTGTGTAACGGCTGGAGGCCTATCATGGTAAAAAGGTCCTGCAGTGTAGAAGTGGAACATGTTATAATTTTGGGGTGGCATCAGAGACCAACAGGCTGAGTGACTGATAGTTTTTGTTCTCGGATGTTTATGTGATAAAGAATGTTTTTATCGTTTATGCTAAGTTAATAATTTGTTAATAAAAAGGCTGCTATGGCCATTTGTACTCCATTCCATGTGTGGTCTTGTTAATTATAGGTAACGGTAAGGGGTGGGTGGAGTATGAGTATGGTCGGGCAGACATCAAGAAGATTGGGGACATCTGGTTTACACTGGTCAAGGGATGGAGGTCCAAACCAGAGAGAGATGGTGCAGAGCGAAGTGAGAAGGAGTTTGGTTTAGGCCTGGTCCACCTTGCCAGGCCCGCCTGATGTCGCTCTGGAGACTGGATGGCCAGTATCATGCCGAAGTCAGAGCTAAATTACAGACATGAACTCAACCAGTATTGGACTTTTGCTTGAACAGGTAGGCCGTGGCAGCTACAAGCTTGAAGTTAGGGACTAGGGATGTTAGGAAATGTTGGCACTTTATCTTGGACTGTCAATCGTCTCTGTCATCAAGTTAATTTATTCTTCCAGTAAAATGTATGAAAGTTTGCCTTTGCCTGATTTGAAGTACTAAGGGGTGCAATGCAAGTAACATATAGTCTACAGCTCTCACTAAGCACTGGGTTATGAAAACATCAGTACAAGAGTTAATACAGTGTGAAGATACAGTGGTTACCAAGGGTAACAAAAGTTTCTCTAGCAGCCTGTCATTAAGCATGTACATATGGCAGGGGGGATAGCTTCTTGTAGCAAGGGAGATGTTGTCAGAACTCCTTTGGCCGCAATCCGTCTCCCATAGCACTGGGAGCAGATCTGCACAGCTGGGGTTCTCATCCTGTATACAGGTACGGAAAAGGAAGTGTTAAGTCAAGTGCCCATATGTAGTCTGCTCTAGGTGCATGGCGGGATCCCATAATGTTACTGGGAGTGAGGTAGTGGTAATACACTGGGCAGGTGAACAGGGCAAGGGCTCTGTGTGTCCCTCCTATTTGCACAAGTAACCGTGGTGATGCTTAGTACATCAAGAGAGTTTACTAGAGTTCATTCATGTTTGATCAACTGTTTGGGAGGTGAGGGAGGCTCAAGTAAAAGTACCCCCATGTGTAGTGCGGTGGCCCTGTACAAAGTGCCTAGCGTACAGGGGAGGGCTGGGAAGGGGGGCAGAGATGCAATTGCCCCCTGGGCTGCTCTCATATCCTCTACAAAGGCTGCTGTGTCACCAGCTCAGAATGCGCAGTTTGTGAGCAGGCCGAGTGCTGCATCTCCATCCAGTACTGTGAGCTAGGGATGTCTCAGGGCCGACAGTCTGTGTTACAGAGCACAGCACAGCCCGCCCAGCCCCTCCCTCCTCCACACGAATGGCTGGCAGAGGCTGGACCTGCTCTCTATTTCCCCGCCCACACTCCGGGCAGCCTGTGTGCTGTCTGTGAAGAGGATGTGTGGGGAGGGAAAGTTAAATCTGAGCAGTCGGCTTGAATACAGTGAGGCTCCTGGGAGGCTGGGAAACACCAAGTAAGTGAACTTCTCCCTCCTCCCCCTTTGCCCCCCCCCCCCTCTGCAGCTAAAGAGTTTTTTTTTCCTAGCAGCCTGTGACACTGCCTTGCTTGCCCTCCTAGGTGTTCATGTGGGCTCACACTGGCATGCTGCGATTTGTCTGTAGTGCTGGTGTACTGGCAGTCTTCCTGCATGTTTTACCCCTGGTCCCATAGAGGTTGCACATTTTGCTGCATGTTCTGAAAGTGCACAAAACGTCCTGCATGCTGCGGCTTTGGTGCACTTCCAGAAAATGCAGCAAAAATGTGCAACCTAAAAGAAGACTGAGGAACTATGGCTATGGAAGGCTTGTATTCACTTACAGCAGGCACTGCCACTCCACTGAAAAGTGACAGACAGAGAAGGTTATATTACATTTCCTCCCTGCCTGTTTTAACCCCCTAAATGCCAGTGTCCAGCGGTCTCTCTCTCTGTGCAGGCAGTGTTAAGCAGTCCCTCTCTCTGTGCAGGCAGTGCCAAGTTGCCTCTCTCTCTCTGTGCAGGCAGTGCCAAGTGGCCCCTCTCTCTGTGCAGGCAGTGCCAAGTGGCCTTTCTCTCTCTGCAGGCAGTGCCAAGTGGCCTCTCTCTCTGTGCAGGCAGTGCCAAGTGGCCTCTATCTCTGTGCAGGCTGTGCCAAGTGGCCTTTCTCTCTGTGCAGGCTGTGCCAAGTGGCCTCTCTCTTTCTCTGCAGGCTATGCCAAGTGGCCTCTCTCTTTCTCTGCAGGCTGTGCCAAGTTGCCTCTCTCTCTCTGCAGGCTGTGCCAAGTGGCCTTTCTCTCTCTGCAGGCAGTGCAAGTGGCCTCTCTCTCTGTGCAGGCAGTGCCAAGTGGTATCTCTCTCTGTGCAGGCAGTGCCAAGTGGCATCTCTCTCTGTGCAGGCAGTTCCAAGTGGCATCTCTCTGTGCAGGCAGTTCCAAGTGGCATCTCTCTCTGTGCAGGTAGTGCCAAGTGGCCTCTCTCTCTCTCTGTGCAGGCAGTGACAAGTGGCCTCTCTCTCTGTGCAGGCTGTGCCAAGTGGCCTCTCTCTATCTCTGTGCAGGCAGTGACAAGTGGCCTCTCTCTCTGTGCAGGCTGTGCCAAGTGGCCTCTCTCTTTCTCTGCAGGCAGTCCAAGTGGCCTCTCTCTCTGTGCAGGCAGTGCCAAGTGGCATCTCTCTCTGTGCAGGCAGTGCCAAGTGGCATCTCTCTCTGTGCAGGCAGTGACAAGTGGCCTCTCTCTCTTTGTGCAGGCAGTGTCAAGCGTTCTGTCTCTCTGTGCAGGCAGTGTTAAATGGTCTCTCGCTCTCTCTGTGCAGGCAGTGCCAAGTGGCCTCTCTCTCTGGGGCAATATGGAGCTCTCTCTCTCTCTCTCTCTCTCTCTCTCTCTCTCTCTCTGTGCAGGGAATGTGGTGTAGATGGATGGTGAGCTGATTCAGCGGTTCAATGGGCCACTTGACTGGACTTGCCCCCCAGGCCTAAGGCTGCCAGCCCTCCCCTGCTAGCGTAGCTCAGAAGAACCCACCCCAGGCTAGGCCTCCCATGTGACCCTTACTTGGCACCCAATGAGGAGGGACACATGGAGGATGTGACGACCACTACTACAACACCTACCCTACTACATACATTAGCTTTAAAACAAACCCTCTCTGACCTCTGTAGCTGCATGCATGGAGGAAAAATTCATCCTTAAAATTCCCTGCAGAAAGTTGCCCAAGTCCTTTCAGCAGCTTACTTCATCCTGCTTCCTCCTCACAGTAGTGATTCACCAGCTTTCCAGTCCTCTGACCAGCTGCCGTCATTACACAGTGGAAGGTCGGCTCATTCCCGCAAATTGCCGTATCTGTACATTGGCCCTTTAAACAGCTATAGCAAGCGCGTGCGCGCCCGCTGCACGGCGGGGGAGCTGATGCGCATGGCCGGCCGCTGGTCACCCGCAATCGCTCCACAGAGAGGCAGAATGGGGATTTTTCAATGTAAACAAACAGATCCTCGTTCTGTTAGGGGAGTAGAGAGTGATCGTCTGTTCCTAGTGATCAGGAACAGCGATCTCTCTCTTCCTCCAGTCAGTACGCTGCCCCCACAGTTAGAAACACCTTCCAGGGAACACATTTAACCCCTTGATCACCCCCTAGTGTTAACCCCTTCCCTGCCAGTGACATTTATACAGTAATCAGAGCATTGTTATAGCACTGATCACTGTATAAATGTCAGTGGTCCCAAAAAAGCGTCAAAAGTGACTGATCTGTCTGCCGCAATGTCGCAGTCCCGCAAAAAATCGCTGATCACCGCCATTACCAGTAAAAAAAAAAAATGCCATAAATCTATTCCCTATTTTGTAGACGCTATAACTTTTGCGCAAACCAATCAATATACACTTATTGTGATTTTTTTTACCAATAATATGTAGAAGAATACATATTGGCCTAAACTGATGAAGAAATTCGTTTTTTTTTTTATATTTATTTTTTGGATATTTATTCTAGCAATAATTAAAAAATATTGTCTTTTTTTGTTTATAACGCAAAAAAAAATTAAAACCGCAGAGGTGATCAAATACCACCAAAAGAAAGCTCTATTTGTGGGAAAAAAGGGACATCAATTTTGTTTGGGTACAGTGTCGTACGACAATTGTCAGTTAAAGTGACGCAGTGCCATATCGCAAAAAATGGCCTGGTCATTAAGGGGGAAAATCTTCCGGTCCTTAAAGTGATTGTAAAGCTTGTAAAGCTTTGCTTTTTAAAAAAAAATAACAAACATGTCATACTTACCTCCACTGTGCAGATCGTTTTGCACAGAGTGGCCCCCGAACATCCTCTTCTGGGGTCCCCCGGCAGCTCTCGCGGCTCCTCCCCACATCTGATAAACCCCTCGGAGAAGCGCTTTCCCCGGTGGGAGGGGGGGTTCACCTGGTGAAAAAACACGAGGGTTTACAACCCCTTTAAGTTGTTAAAAATTACTTTTCCATTTCAATCTGTAGCACAGTAAATTTCTGTAAAATTCAATGCAACATGACAACCTGGAGGTATTCTGTACTCCATCGGTGTACAAAATGCCTCCAAAAAATTTAATTTCCTGCTTGTGTGATTGGCTCACTGGTTTTCCCAGACATTTTAGGCATCCACTGCAACAGAAATGTCATTTTTGGTGAGATACTGCCTAAGGGATAATTACTTCTAAAGAGATGCAGGCACTTTACCTTTTCTCATCCTAGCACCAAGAGTGCACCAGCTGATTTAATAAACCAGTCATTTTCATTCAGAATCAATATCCAAATGACACGGTCAAACAAACAGCTAATTCTTCAGAGCAATAAAGGTAGAAATCCGCAACAAATTTTGTTAAAATCCATGTAATGTACATTGATCAACAAGAAGGGATTGTTTTTTTTCCCAATTGTTTTGTGGACAAAAAAAGGAAACAAAAATGATACATATACCAGCTGCGGTATTCATTTGTAATCAATGTGAATAGACAACAAAGTACACAGCTGTAATGCAGCTGGACAGACCTTTTATTTTTTTCTAAAAAGTTTATCTGCATGTTATTCCTTTACCTTCGACTAGAAAATGTGCCTGTTTCAGAATTGGTAACGCAGGTCATATTTCAAACAAAACAATGTCAGAAAAATTGGGCAACTACTGTATGAGGGAAAGGAGTCCAGGCAGGAGAGGAGAGCGAAGGATATGAATGCAGTATGTGCAGGAGAGGAGAGTGAAGGATATGAATGCAATATGTGCAGGAGAGGAGAGTGAAGGATATGAATGCAGTATGTGCAGGAGAGGAGAGTGAAGGATATGAATGCAGTATGTGCAGGAGAGGAGAGTGAAGGATATAAATACAGTATGTGCAGGAGAGGAGTGTGAAGAATATGAACGCAGTATGTGCAGGAGAGGCCAGTCGGGAACTTCCCGAGGGCCCCCGGGCCATTAGGGGGCCCCATTAGGGTTGCCAGCCTCAGTAAAACCAGAGACAGGATATAAAAATCTGTGTTTTTTTTTACATCTGTTTTTGAGAGGAGTGTGAAGGATATGAATGCAGTATGTGCAGGAGAGGAGAGTGAAGGATATAAATACAGTATGTGCAGGAGAGGAGAGTGAAGGATATGAATGCAGTATGTGCAGGAGAGGAGTGTGAAGAATATGAACGCAGTATGTGCAGGAGAGGAGTGTGAAGAATATGAATGCAGTATGTGCAGGAGAGGAGAGTGAAGGATATGAATGCAGTATGTGCAGGAGAGGAGAGTGAATAATATGAATGCAGTATGTGCAGGAGAGGAGAGTGAATAATATGAATGCAGTATGTGCAGGAGAGGAGAGTAAGGGATATGAATGCAGTATGTGCAGGAGAGGAGAGTGAAGGATATGAATGCAGTATGTGCAGGAGAGGAGAGTGAAGGATATTAATGCAGTATGTGCAGGAGAGGAGAGTGAAGGATATGAATGCAGTATGTGCAGGAGAGGAGAGTGAAGGATATGAATGCAGTATGTGCAGGAGAGGAGAGTGAAGGATATGAATGCAGTATGTGCAGGAGAGGAGAGTGAAGGATATAAATGCAGTATGTGCAGGAGAGGTTTGTGAAGAATATGAACGCAGTATGTGCAGGAGAGGAGTGTGAAGGATATGAACGCAGTATGTGCAGGAGAGGAGTGTGAAGGATATGAATGCAGTATGTGCAGGAGAGGAGAGTAAAGGATATGAACGCAGTATGTGCAGGAGATGAGTGTGAAGGCTATGAATGCAGTATGTGCAGGAGAGGAGTGTGAAGGATATGAATGCAGTATGTGCAGGAGAGGAGTATAAAGGATATGAATGCAGTGTGTGCAGGAGAGGAGTGTGAAGGATATGAATGCAGTATGTGCAGGAGAGGAGAGGGAAGGATATGAATGCAGTATGTGCAGGAGAGAAGTGTAAAGTATATGAATGCAATATGTGCAGGAGAGGAGTGTGAAGGATATGAATGAAGTATGTGCAGGAGAGGAGTGTGAAGGATATGGATGTAGTATGTGCAGGAGAGCAGTGCAATTATATGAATGCAGTATGTGCAGGAGAGGAGTGTGAAGGCTATGGACGTAGTATGTGCAGGAGAGCAGTGCAATTATATGACAAGAACTGTTTAACCACTTGCATACTGGGCACCTAAATTTTTTTTTTTTAAATAGTCTTTATTTATGGAAGACAGGGTATTACATTGCAATGTTTGAGAAAGAATAACAAAAGGTAAACATTTGCCATAGGCAATGGCGATACGTAATACTCCAATCATTCCTGTTTTGTTTTTCACTTGTAGGGGAAACAAGAACATGAATAGTAAACAGTCATAGGTTAACTTGGTGTGGCTTAGGTTATAGAGAAAGTATTTATCATGTGACGGGTCGGCAGGACAGTTTCAACCTGTTCATCGGGCTGGGTAGCCCGCAGCCCTTTTCGATGGGAATAGGACATATCTATCCTTCTAAGAGGGGTTCTTGTGCGTAGTACGCTTGGTCGGCTTTTTATGTGTATGGCACTTCTCGCAGGACCGGGTGGTGGCCCAGGCGAGCGCGTGTGGGGGGAGGGGGGCGGATCTGCGCCTCCAGCTAACTTCTCCCCAGGTCTCCCCCGCCCGCCCCCCGGTCCCGGCATCCACGCCATGGTGGCACTGAGGCGCCATTTCCCTTTTCAAGTCAGGGTGACCCATGGCGTCAGACCGCCAGTTCTTATTAGGCCAACCAGTTCCTCTATTCCTTGCCCGTCACCTGGCATTCAACATATTGGCCATCTGCAAATAGGCAGCCATAACCAGTTAAGACATAAAGTGTTAGAAAGTAGTTAAGGGAGAAAAAGAAGGGAAAAAGAAAAAAAAAAGTGGTTTAGAGCATACCTGAAGCTTCTCGTCCGACTCCGCCTCCGCCCCAAGTCCCATCGACCTCTCCACACATGTTGGATAATCAAGAGGGTGAGAGAAGAAGAGAAAAAAAAAAGGGGTCTCATCCCCCTACCCATGGTTAATTAAATGATGAATTGGTGTGTTTGAGTCCCCTCAGCTCTTGGTTCCCGTCTGTGAGCCTCGGGAGCGCCCCTTCAGGGATGGCTCTGCCAGTTCCAGGAGGGCTACATCCAAGCTGGAAGGTATGTGACCAGGGTCCGAGACATACACTGTCCAGGGCTGCCAGGTTGCGGTGAAGCGGTCACGGGCCCCCCTGCAGGTGGCAATCCAATCCTCTGCCTCCCGGATGTCACTCACCCTACGACGCCATTCCTCCCTACTTGGGATTTGCGGACGCTTCCAGAAAGTGGGGAGCAGTCGCTTAGCTGCATTTAGCAAATGAGGCAGCACACTTTTCTTTTACCGGCTCATTGGCATGGGAGGAATGTGTAGCAGGAAGTGAATCGGGGAGAGAGGTATATCTATTCCTATGATTTCTTTGATCAGAGATTTAATGTCTTCCCAGTAAGGTCTGATCGCAGGGCAATCCCACCAAATATGCAGAAGAGTGCCCTTGTGACCACAGCCCCGCCAACATTGATCTGACGTGGATGGGTATATCTTTGCTAAGTCTGCCGGTACACGGTACCAACGCATCAGTAGCTTGTAGTTCATTTCCTGCGTCTTGGAGTCAATTGAGCTGGACCGGGTAAGTTGGTAGAGGCAGGACATTTGGGCGGGGGTGAAAATTATCTCTAAGTCCCGTTCCCAGGCCCTGATGTAAGCGGGCTTCACTGTGGGGGATGCTGAGTTAAGCAGTTGGTAGAGTTCTGAGACCATATGTGGGATCGGTTCTTCTGCTATGAAGAGACGCTCGAAAGGTGTGAGGGAGGAGATGTCTCGTATGGAGTCTCCTTGCGTATTAAAAAAATGGTGGAGTTGCCTATATCGCCAGAAGTCCATAGGGAAGCTCCCCCTCTGGTCTCGTAGGGTTTCAAGGGACATTAGTTTACTATTCTGCATTAATTTACCACAACTGGCGCTACCATCATCTGCCCAGGGGCCAAAGAAAGCAGCCTGTTCACCCGGAGGGAACCATAAGTAACCTCCCAGTGGGGCCAGTGGGGACACAGGGGGCGCCAGTGTCAAGTTGGCATTGAGTCGGTCCCAGGTTCTTAGGGCCTGGGTCGTCAGCGGAGAGGTGAAGGTGGACAGCCCCCTGTGTTCCCGTGCTAGCCACGGTGCATAGGCCAAGTTTCTCCCCGCCATGTATTTTTCTAGGGAGACCCATAATTTGGATTGAGTATGGAAGCGCCAGTTCAGTATTCTCTGGAGGACTATTGCCCTGTAGTATCTTTGAGTGTCAGGGAGGCCCAGGCCTCCTGCGTCTCTATGGCGACTCAACAATCTAATTGCAATTCTCGGTCTCTTATTGTTCCAAACAAAAGTTGATATCAGACTGGACAGTTGGGCGAAAAAGGTCTTAGGTAGGGCTACAGGTATCATCTGCATATAGAACAGCACGCGTGGGAGAATGTTCATTTTGATGATATTGAGTCTGTCTATCCAAGTGAAAGCTGTCTTAGTCCATAGGGCCAAATCTTTATTCACAGTTTTTAGTAGGGAGGGAAAGTTAGTGGAGTATAGGGTGTCGAACCGTATACCTAAGTATTTTATGGACGATTTAGCCCAGGTGAATGGAAAGGCAGTACGTAACCTGTCCGTCAGGGAAGGTGTCAATTGGATAGGTAAAATCTCTGATTTCGTATAACTGATTTTGAAGTTAGAGAGTGTCCCGAAGTGTTGGAGTTCCCGCATCAGATTAGGCAAGGAGATCAGGGGTTCCGTAAGGTGGAAAATTACGTCGTCGGCATAAGCCGAGAGCTTATGCTCCATATGTCCCACCGTGAGTCCTTTAATATCCGAGTTCACCCTGACAGTGCGTAGAAACGGTTCCAGCACCAGGGCGAACAAAAGTGGCGAGAGGGGGCACCCCTGTCTCGTGCCATTTCTGATCGGGAATCTCGGGGAAAGGAAACCGCTGACTTTGACTTGAGCATTCGGGTCCGAATACAGAGCCATAATCCAGGTAAGCATGTGTGTGCGTAGGCCCAATGCTTCCAGCACAGCACGCAGGTATGTCCAATCCACCCGATCAAAGGCTTTCTCTGCGTCGGTGGACAGGATCAGGTAGGGGGGGGGACTCAGGGGAAGCGCGCGCCCAGTGAATAAGGTGGATTGCTCTGATAGAGTTATTTCTAGCCTCTCTGCCTGTTACAAAACCTGTTTGGTCTGGGTGGACAATTAGTGGGATCAGGTGCTTCAATCTGGTCGCAAGAATCTTGGCCAGTATTTTTATATCCACATTAAGAAGGGATATGGGTCTGTAGCTTTGGGGCATAGTAGGGTCTTTCCCTTCCTTGGGGATTACAGAGATATGGGCCAATAGGGCTTCGCTAGGGATCGTGGTGCCTTCTGCTATGGAGTTAAAGTAGCTGCACATCGACTAGGAAAGTAAGGGTAGAAAGAGTTTATAGTAGGCCTTGGTGAACCCATCAGGGCCAGGGCTCTTCCCGTTAGGCAGAGAGTTCACTGTGGATATTAGCTCGGCGGCAGTGATAGGGGCCTCCTGCGTGGAGCACTGTTCATCTGTCAGTGGGGGCAGGCCGGATGCAGTCAGATAGGTTTGAATGTCTTTCAGTCTCGCAGCCTGGTTCTCTGGGGCTTGTGTGGAGTTCAAGTTATAAAGGGTGTTATAGTAGTCCCGGAACCCAGCGGCTATTTGGGAGGACCTGACCGTGTAGTCATCTGAGGAGAGGCGTAGCTTGTGTACATGCATGAGTGCCTGTTTCTTCCTAAGAGCTCTAGCCAACATACGGACGCATTTGTTGCCATGCTCATAGTATCTATGCGACAGGTATCGCAGTTGCTTGCTTGCCTGTCTGTCCAGCAATCGAGAGAATAAATCTCTCAATTCTGTCAGTTTCCTCAGAGCTTCAGGGTCACTGTCCTTATCCATATGCTTTTAATGTTTGTATTGGAAGTCGTGTTTGCTGTACCTCTCCTTGGGTGTGTTACACCAAAAGCTCGGTTGACTCATCAGGCATATGCCTAGTTGGGTTCAACCTGTCTGGTAAGCTTCTTTCCTTACGGTGGTGGATTATCTACAGACAACTAGTTTACACAGATTCACAGTCACTTTATTTTATTATTATATGGACTATATACACTTTATATGCACTAGCACTGTTGGTTCATGCATATGTATTATTATTGTTGTATATTATTCATTTTTTGTGTATATATGATTTGCACATTTATATACATCATGAATGTTTGATTGGAAGAATTTTACTTTTCATTCCATCATCATTAGCGCTGCACTATATTACCTTATTTGTTTACTTATTCACAGATTATCTGTTGTGCTGGCAGCTACCACTATTTGTATAAGACAGCGCGTTTTTTTCTTTCTTTCTTTTTTCAGACACTGATAGGTGGCACTGATGGGTGGCACTGAAGGGCATTCATAGGTGGCACTGATAGCTGGCACTGATGGGTGGCAGTGATGGGCACTGATCGGCACTGGTAGGGGACACTGATAGGCAGCACTGCTAGGTGGCACTGATGAGGCACTGATTGGAATCACTGGCTGGCATTGATAGGTGGCACTTGTGGGCATTGATAGGTGGCACTAATTGCTGCCACTGTTATGCACTGATTGGAATCACTGGCTGGCATTGATAGGTGGCACTGTGGGCACTGGCAGGCGGTACATGTTGGCACAGATGAGGCGGCTTCGCCTCTTCCTCTTCGGGAGCGATGTCCCTTGCACAGAAGCCAGTGATCGTTTTTACCGATCTTCTGTTTACATCACCTGATCAGCTGTCATTGGCTGACAGCTGATCACGTGGTAAGGGGCCGGGATCGACCCCTTACTCTGATCTGTGATCACCCAAATCTCATTGACTCAGTGATTACAGCACGTGCCGCGTGCGCCCTGCAGGGATTGTGCAAAGGGGAGGATGTCTATTGACGGCCTCCCGGCAAAGTAGGTCCACGCTGTAGCAGTCATTCAGCTATAGCACGGAACTGAAGGGGTTAAATAGAGGGCACTGGATTATGCAGATGAAAATGTTCAAATGAGAAGAATAAAGAATATCAGCAGTTAAGGAGCATTCCTTCACTCTGAAGAAGGAGCAGGGCCCTAATACATATCAGTGGAGGTATTGTGTTCTCTAAGTTGCCTACTCAGTCTCAATAATAAGGATGCCTGCTCAATCCCTAAGCAAGGAGGAGTGGTTTGCCTACTGCCCATTGAAGTGCAAAACATTTGAAGAATCTAACAGCATAATGTGCAGATGAGGAATTTGGAGGGTACAACAGCAGGTAGCATGTTCTGAAGAGAAGTGTGGAGAGTGCAGGTAACTATGACTTTGAAGTGTGAAATTCAAAGTCAATTATGGCAAATGCAAAATGAGCAATTTAGCTATAAAATAGAGCTCCCACAGAACTTTACACTCATCACTAGCAGTGATAGGAAGGATTGTAGAAGGGTGATCAGAAAGACTGTGGGGAAGGGACTGTGGAGTGGGTACAGTAAGGATTGTATAGAGTCTAGTATGGACTAAAAGCAGGGATATGTGTAACAGCGATGTACTTGAGCCCTGGTTCACACTGGAGCGTTTTGACATGTGATTTGACATGTCAAATCGCATGTCAAATTGGCCGCAATTGCCTTCAATGGCCCCCGTTCTAGTCGGTGCGACACCACTTCTGTGGCGCTGCACCGATTTAAAAAAGTAGTTTCTGTACTACTTTTTGCGATTTCGGGCTGCGATTTACATTGACATCTGTGCAGAAACCTGCACAGATGTCTCTGAAATCGCGGCCGAAATCGGGACTGATATGCAGGAGTGAAATTGTGCGAGTTCAGCTGAACTCACACGGCTTCATTCCTACAACTCAGTGTGAACCTGGACTAAATTAAATGTTCAAGTTGAGCTGTATAAAGCTTTTCCCAGGTGGCTTAATTTGCCTTTTCCCTGGTCCATCTACAGCTACGTGTTGGAAAGGGCCAGGCTGTAGCTGCTGTGAAGAAGATTTTGTTTTCTCTACCCCTTATGCCGCGTACACACGGTCGGAATTCTCGTCGGAAAACAGGTTCTCAATCCAAAGTCCGTCGGAAATTCCGACAGAAAAAGACCGATGGGCATACACACGGTCGGAAAATCCGTTGAAGAGCTCCCATCGGACTGTTTCCATCGGAAATTCCGACCGTGTGTACGAGGCATTAGCCTCTTTTTCTGGTCCATCTGCAGCCACTATCAGCAGAGGAAATGAGACAGCTGGGGAGTAATATCTGTTTTATTTTTTCTCTAGGTCCACCAGGACTTCTGCCGGGACTTCCAGAATTCCTATCAGTACTTGTACCAGTATTTGTATTGATTACTGAACACTGAGAAAAGTTACTATCAGAAATCGCTACCCCTTGTCTGTGAACTATTCCAGAACTATTCCAGAATCCTCGCTCTGTCATGATCTTCACTAAGCTATACCTATGAGGAGCTTTCAACCTGAGAAGAATCTGTGAGAGCCTGAGAGGGACAAGTGGAAGACAGCTTTCCATACCAGATTTGGACATTTTGAATACCTTGTAATGCCTTTCAACATTTGTAATGCCCTGGAAACTTTTCAACACTTCACTTTTCCAGGATTTCATTGACATTATTATAGCCAATTATGGTCATTTATCTTGATAATATTCTGATCTTCTCTGCCTCCTTGGAAGACCACAAGGTCCACATTCGGAGAGTCTTGGCCCATAGACTTAAACTTTATACCAAGCCATAGAAATGTGAATTCGAGAGCACAACTATGAAGTTGAAGTGAAGTGTCCGGTGAATGGAGTCTGATTTATAATCAATCACACCACAAGTCACTATTCGTCTCCTCTGCACCATTTTCTCATATATGAACATTGTATGGAAGCTTGCCATTTTAATGATCTGACAAGAGCTCTTTTAGGCCGGCTTCACACTGGGGCGGTGCGGGGCGGCGACGGTAAAGCAGCGCTATATTTAGCGCTGCTTTACCATCGTTTTACCCGCGGTATGCGGCCGCTAGCGGGGTGGTTTTAACCCCCACTAGCGGCCGAAAAAGGGTTAAAAACCTCCGCAAAGTGCCGCTGCAGCGGCGCTTTGCCGGCGGTATCCCCGCGGTCTCCCATTGATTTCAATGGGAAGGAGCGGTATAGGAGCGGTGAACACACCGCTCCTTCACCGCTCCAAAGATGCAGCTAGCAGGACTTTTTTTTACCGTCCTGCTAGCGCACCGCTCCAGTGTGAAAGCCCTCAGGGCTTTCACACTGGAGACACAGCAATAGCTGTTTCGGGTCGGTTTGCAGGTGCTATTTTTAGCGCAATAGCGCCTGCAAACCGCCCAGTGTGAAAGCAGCCTTATTAAAGTGTATTTTTAGTATTGTTTTTCACATTTTCAGTTTATATACATTTTTTCCTGCTGGTACTTATCCCTTGCGCAAAATCACCCAATTTTATTCTGTTGAATAGGGAGTGTGTAGATATCGGGGGACAGGATGTCTGTTGGGGAATGGAGGGGGGGTAGGTGGGTGGAGAGAAACCTCTGAGGGTGGGGTGGGGTGGGGGGCAGCTGGATAGGTACTGTATGTTTGTTGGGTAGCTGAGGTGGCCGGGAAGATATGTCTGTCGGGAGAGGCTTTGTGAGGTATTCAGTGTAGAAATGTTAAATGGTATAAAAGTTGAACTCCAGGAACCTCATTTTTAATTTAGATGTATTCCACAATAGCCACAATAGGTCATAAGTCTATTTTATGTGCACAAAAATTACTTTACAAACTTTATAATTACCTCATAAATGTAGCAGTAACATCATTGCGGTGCTGCACATAGCTTGCACAGAGAGCAGAGCTGTGAAATGGACCCTTCGGGCCTACCCACTATAGGCTTGTTAGCAGCTGCAGTTAGCCAGCTTGCCATTAGATGGCTCTGTTCCCATTATAGCCTGGTATAGGGAAAGTGGCGATTGGGTGTTAGGCCCCTTTTAGGAGAAAGCCGTCCTCCAGTGATGTAATGGGTGTGGTTAGTGCCCATATAAGTGCCAAGATGGAAGGAGCCTAGTGCGATGGGACATGGGAGCCAAACACCCCAAAGATGTAGTCAGCAACTCTGGGTGAGGTAATTTAACACCCAGAAGGGGTTGCTGTAGTTGCCCTTACTCTTTTACAGTCTGCTGTAGGATGTGAGTGGTATGCAAAAAGGGCTAAAGCTGGCCATAGACAGATCAGATCTCTGAAAGTGTAGAGAATATTTTTTTTGTGTGGACATTCCTTTATTCTGGAATATTAAGGCCTACAGCCAGGGATGTTGTGAACAGGCCTATGGCCAGGAGTTTGGCACAATATGGTGAAAGGATACAACTACCAGCAGATGGGTAGATGTCCTATCCAAGAAGATGCGGGGCAGGGACTTATACCATTTGACGCCAACACACAGCCAGTTGCGGGCCCCATTACCGGCTATCTGCAGAAAATAAAAGAGGGGGTAGATACACAACTACACATCCCTTAACAGGGAAAGAGTGCAGCAGCGTCTAGTATTTACACTTGCCAACCAACTGCCTGCAATGAACTGCGGATGGGCAGCCACCATTACTAGTATACAAATAAATAAATAAAAATTCCAGTATATATTCACCATAGTTTGTAGACGATATAACTTTTGCGCAAACCAATCATGATGCGGTTTATTCGATTTTTTTTACCAAAATATGTAGCAGAATACATAATGGCCTAAATTTTTAAGAAATTAGATGTTTTACACTTTTTTATTGGATATGTTTTATAGCAGAAAGAAAATGTTGTTTATGTACAGCATTTCATGACCGTGCAATTGCCAAAGTAATGCAGTGCCACAGTGGCAGCCCGTCCATTCGGGGCACAGGGGCGCCGTTCCCCTAATGCATGCGTCCTGCCCCTAACATACATGCAGGGTGCCGGATGCATAGATGATTCCAATGGGGGTTTTTTTTTTTTTTTTTTAGAAGCACATGAGCCCGAGGCTCTAATTGGCTTAAAAAAAAAGGGTCACCCAGTTGTGTGACAATAGCGAAATAATATTCGCTATTGTCTTCCTAAGACCCATCACCTGATTGGCCGAGAGGAGAAGCGATCCTATTGGCCGCCGAGGAGAATGAAGGAGGATGCAGGGGAAGCCGCTGTGAAGCCTAGGAGGAGGAGGAGAAGCAGGGTCCGCTGCAGCTGCCCGATCGTTTGCCGCCTCCTCCCCCTTCAAAAAATATACCACCAGCCTCCATTGCAGTGCCATATAGCAAAAAAATGCTCTGGTCATGAAAAGGGGGGGGGGGGGGCTATCTTCCGGAGGTCAAGTGGTTATTCTTTAAGGCCAAAGGATTGAAAAATGATTTGTCTATGCCAATGGGAGCTGGTTCCCCTTCCAGAATGACAAAAAGGGAATCAGTCTTTCTAGTGGAAGCAAAGACTGAGAGGCTCTGATGAGCGCTGGCAATAATTGCATGAAGAATCACACAGGCTGGTTATACCCATGTTCATCGATCGTTCAACTTGGGTAAATCAAAACTATTGACGCTATATAAATCCTGTATAAGGATGGGCCCGGTGCTCGATGCGAACCCACGTTCGCATCGAGCACCGGGCGTTCGCTCGCTCGGCGAGCCCAGAACTATTTTGGCCGCTCGCATCACGTTCGTGTGATGCGAGCGGCCCCGCAATGCATTGCGGCCGGCGCGGCCGACGCAGTGCATTGCTGGCTGATGATTGGCCAAGCATGCACTGTGACCCCGCATGCTTGGCCAATCACAGCCCCGGAAACTCGAAGAGCCATAATTGGCTACAGGCAGGACGCCTGTAGCCAATTACAGCTCAGGGGCTGTAGTACACGCCCCCCCCTATAAAACGCCGCCACGCCGTCTGCGCCGGTCACATGCTGTTCCGGCGCAGATTGAGCAGGCTGTTCCTGTGACACTCTGCTGCATTTAGATAGATAGAGAGAGAGATTCACTTGCAGAGATTGAGTTAGATAGATTCAGTTACAAAGATTGATTGACAAAGAGGGGCTTGTAGTGTGCTCGTGGCAGGCAGGCAGAGCTCCTATATTTTGTTACCAGAAGCACCTATAGGACTTGTAGTGTGTTCGTGGCAGGCAGGCAGAGCTCCTATATTTTGTTACCAGAAGCACCTATAGGACTTGTAGTGTGTTAGTGGCAGGCAGGCAGAGCTCCTATATTTTGTTACCAGAAGCACCTATAGGACTTGTAGTGTGTTAGTGACAGGCAGGCAGAGCTCCTATATTTTGTTACCAGAAGCACCTATAGGACTTGTAGTGTGTTAGTGGCAGGCAGGCAGAGCTCCTATATTTTGTTACCAGAAGCACCTATAGGACTTGTAGTGTGTTAGTGACAGGCAGGCAGAGCTCCTATATTTTGTTACCAGAAGCACCTATAGGACTTGTAGTGTGTTAGTGACAGGCAGGCAGAGCTCCTATATTTTGTTACCAGAAGCACCTATAGGACTTGTAGTGTGTTAGTGGCAGGCAGGCAGAGCTCCTATATTTTGTTACCAGAAGCACCTATAGGACTTGTAGTGTGTTAGTGACAGGCAGGCAGAGCTCCTATATTTTGTTACCAGAAGCACCTATAGGACTTGTAGTGTGTTAGTGGCAGGCAGGCAGAGCTCCTATATTTTGTTACCAGAAGCACCTATAGGACTTGTAGTGTGTTCGTGGCAGGCAGGCAGAGCTCCTATATTTTTTCCCAGAAGCACCTATAGGACTTGAAGTGTGTTAGTCCCATCACACACACAGAGCTATATTTTCTTCCCAGAAGCACCTATAGGACTTGAAGTGTGTTAGTCCCATCACACACACAGAGCTATATTTTCTTCCCAGAAGCACCTATAGGACTTGAAGTGTGTTAGTCCCATTACACACAAAGAGCTATACTTTGTTCCCAGAAGCACCTATAGGACTTGAAGTGTGTTAGTCCCATTACACACACAGAGCTATATTTTCTTCCCAGAAGCACCTATAGGACTTGAAGTGTGTTAGTCCCATTACACACACAGAGCTATATTTTCTTCCCAGAAGCACCTATAGGACTTGAAGTGTGTTAGTCCCATTACACACACAGAGCTATATTTTCTTCCCAGAAGCACCTATAGGACTTGAAGTGTGTTAGTCCCATTACACACACAGAGCTATATTTTCTTCCCAGAAGCACCTATAGGACTTGAAGTGTGTTAGTCCCATCACACACACAGAGCTATATTTTGTTCCCAGAAGCACCTATAGGACTTGAAGTGTGTTAGTCCCATTACACACACAGAGCTATATTTTGTTCCCAGAAGCACCTATAGGACTTGAAGTGTGTTAGTCCCATCACACACACAGAGCTATATTTTGTTCCCAGAAGCACCTATAGGACTTGAAGTGTGTTAGTCCCATTACACACACAGAGCTATATTTTTGTTCCCAGAAGCACCTATAGGACTTGAAGTGTGTTAGTCCCATCACACACACAGAGCTATATTTTCTTCCCAGAAGCACCTATAGGACTTGAAGTGTGTTAGTCCCATTACACACAAAGAGCTATACTTTGTTCCCAGAAGCACCTATAGGACTTGAAGTGTGTTAGTCCCATTACACACACAGAGCTATATTTTCTTCCAGAAGCACCTATAGGACTTGAAGTGTGTTAGTCCCATCACACACACAGAGCTATATTTTCTTCCCAGAAGCACCTATAGGACTTGAAGTGTGTTAGTCCCATTACACACAAAGAGCTATACTTTGTTCCCAGAAGCACCTATAGGACTTGAAGTGTGTTAGTCCCATTACACACACAGAGCTATATTTTCTTCCCAGAAGCACCTATAGGACTTGTAGTGTGTTAGTGGCAGGCAGGCAGAGCTCCTATATTTTGTTACCAGAAGCACCTATAGGACTTGTAGTGTGTTCGTGGCAGGCAGGCAGAGCTCCTATATTTTGTTCCCAGAAGCACCTATAGGACTTGAAGTGTGTTAGTCCCATTACACACACAGAGCTATATTTTCTTCCCAGAAGCACCTATAGGACTTGAAGTGTGTTAGTCCCATTACACACACAGAGCTATATTTTCTTCCCAGAAGCACCTATAGGACTTGTAGTGTGTTCGTGGCAGGCAGGCAGAGCTCCTATATATTTTGTTCCCAGAAGCACCTATAGGACTTGAAGTGTGTTAGTCCCATTACACACACAGAGCTATATTTTCTTCCCAGAAGCACCTATAGGACTTGAAGTGTGTTAGTCCCATTACACACACAGAGCTATATTTTCTTCCCAGAAGCACCTATAGGACTTGAAGTGTGTTAGTCCCATTACACACACAGAGCTATATTTTCTTCCCAGAAGCACCTATAGGACTTGAAGTGTGTTAGTCCCATCACACACACAGAGCTATATTTTGTTCCCAGAAGCACCTATAGGACTTGAAGTGTGTTAGTCCCATTACACACACAGAGCTATATTTTGTTCCCAGAAGCACCTATAGGACTTGAAGTGTGTTAGTCCCATCACACACACAGAGCTATATTTTGTTCCCAGAAGCACCTATAGGACTTGAAGTGTGTTAGTCCATTACACACACAGAGCTATATTTTGTTTGCAGAAGCACCTATAGGACTTGAAGTGTGTTAGTCCATCACACACACAGAGCTATATTTTCTTCCCAGAAGCACCTATAGGACTTGAGTGTGTTAGTCCCATTACACACAAAGAGCTATACTTTGTTCCCAGAAGCACCTATAGGACTTGAAGTGTGTTAGTCCCATTACACACACAGAGCTATATTTTCTTCCCAGAAGCACCTATAGGACTTGTAGTGTGTTAGTGGCATCACACAGAGCTCCTATATTTTGTTACCAGAAGCACCTATAGGACTTGTAGTGTGTTCGTGGCAGGCAGGCAGAGCTCCTATATTTTGTTCCCAGAGGCACCTATAGGACTTGAAGTGTGTTAGTCCCATTACACACACAGAGCTATATTTTCTTCCCAGAAGCACCCTATAGGACTTGAAGTGTGTTAGTCCCATTACACACACAGAGCTCCTCTATTTTCTTCCCAGAAGCACCTATAGGACTTGAAGTGTGTTAGTGGCATCACACAGAGCTCCTCTATTTTCTTTGCATAAGCACCCACAGGACTTCTAGTGTGTTAGTGGCATCACACAGAGCTCCTATATATTCTTCTCAGCAGCACCCACAGGACTTCTAGTGTGTTAGTGGCATCACACAGAGCTCCTCTATTTTCTTTGCAGAAGCACCCACAGGACTTCTAGTGTGTTAGTGGCATCACACAGAGCTCTCTATTTTCTTTGCAGAAGCACCCACAGGACTTCTAGTGTGTTAGTGGCATCACACAGAGCTCCTCTATTTTCTTTGCAGAAGCACCCATAGGACTTCTAGTGTGTTAGTGGCATTACACAGAGCTCCTATATATTCTTCTCAGCAGCACCCACAGGACTTCTAGTGTGTTAGTGGCATCACACAGAGCTCCTATATTTTCTTCTCAGCAGCACCCACAGGACTTCTAGTGTGTTAGTGGCATCACACAGAGCTCCTATATTTTCTTTGCAGAAGCACCCATAGGACTTCTAGTGTGTTAGTGGCATCACACAGAGCTCCTCTATTTTCTTTGCAGAAGCACCCACAGGACTTTCTAGTGTGTTAGTGGCATCACACAGAGCTCTCTATTTTCTTTGCAGAAGCACCCACAGGACTTCTAGTGTGTTAGTGGCATCACACAGAGCTCCTATATTTTCTTTGCAGAAGCACCCATAGGACTTCTAGTGTGTTAGTGGCATCACACAGAGCTCCTATATCTTCTTCTCAGCAGCACCCACAGGACTACCGACTACAATGGCTGGAAGACCGCCAAGGGGAGGCAGAGCGTGCAGAGCCAAGAACACAGGGCAGGCAGGCTCTGTTTCTAGTGGACGTGGCCGTGGACGTGGACGTGGTCGTGCATCGTCATCAGCACGTGGCCATGGGACACGCGCGTCTTTGTTTTCGGCAGCTGGACATGTGGAGCCGCATCATGCTGAAGGCTTGGTAGAATGGATGACCAAGCCCTCCTCATCCTCCTCATCCTCTCTCACCCAGGCTCAGGGTACTGACAGAGCATCATCAGCCACCCCTTCCCTAGACCCACCATGTCCTCCTGAGGAGTCCCCCGAACTCTTTGAGCACAGTGTTGGGTACATGCTCCAGGAGGATGCCAACGATTCGAAGGCTCGGATGACGATACCCAGCTTGAGGAATCTGGCAGTACAGTTCCACCAGCTGCAGCTTACTGCCAGGTTTGCTCTAGTGGTGAAGAGGGAGGGGATGATGAGGTCACTGACTCCACGTGGGTGCCTCAAGGGAGAGAGGATGAGGAGGAGGACGAGGAGGAGGAGGATGCGGCGTCACATGTCCAACGAGGCAGGATGCCCCCTGGAGGCCAGGTAGAGGCCAGCACAGCAACTGTACAACACCGCAGAGCTCCGCCTGTGCAGGGCGCTGCCTCTGCACGTTATCAGAAAAGTTCTTTGGTGTGGGCCTTTTTTGAGACGAGTGCAGCAGATCGCACCACTGCTATTTGCAATATTTGTCTCAAGCGTATCTCGCGTGGCCAAAACATCAGCCGCTTGGGCACGACAAGCATGACCAGACATATGGCGACCTGCCATGCAGCTCGTTGGCAGGCACACATAAAAGACCCACACCAAAGAACTAAGCGGACCTCTCCTTGCTCCTCCTCAGCTGGGATCTCCATCCCCACTACACCTTCAGTCCTCTCTGAAAGCTGCTCTGAGAGGACTGAAGGTGTAGAATTCGGTGTGTCACAACCAAGTACTTGCAGTACACCGACGTCCGAATGCAGCAGGCAAATTTCCCTGCCCCAGCTGCTGGACCGTAGAAAGAAGTACACTCCCAGCCATCCACATGCCCAGCGGTTGAATGCTAGCCTTGCTAAATTGCTAGCACTTCAACTGCTGCCTTTTCAGTTGGTAGACTCGGCCCCCTTCCGTGAGTTTGTTCAATGTGCGGTTCCTCAGTGGCAGGTTCCCAAACGCCACTTTTTCTCGCGGAAGGCGATTCCGTCTCTCTACCGGCATGTGGAGGGCAATGTCCATGCCTCGCTGGACAGGGCGGTCAGCGGTAAGGTGCATATTACCGCTGACTCATGGTCCAGCAGGCATGGACAGGGACGGTACCTTTCTTTCACGGCCCATTGGGTCACTCTATTGGCAGCTGGGAGGGATGCAGGACAAGGTGCAGTAGTGTTGGAGGTTGTTCCGCCACCACGCCTCCAAAACGCGACTACTGCTACTGGTTGTGACACACCTCTCTCCTCCACCCCCTCCTCTTCTTCTTCCTCCAGTGCTCTGTCCTTGGAACCAGCGGTGCTCCGTAGGCGTACAAGGGGCTACGCAAGTACGCAGGCAAAAAGATGCCATGCCGTGCTTGCGCTGGTGTGTTTGGGGGACAGGAGCCACACTGGGCCAGAGGTTCTGGCAGCTCTGCAGGGGCAGGCCGAGAGGTGGTTGACGCCACGTCAGCTTAAGCCAGGAATGGTCGTTTCTGACAATGGCACCAACCTCCTCTCCGCCCTGCGACAGGGGCAGCTCACCCATGTGCCCTGCATGGCTCACGTCCTCAACCTGGTGGTGCAGCGGTTCTTGGGCAGGTTCCCAGGCTTACAGGATGTCCTGAGGCAGGCCAGGAAAGTCTGTGTGCATTTCCGCCGATCTTATAATGCCAGTGCTCGGCTGACTGAGCTGCAAAAGGAGCTGAACCTGCCAAGAACCGCCTAATATCTGACATGCCCACCAGGTGGAACTCAACGTTGGCCATGCTGCAGCGACTGCACACGCAGCAGAGGGCCATCAATGAGTACCTTTGCGACTACGGCACCAGGACAGGGTCAGGGGAGCTTGGGTTTTTTTTCCCCACGTCAGTGGAGCATGATCAGGGATGCATGCACTGTCCTCTCACCATTTGAGGAGGCCACGAGGATGGTGAGCAGTGACAGTGCATGCATCAGTGACACTGTCCCTCTTGTCCACCTGTTGGAGCATACGCTGCGTGGGATAATGGACAGGGCACTTGAGGCAGAACAGAGGCAGGAAGAGGAGGACTTCCTTGCCTCTCAAGGCCCCTTTATCCGGACAGTGTTCCTTCTGTCCCACCCATCACACAGGAAGAGGATGAGGAGGAGGAGGAGGAGGAGGAGGAGGAGGATTGTGTGAGCATAGAGGTGGAGCCTGGCACTCAGCATCAGCAGCAGCAGTCTTTTAGGGATGATGTACAGTCCCAACAAGCCAGTGGACTTGTACGTGGCTGGGAGGAGGTGGCTGGCGATCATGTCATCCTCAGTGACCCAGAAGACTCCGGACCGAATGCCTCAGCTAACCTACGCTGCATGGCCTCCCTGATCCTGCAAAGCCTGCGGAAGGATCCTCGTGTTCTTCGGATCAAGGAGAGGGACCATTACTGGCTGGCCACTCTCCTTGATCCGCGGTACAAGGGTAAGGTTGCGGACCTTATCTTGCCGTCGCAGAGGGAGCAGAGGATGAGACATCTCAGGGAGGCCTTGCAGAAAGGTCTGTGCAACGCGTTCCCAGAAACTGGGAGGCTACAAACTCCTGGTCCTGGGCGACGAGTTGCTGAGGCTTCGGTCAGTGGCAGAAGGAGCGGTGGGGAAGGTGGACGTCTGACCGATGCGTTCAGACAATTTTTTAGTCCGCAGCCCCAAGGTATGATCGGTTCCAGCAACCATCGCCAGCGTCTGATATACATGGTGCAGGAATACCTTGGGGCAAGGTCAGACTTGGACACCTTTCCCACCGAAAATCCTCTGGCTTACTGGGTCCTGAGGATGGATCACTGGCCAGAGCTTGCACAGTATGCAATTGAGCTACTGGCCTGTCCTGCCTCCAGCGTTCTTTCCGAACGCACATTCAGTGCTGCTGGAGGATTTGTGACTGATCATAGGGTGCGCCTGTCCACCGCCTCGGTTGATCGACTGACATTCATCAAAATGAATCAGTCTTGGATCACCACCAGCTACCAGGCACCTGAGGCGGATATAACCGAATAATTTTTAATGTCACATCCCTTCAAGACTGCCTATGCTGATGCTGAGTGACTGTCCTCTTATGTTCACTGACTATCCTCTTCCTCCTCCTCAATGATCCATGCCACAGCACCAGTGCCTAAGGCACAATTTTTCAGCCCCTGTTTAACAGGGGCGTGTACTTACAATTTTTTAAAAAAAATGCTTCGCAACACGTGTGACTGCTGTGCTCCAAGTACAGTCTCTGTGAGGGCCGTGTTGCAGTGTTGTGGCACCAGCACCAGTGCCTAAGGCACAATTTTTCAGCCCCTGTTTAACAGGGGCGTGTACTTACAATTTTTTAAAAAAATGCTTCGCAACACGTGTGACTGCTGTGCTCCAAGTACAGTCTCTGTGAGGGCCGTGTTGCAGTGTTGTGGCACCAGCACCAGTGCCTAAGGCACAATTTTTCAGCCCCTGTTTAACAGGGGCGTGTACTTACAATTTTTTAAAAAAATGCTTCGCAACACGTGTGACTGCTGTGCTCCAAGTACAGTCTCTGTGAGGGGTTGCAGTGTTGTGGCACCAGCACCCCAGCACAATTTTTCAGCCCCTAAGGCACAATTTTTTCAGCCCCTTGTTTGCACAGGGGCGGGGGCAATTACAAAAAATCTTGATCTAATAGTTCACAGCAGGGCCCATTCCTGCGCCCACCAAGAGTAACTATGAGGGCCTACAGTCTTGTGGCAACACGTCCACCACCACCGCCAAAGGCCCAATTTTTCTGCCCTGTTCATCAGGTGCTTGCAATTACAAATCTTGATCTAATAACTCACAGCAGGGCCCATTCCTGCGCCCACCAAGAGTAACTGTGAGAGCTTACAGTCTTGTGGCAAAACCGTCCACCACCACCACACCACCACCACCCCCAATTTTTCTGCCCTGTTCAACAGGTGCATGCCATTACAAATCTTGATCGATTAACTCACAGCAGGGCCCATTCCTGTGCCACCAGTCTTGTGGCTACACCAACATCTAATAGGGCAAATTTCTGCAGAGTATATACGCCAGGCCCCTACTTTCAAACATCCAACTTACAAACGACTCCTACTTGCAAATGGAAAGAGAAAACAGGAAGTGAGAGGAAATCTACCCCTAGGAAGGGAAATTCTATCCTGTTAGATTTAATTTGGGAAAAAGGTATCTCCTCTCTACTGATACTTTATCACCAATCCTTGTTTCAATTAAAACCCCACTTTTCCAAAAACATTTATCATTGGGACGGAAAGTGAGGTGACATGTTCTGAACAGATGTGCAAAGACAGCAAATGTTACAGGGG
>CM053026.1:263983516-264031097 GCA_028564925.1 Lithobates sylvaticus
TCCTGTCCTGTATAGCTGTATGCAGGGGCGGACTGACAACTCATGGGGCCCCCGGGCAATAGAAGATCATGGGGCCCCCTTGGTCCCCACACTCAAGCCACACCTGTACAGGGAGACACGGGGGGAGGGAGAGCAAACAGGGGGATTGTGTGTGTGTCTGTGTGTGTGTCTGTGTGTGTGTGTCTGTCTGTGTGTGTCTGTCTGTGTGTGTCTGTCTGTGGCGGGGGGGGAGAAAGCACACTGGTGGACACTGGGGGGGGGGGGGCACACTGGGGAGGGAGAGCACAATGGTGGACACTGTAGGGGGGGAACGCACAAACAGGGGGACACTGGAGGGAGAATGCGCACACACACACACACACACACACACACACACGGGGGGGGACACTGGAGGGAGAGCGCACACGCAGGGGGGGGACACGCACACACAGGGGGACACTGGAGGGAGAGCACACACACGGGGGGGGGGACACTGGAGGGAGAGCGCACACACAGGGGGGGGGGGGAGGGAGAGAGCACACACTGGGGGGCAGACAGGGGGACACAGGGGGGAGGAGGGGGAGGACACACACAGGGGGACAGCACACACAGGGGGGCACACACACACACAGGGGGACACTGGAGGGAGAGAGCACACACACACACTGGGGGGCACACACACACACACACACACACAGGGGGACACTGGAGGGAGAGTGCACACACAGGGGGGCACACACACACACACAGGGGGACACTGGAGGGAGAGTGCACACACACACACACACACACACACAGGGGGACACTGGAGGGAGAGTGCACACACAGGGGGGCACACACACACACACAGGGGGACACTGGAGGGAGAGTGCACACACAGGGGGGCACACACACACACAGGGGGACACTGGAGGGAGAGTGCACACACAGGGGGGCACACACACAGGGGGACACTGGAGGGAGAGCACACACACAGGGGGGCACACACACACAGGGGGACACTGGAGGGAGAGTGCACACACAGGGGGGCACACACACACACAGGGGGACACTGGAGGGAGAGTGCACACACAGGGGGGCACACACACACACACACACAGGGGGACACTGGAGGGAGAGTGCACACACAGGGGGGCACACACACACACAGGGGGACACTGGAGGGAGAGTGCACACACAGGGGGGCACACACACACACACACACACACACACAGGGGACACTGGAGGGAGAGTGCACACACAGGGGGGCACACACACACACACAGGGGGACACTGGAGGGAGAGTGCACACACAGGGGGGCACACACACACACACACACACAGGGGGACACTGGAGGGAGAGTGCACACACAGGGGGGGGGACACACACACACACACAGGGGGACACTGGAGGGAGAGCGCACACACAGGGGGGCACACACACACACACACAGGGGGACACTGGAGGGAGAGTGCACACACAGGGGGGCACACACACACACAGGGGGACACTGGAGGGAGAGCGCACACACAGGGGGGGACACACACACACACAGGGGGACACTGGAGGGAGAGCGCACACACAGGGGGGCACACACACACACACAGGGGGACACGGGAGGGAGAGAGCACACACAGGGGGGCACACACACACACAGGGGGACACTGGAGGGAGAGCGCACACACAGGGGGGCACACACACACACACAGGGGGACACTGGAGGGAGAGCGCACACACAGGGGGGGGACACACACACACACAGGGGGACACTGGAGGGAGAGCGCACACACAGGGGGGGGGGGGACACACACACAGGGGGACACTGGAGGGAGAGCGCACACACAGGGGGGGACACACACACAGGGGGACACTGGAGGGAGAGCGCACACACACAGGGGGGGGACACACACACAGGGGGACACTGGAGGGAGAGCGCACACACAGGGGGACACTGGAGGGAGAGCGCACACACAGGGGGGGCCACACAC
This sequence comes from Lithobates sylvaticus, assembly GCA_028564925.1. NCBI lineage: Eukaryota > Metazoa > Chordata > Amphibia > Anura > Ranidae > Lithobates > Lithobates sylvaticus. The sequence continues at coordinate 263,985,464 of CM053026.1, forward strand.
AGGGGGACACTGGAGGGAGAGCGCACACACAGGGGGGGAGGGGGGGAGAGCGCACACACAGGGGGACACTGGAGGGAGAGCGCACACACAGGGGGGGGAGGGAGGCACACACAGGGGGACACTGGAGGGAGAGCGCACACACAGGGGGGGGGGAGGGAGAGCGCACACACAGGGGGACACTGGAGGGAGAGCGCACACACAGGGGGGGGGACACGCACACACAGGGGGACACTGGAGGGAGAGCGCACACACAGGGGGGGGGACACTGGAGGGAGAGCGCACACACAGGGGGGGAGGGAGAGCACACACAGGGGGGAGGGCACACACAGGGGGACACTGGAGGGAGAGCGCACACACAGGGGGCACTGGAGGGAGAGCGCACACACAGGGGGACACTGGGGGAGAGCGCACACACAGGGGGACACTGGAGGGAGAGCGCACACACAGGGGGGACTGGAGGGAGAGCGCACACACAGGGGGGGGGAGGGAGAGCGCACACACAGGGGGACACTGGAGGGAGAGCGCACACACAGGGGGGGAGGGGGGGAGAGCGCACACACAGGGGGACACTGGAGGGAGAGCGCACACACAGGGGGGGGGGGGGACACACACAGGGGGACACTGGAGGGAGAGCGCACACACAGGGGGGGGGGGGGACACGCACACACAGGGGGACACTGGAGGGAGAGCGCACACACAGGGGGGGGACACGCACACACAGGGGGACACTGGAGGGAGAGCGCACACACAGGGGGGGGGACACACACACATAGGGGGACACTGGAGGGAGAGCGCACACACAGGGGGGGGGGGACACGCACACAGGGGGGACACACTGGGGGGAGAGCGCACACACAGGGGGGGGACACGCACACACAGGGGGACACTGGAGGGAAAGCGCACACACAGGGGGGGACACGCACACACAGGGGGACACTGGAGGGAGAGCGCACACACAGGGGGGGACACACACACACAGGGGGAAACTGGAGGGAGAGCGCACACACAGGGAGGGACACGCACACACAGGGGGACACTGGAGGGAGAGCGCACACACAGGGGGGGACATGCACAGGGGGGGGACATGCACACACAGGGGGACACTGTGGGCTGGGGTGACACTGTGGGCTGGGGTGACGCTGGGGGGACACTGTGGGCTGGGGTGACACTGGGGGCTGGGGTGACGCTGGGGGGACACTGTGGGCTGGGGTGACACTGTGGGCTGGGGTGACGCTGGGGGGACACTGTGGGCTGGGGGGACCCGGGGCACTGTGGGCTGGGGGGACCCGGGGCACTGTGGGCTGGGGGGACGCTGGGGGGACACTGTGGGCTGGGGGACGCTGGGGGGACACTGTGGGCTGGGGTGACGCTGGGGGGACACTGTGGGCTGGGGGGACACTGTGGGCTGGGGGACACTGTGGGCTGGGGGACACTGTGGGCTGGGGGGACACTGTGGGCTGGGGTGACGCTGGGGTGACGCTGGGGGGACACTGTGGGGGGGTGACACTGTGGGGGGGTGGACACTGTGGGCTGGGGTGACACTGTGGGCTGGGGTGACGCTGGGGGGACACTGTGGGCTGGGGTGACGCTGGGGTGACACTGTGGGCTGGGGTGACGCTGTGGGGGGACGCTGTGGGCTGGGGTGACGCTGGGGGGACACTGTGGGCTGGGGGGTGACACTGTGGGCTGGGGTGACGCTGGGGGCTGGGGTGACACTGTGGGCTGGGGTGACGCTGTGGGCTGGGGTGACGCTGGGGGGACACTGTGGGCTGGGGTGACGCTGTGGGCTGGGGGGGACGCTGTGGGGGACACTGTGGGCTGGGGTGACGCTGGGGGGACTGGGTGGGCTGGGGGGACGCTGTGGGCTGGGTGGACGCTGTGGGCTGGGGTGACGCTGTGGGGGGTGACACTGTGGGCTGGGGGGACACTGTGGGGGGGTGACACTGTGGGCTGGGGTGACGCTGGGGGGACACTGTGGGCTGGGGTGACACTGGGGGCTGGGGTGACACTGTGGGCTGGGGGACACTGTGGGCTGGGGGACGCTGGGGGGACACTGTGGGCTGGGGGACGCTGGGGGGACACTGTGGGCTGGGGTGACGCTGGGGGCTGGGGGGTGACGCTGTGGGGGGGTGACACTGTGGGCTGGGGGACACTGTGGGCTGGGGGACGCTGGGGGGACACTGTGGGCTGGGGCTGGGGGACACTGTGGGCTGGGGGGACACTGGGGGCTGGGGGCGGGGGGGACACTGTGGGCTGGGGTGACGCTGGGGGGACACTGTGGGCTGGGGTGACGCTGTGGGCTGTGGGCTGGGGGGTGACGCTGTGGGCTGGGTTGACGCTGGGGGGACACTGTGGGCTGGGGGTGACACTGCGGGCTGGGGGACACTGTGGGCTGGGGTGACGCTGGGGGGACACTGTGGGCTGGGGTGACGCTGGGGGGGGGTGACACTGTGGGCTGGGGTGACGCTGGGGGGACACTGTGGGGTGACGCTGGGGGGACACTGTGGGCTGGGGTGACGCTGGGGGGACACTGTGGGCTGGGGTGACACACTGTGGGCTGGGGTGACACTGTGGGCTGGGGTGACACTGTGGGCTGGGGGGACACTGTGGGCTGGGGTGACGCTGGGGGGACACTGTGGGCTGGGGTGACGCTGTGGGGGGGGTGTGGGCTGGGGGGACACTGTGGGCTGGGGTGACACTGGGGGGGGGGGACACTGTGGGCTGGGGTGACGCTGGGGGGGGGTGACGCTGGGGGGGGTGACGGGGGGGGGACACTGTGGGCTGGGGTTGACACTGTGGGCTGGGGTGACGCTGGGGGGACACTGTGGGCTGGGGTGACACTGTGGGCTGGGGTGACACTGGGGGCTGGGGTGACGCTGGGGGGACACTGTGGGCTGGGGGGGACCCTGTGGGCTGGGGTGACGCTGTGGGCTGGGGGGGACGCTGTGGGGGGGTGCTCCCCGCCGGCCCCTCCACTCTTCTCTTCTCTTCACTGTGGGCTGGGGTGACGCTGGGGGGTGACACTCTGGGCTGGGGTGCCGCTGGGGGGACTGTGGGCTGGGGTGACGCTGGGGGGACTGTGGGCTGGGGTGACGCTGTGGGCTGGGGTGACGCTGGGGCGGGGGGGGACGGAGGGGCGGGCGGGGGCCGCGGGCCGCTGTGGGACTGTGGGCTGGGGTGACGCGGGGGGGGGACGCCGGGGCTGGGGTGACGCTGTGGGGGGGGGGCCCCTGTGGGCTGGGGGACCCCCCCCCCCCCCCATCACTTGTGGCGGTCCTGCCCAGGTAATTTACTCACTGATGCTGATGCTCCCCGCCGGCCCCTCCACTCTTCTCTTCTCTTCCATTACTTCCATTAGGGGCCCGGACTCGGCCGAGTGAAGCGGCTGTATTAAAATCCGCGAATACCGCTAGCGGCGCGCGGCTCCCCGCCGGCCCCTCCTTCCCTCCCGTCCGTCCCAGGTGACGTCACCACGCATACAGTAGAAGCACCTGGGACGGTCGGGAGGGAAGGAGGGGCCGGCGGGGGGGAGCCGCGGGCCGCTAGCAGTATTGTTAGCGGCTTCGCGGCATGTAATACAGCCGTTGCAAGTGGCCCCTCATGTGGCCGAGTCCGGGCCCCTAATGGCCCCGGGCCCTCGGGCGGCGCCCGAGTCACCGACTTGTCAGTCCGCCCCTGAAGGAAGAAGATGAAAGAAGATTTTAATAAAGGAATTGACAAAGACCGTCTCCTGTCGTTTTTGAAATTTTTGTCATTTTTTTGGTGAAATGGTAGGCCCTTACCATCTCACAAAGGGGGGGGACCGGGATCTGGGGGTCCCCTTGTTAAAGGGGGCTTCCAGATTCCAATAAGCCCCCCGCCCGCAGACCCCCACAACCAATGGCCAGGGTTGTGGGGAAGAGGCCCTTGTCCTCATCAACATGGGGACAAGGTGCTTTGAGGGGTCACAGACCCCCAAAGCACCCTCAAAGACCGTCTCCTGTAATTTTTACCATTTTTGTCACTTTTTTTGTGAAATGGTAGGGGTACTTTTGTACCCCCTTACCATTTCACACAGGGGGGGGACCGGGATCTGGGGGTCCCCTTGTTAAAGGGGGCTTCCAGATTCCGATAAGCCCCCTGCCCGCAGACCCCCACAACCAATGGCCAGGGTTGAGGGGAAGAGGCCCTTGTCCTCATCAACATGGGGACAAGGTGCTTTGAGGGGTCACAGACCCCCAAAGCACCCTCCCAATGTTGAGGGCATGTGGCCTGGTACGGTTCAGGAGGGAGGGGGGGCCACTCTCATCCCCCCATCTTTTCCTGCGGCCTGCCAGGTTGCGTGCTTGGATAAGGGTCTGGTATGGAGGGGGACCCCACGCCATTTTTTTTTTTGTCCGGGGTTCCCCTTAAAACCCATCCCAGACCTGAAGGGTCTGGTATGGACATTTAGGGGGACCCCTACGTCATTTTTTTTTTAAATTTGATGCAGGGTTCCCCTTAATATCCATAGCAGACCTGAAGGGCCTGGTAATTGAATTTGGGGGGACCCCCACGCTTTTTTTTTTTTTTTATCAATGACTTTTTTTTCATCAATGACTTCATGAATGACTGTTCTCTGTGTTACGGGAACCGGAAATTCATTAGCCGCAGATGCACAGATAATGTCAGCAGCACTGCAGAATGGATCACAGCATATAATGTCACTAACCCCGGAACACACTACACGAGGCCGCCGGCGCGGCCGCCTTATATAATGTGGGGCGTGTACTAAACCCCCTGAGCTATAATTGGCCAATTATTGCTCTCCTCGCCGCTGGCTCTATGATTGGCCAAGCATGCGGGGTCACAGTGCATGCTTGGCCAATCATCAGCCAGCAATGCACTGCGACTGGCGCAGTGCATTGAGGGCCATTCGTATCACACGAATTTGATGCGAACGGCCCAAATAGTTCTGGGCTCGACGAGCGGTCGAACGCCCAATGCTCGATTCGAACGTGGGTTCGAATCGAACACCGGGCCCATGCCTACTACCTGGTCTTTGGCTTCCAAGTACATGTTAGAGCGGCTAAGGATGCTACCATTGGGCAGTGTGTTTTGCACGCTGCTGCATAAAGTTCTAATCTGTTTGATTTGATTATATGGGGCATGCTGGCTTGTTGCTGTGTCACCCTTCCCTCATGTTCAGTGTTTGGGGATATCCCTGAATATAACGACACTCTGAGTTCAATGATGTACAATAAAGAAAATTCGATTTTTGATAAAGTCCTTTATTGTAAAATCCTTTTCTTGGAGTACACTACAGGATATAGAGACCCCCACCTCTCTTTCCTTGTGGTTAATGGCTTGCTACAAAAAACAAAATCTTGGGGAGTTATGCCTGGGAAGGGATTTCCTGTCTTGTTTTTTTACAGTGTCCGATAGGGTTGCCATCTTTTCTTCAAGCCAAATCCGAACACTTTAGCAGCACACAGCAATGTTTTTTTTTTTAAGGGGAAACGTTCTGCACTCTGTTGTAGAGAGGGACTCTAATGTAGGGGGGTTTCTGCTCACCAAAGCCCCCACTAACATCAGAGTTCCCAGCCTTCCCCCTTAAATCAGGGTTCGCAAAGCCCCCCTTACATCACAGTCTGCAGAGCACCCCTTACATCTGAGTCCCCCTCGCCTTAGTGTACTCACTTAGATAGGAGAGAGAAGGGAGAGAAGGGGAATACTTAAGTCAAAGACAGTCGATGGTGAGCTCACACACCCGAGAAAAAAAGGCTCAGGCACGACACCTTTCATCCACCATGTACTGCATTTGCTAGCTGCAGGGCTTCAAATTTCATGCCCACACAGAGGCAGACACAGAGGGGTAGTGGCGGGAGGAGGAGGAGCAGATCGAGTTCTCTCTCCTCTCCCGCCCATGTGGGGTGGGGGGGCAGAACTGTACTGGTTCTGGGCGGAAGAATATCACAGACACTCGGCTTAGACAACTGCAGTTAGCCCTACAGACAGTTGGCAACCCTGGTGATTAGGGTGAGCCCAAGCACACCTGGCCCATGCACACACCTATGCACTCAGCGGTTGTGGTACTTGGTAACTTGATGCCAATGTCCAATCTGAATAATGTGTCCAGGTTTCAGGCAGTCTGAAACCTGGACACATGATTCAAAACCCGAACTGTCCAGGTGAATCCCGGTGGCAACCCTAGTGTCCGATCACCTGAATGTGGCAGTATAACCCTATTTGTAATGATTATAAAGAAGCTCTGTGTCCTCTTATGTACTCCAAGAAAGGGGTTTTACAGGTAAACCAAAAACAATTTTTTTTCCTGGTACAACATTGCAGCTTCCCGATGCTACCTTTCTGTTTCCAGTCTGCTCATTGGATAATGAATCAGCAACATTACACTGTTGGTTCATTGTCCAAAGCATATTCAAACAGGTGACATGAGATGTTGTAAAGTTCAAAAGTAAAGTGCTCGAAAATGACTAAACAGAGAATAAATTTAAATTTGAAATTTAATTTGTAAAATGTTTGCATTTTTGATACAACTTCCTAGTCTAATGCCCCTCTCATAATGGGTGTCCATGACAATTTCAAAGAAATCCAAACATTATACTAATGTAATATATATATGGAACTTGATATAGAATTACAATAGCATATATTTTACTACGATGTCATTCAACAACGTTTTGTTTATGTAGATGAATGCAGATCTATGAAAAAAAAATGGATGTTAAATATGCTGTTGATTTTGTAAAGCTCTTAAATAAAGGCGACTTATTCAAAATTTAATTGCACTGAAAGGAGTATTATGTGTAGGATTTGACTGCTGTTCCTACAGCGTCCTTCAAATAGACTTGACTTTAATTCATGCTTAATATGTTGGTTTAGTGACAGCTCTGGGCTTTACATATACAAGGGTCTTAAAAAGTTTCGGTGTTCATTGTATTTATTTTACAACTATCAGTGTGATGTGCAGGTAGAAAAAAACTGACATTTGATTGATTACTATTACAGCGATTTTGAGAGATTATTAATGTTTAGGCACCTAATCATTAAAAAAAAAAATGCTTTTATTTTATTCACAAAGGGCTAGCACTACATGCACACTGTATGGTAAAGTTTAAAGCACCTACAGGTACCAGGCCCCCTTTCTCCACATAACACTACCAAAATTAGGCCTCATGCACGCTGGATGTTATAAAAACATATAAAAAGTATATATATATATATATATCTAAAAAGTAGCTTTAGCTGTAGAATGCCGTGTTAAAAAAGCACGTTTTGCCACACTTTGCAGCATTTTTGGATTAGTGTTTTTTAGCGTTTTTTAGCTTTAGTTTTTTTTTAGCAAAACTTTACTCCCACAAAAGCATATGGCTCAAAAACGCTCCTAAACACAGAGTAGGTGCGTTTTTGAGCGTTTTTTAGAGTTAGAGCATTTTTATAGTTGAAAAACTTCTCTTTAAACCCACTAGTTCTGTTTTTTTTTTCCAACCAGAAAACGCCCCTGCCAAAAAAATGCTGATAACATCCTATATGTGCATGGACACATAGGATAACATGCTGGGGAGTTTACTGGCTGCAGAAAAAAAAACACCTGAAGCCAAAAACAGAAGCTGTAAAATGTCCAGTGTGCATGAGGCCTTATACTACCTGCAAAAACATGATAAAGGAGAGATAACTGGTAAGGAAAATTCAAACGGTTGTAACAGGTCAAAATATAATATATAAAAATCTCCATTTCAGTAAGGCCCCTTTCACACCGGGGCGTTTTTCATGCGGTGCAGCGCTAACAATAGCGCCTGTTCACCGCCTGAAAAAATCCAGCCCCTTTAACTCCAGTGTGAAAGCCGGCGGGCTTTCACACTGGAGCGGTGCGCTAGCAGGATGACAAAAAAAGTCCTGCTAGCAGCATCTTTGGAGCAGTATAGGAGCGGTGTGTTCACCGCTCCTATACCGCTCCTTCCCATTGATTAGAATGGGACACCGCGGTAAAACTGCGGCAATACCGCCGCAAAGCGCCGCTACAGCTGCGCTCTGCGGGGGTGTTTAAACCCTTTTTCGGCCGCTCGCGGGGGGTAAAACCGCACTGCGAGCGGCCGAATACCGCGGTTAAAACGACGGTAAAGCAGCGCTAAATATAGCGCTGCTTTACCGTCACCGCGGCTCCCCGCCCCAGTGTGAAAGGGGCCTTAGTCACTTGACTAATAGTGATTTAGAAAATCATGACAGCCAAAATGGTAGAAATTGATGCTGTGATTTCAACTCAAATGACAAATCTTGTATAGCATTTGAAAAACAAAAAAAAATATCTCTATTTTCTTATGAACTTTTTTTACGTGATTGGAAACTTTTACATAACATTAGGCGGGCCCCTTTCACCCAGGTGACTTTCAGTCTGTTCCGTAGAGAATCCGTGAACAGATCTCCTGCTGAATTGGAGCAGAATATGATGGATGCCACTTTTGTCCCTATCTGATAGGGGAGGCAACCTTGTTTTTCTCTGCTTCTGTTTCAGCTACACTTACAGGTCTCCTCCACACCCTCACTCTCTGACTGGACAGTGAAGGAGAGGCAGCATAGTGATGAACTCATCTCTTTGTCATTCTGCTTTTGTTCTTCTAATCAGCATGCTTCTTGCAGTGCAGCACAGCTGTTTGTTTCCTTGTGCTTATTCTCCTTTCCGCAGTTTGAGCTCTGCTGTATAGAGGGCTGTGAGAGGCTAATCAGATGTGGGTACTTACACTGCTTGCATTAACCACTTGCCGGCCACCCAATAGCACATTTACTGCTACAGGGCAGCCGCGCTGCGCAGGATCACGTATATATACAGTATCTCACAAAAGTGGGTACATCCCTCACATTTTTGTAAATATGTTATTATATCTTTTCATGTGACAACACTGAAGAAATTACACTTTGCTACAATGTAAAGTAGTGAGTATACAGCTTGTATAACAGTGTAAATTTCCAAATTGGGCCCAATTAGCTATTTTCCCTCCTCTGTGTCATGTGACTCGTTAGTGTTACAAGGTCTCAGGTGAATGGGGAGCAGGTATGTTAAATTTGGTGTTATAACTCTCACTCTCTCATACTGGTCACTGGAAGTTCAACATGGCACCTTATGGCAAAGAACTCTCTGAGGATCTGAAAAAAAAGAATGGTTGCGCTACATAAAGATGGCCTAGGCTATAAGAAGATTGCCAAGACCCTGAAACTGAGTTGCAGCACTGTGGCCAAGACCATACAGCGGTTTAATAGGACAGGTTCCACTCAGAACATGACTCACCATGGTTGACCAAAGAAGTTGAGTGCACGTGCTCAGCGTCATATCCAGAGGTTGTCTTTGGAAAAAGAGCCGTATGAGTGCTGCCAGCATTGCTGCAGAAGTTTAGGGGTTGGGGGTCAGCCTGTCAGTGCTCAGTCCATACGCCGCACACTGCATCAAATTGGTCTGCATGTCGTCCCAGAATGAAGCCTCTTCTAAAGATAATGCACAAGAAAGCCTGCAAACAATTTGCTGAAGACAAGCAGACTAACTAAGGACATGGATTACTGGAACCATGTCCTGTGGTCTGATGAGACCAAGATAAACTTATTTGGTTCAAATGGTGTCAAGCGCGTGTGGCGGCAACCAGGTGAGGAGTACAAAGACAAGAGTGTCTTGCCTACAGTCAAGCATGGTGATGAGAGTGTCATGGTCTGGGGATGCATGAATGCTGCAGGCACTGGGGAGCTACAGTTCATTGAGGGAACCATGAATGCCAACTTGTACTGTGACATGCTGCAGCAGAGCATGATCCCCTCCCTTCAGAGACTGGGCCGCAGGGCAGTATTCCAACATAATAATGACTCCAAACACACCTCCAAGACGACCACTGCCTTGCTAAAGAAGCTGAGGGTAAAGGAGGTATACTGCCCAAACATGTCTTCAGACCTAAACTCTATTGAGCATCTGTGGGGCATCCTCAAACAGAAGGTGGAAGAGCGCAAGGTCTCTAACATCCTCCAGCTCTGTGATATTGTCATAGAGGTGTGGAAGAGGACTTCAGTGGCAACCTGTAAAGCTCTGGTGAACTCCATGCCCAAAAGAGTTAAGGCAGTACTGGAAAATAATGGTGGCCACACAAAATATTGACACTTTGGGCCCAATTTGGACATTTTCACCTAGGGGTGTACTCACTTTTGTTGCCAGCAGTTTAGACATTAATGGCTGTGTTGAGTTATTTTGAGGGGACATTAAATGTACACTGTTATACAAGCTGTACACTCACTACTTTACAGTGTAATTTCTTCAGTGTTGTCACATGAAAGGATATAATGAAATATTTACAAAAATGTGAGGGGTGTACTCACTTTTGTGAGATACTGTATATGTGATCCTGCCCTTCCGGGTATGGGGAGCGAGGGTGCGTCAGTACAGAAGACATGGATCCCGCGTTTCTGTAAAGGAGGAACACCGATCCATGCTTTCTACTAGTAAAAGCACCTCCCCCACTACATAATCACCTGCTAGGCACACATTTAACCCTTTGATCACCCCTGATGTTAACCCCTCCCCTGCCAGAGTCATTAGTACAGTGACAGTGCTTTTTTTTGCGCTGATCACTGTAATAATGTCACTTGTCCCCAAAAAAGTGTCAAAAGTGTTAGTCAGGTGTCCAATCTGCCCACCACAATATTGCAGTCCCGCTATAAGTCGGTGATTGCCACCCTTACTAGTCAAAAAATTTAAATAAATCCAAATTCCATAAATATATCCCATAGTTTGTAGACGCTATAACTTTTGCGCAAACCAATCAATTTACGCTTATTGGGATTCTTTTTACCAAAAATATGTAGCAGAATACATATTGGTCTAAATTGCTGAAGAAATTAGATTTTTTATATTTTTTTTATCGGATGTGTTTTAGAGCAGAAAGTAAAAAAGATTGCTTTTGTTTCAAAACTGTCGGTCAATTTTTGATTATAGTGCAAAAAAGAAAAACCGCAGAGGTTATCAAATACCACCAAAAAAAAGCTCTATTTGTGGAAAAAAAGGACATTTTATTTGGGTGCAGCATCGAACGACCACGCAATTGTCAGTTGAAGTAATGCAGTGCTGTATCACAAAAAATAGCCTGGTCAGGAAGGGAGGTAAATCTTCCAGAGGTGAAGTGGTGAAAAAATAAATAAAAATGAAGGATCTATTAATGAATATAGAGCTGTGTGTGTCTTATATCTGCCAGGAGTTCAGCTTTAAGCAGCAGATCCTTTATAGGAGCCAATATCAGCTTGCATTTCTCCTTCAAAAAAAACATTTTCATTTTGGTATCTTACTCATCCAGAAGTCATGACTGTAGATGACAACTTAGATTGTTTTGGGGATGCCAATAACACTATACTGTAATGCCGTGTACACACGATCGGACTTTCCGACAACAAGCTCACATCCAACATTTCCCGTCGGAAAGTCCGACCGTGTGTACGCGGCATAAGCATGTTTATATACTGTATGTGTAGCTCTGGAGAAGCTCCACACAGTTCCCCAGGACTATCACTAATTTGTAAAGACTCATCAGGTGTACTTGCCCCCAACCTTTCGCATACGGGAACATTTGATTTTATATGTAAATCATTGAATTCATAAATAGAAATCTGCAGCTGAGCTATTGGTATACATAAAATTGTACATGGATTGGATAGATTCAGTTTCATTTCAATTTTTAAACATGCTGTGCCCCTGTTATGTCACAGACTACTTGAAAGCTTCCACTCCTCATTTAAAGAAGGAAGAAACTTGTTAGGTTTGCATGAGAAAGTCATGTCTTGTTTGGCCACAGCAAAGAAAATATTCACAGTTCATTACAGACAGTAGTGCGTTAATGCACCAACTACAAGTAAAAATGTTAGGTATTTTGTCTAAGTCTTTATTCCCCTAAACTGTTTTGCTCCTGGAAAATTGATATTAAGCCCTTTGCAGTTCAGTTCTCAGGCTTTTAAGACAATACCAGTTAAAAGGTAAAATGTGCAGTAACTTTTTTTGGTTTAACAAGATTTTTTTCATTTCATAGGCATGACTTCATGAAAGAAAGAAAGAAAGAAAGAAAGAAAGAAAGAAAGAAAAGCAGATAAGGGCATTGGAGACAAAAAAGAGAAGAAAGAAAGAAAAAAAAGAAAGAAAGTGTAGCCAGGTGCTGGCTACTCTTCCTTTAACTCTTGATTCATTGACTCATTCTTTAACAAGGACTGCCTTGAGTTTGTTCCCCTCTAGTGTTCAGCCTGGCCATTGCGGCATCACTTCCAGAAAACAGAGAGAGAGAAACCACTACTGAAAGCATGGGTTTATAGGAGAGCCAGGTTTTACATGAAGCCAGTGCTGTGGCAAACTACAAGTTCCAGCTGGTTGGAGAGAGAAGAATGCTGGGAGAGGACATAAATAGCCTGGCCTAGGGAAGAGTTCTCTCTCTTGGGACCATGGTCTTTAGCTGAGAGCAGGGAATGTCAGGGGTTACTCTAATTGTCACCGTTGCAGACCCAGCTGAATCCCAGCATCGCCAGCAGTGTGGCAACCACCCATTAATTTATGGGCAGCCCATAAATTTCAGTCCATTTTCGGGGTGCCCGTAATTGTCCGTTATGGGCAGCGGCGCCCCTAAAAAAATATGACTGTGGGTCGACACACGCCGACACACGCCGTTCCAAAGCCTTACGGGTTTGGCAAAGCTCATACATGCTCTGCCATTTTCGGCCGGGAGGTCACATGCACTGTGATGTAAATGTTCCGCCTGGAGCCATTTTTGAATGTAAGGCACTCGGTCTCTGCGGCGGTGCCTCACCAACACCAGCGAGCACAAGACCGGACCGCATCATGGCTGCCTGGAGGAGCCTGTGGGGACTCCCACCACCACCATACTATATTGTACCATATCCCTGCACCATCAATGATGATCCTTGGTTGTTAGAGACTCCCATCACTGTACCCCTGCATGTTGCAACATCCATCTATCCATGGCTTGGCTGCTATCTATGTGGTGAGGACTGAGGAGGTACAGCAGTTACCAGACACGAATGGCAGTGGTGAGATTTTAATTATCCGCAGATGTTCACAATCCCTTGCTATCTCCTGTACCATGTCCGCAGCCTCTGACTACCTCCTGTACCATTTCTGCAGCCTCTGACCTCTTCCTGTATCATGTCCGTAGCCTCTGACCATCTCCTGTATCATGTCCGCAGCCTCTGACCATCTCCTGTACCATGTCTGCAGCCTCTGACCATCTTTTGTACCATGTCCGCAGTCTCTGGTCATCTTCTGTATGATGTCCGCAGCCTCTGACCATCTCCTGTACCATGTCTGCAGCCTCTGACTACCTCCTGTACCATTTCTGCAGCCTCTGACCTCCTCCTGTATCATGTCTGCAGCCTCTGACCATCTCCTGTATCATGTCCGCAGCCTCTGACCATCTCCTGTACCATATCTGCAACCTCTGACCATCTCCTGTACCATGTCTGCAGCCTATGACCATCTTTTGTATCATGTCCAGAGTCTCTGACCATCTCCTGCATCATGTCCACAGCCTCTGACCACCTCCTGTACCATGTTCGTAGCCTCTGACCACCTCCTGTACCATGTTCGTAGCCTCTGACCACCTCCTGTATCATGTCCGCAGCCTCTGACCATCTCATGTACCATGTCTGCAGCCTCTGATCATCTCCTGTACCATGTCTGCAGCCTCTGACCATCTTTTGTATCATGTCCGCAGTCTCTGACCATCTTCTGTATCATGTCCGCAGCCTCTGACCATCTCCTGTACCATGTCCGCGGCCTCTGACTACCTCCTGTACCATTTCAGCAGCCTCTGACCTCCTCCTGTATCATGTCCGCAGCCTCTAACCATCTCCTGTACCATGTCTGCAGCCTCTGACCATCTTCTGTACCATGTCTGCAGCCTCTGACCATCTTTTGTATCATGTCCACAGTCTGTGGCCATCTCCTGCATCATGTCAACAGCCTCTGACCTCCTCCTGTATCATGTCTGCAGCCTCTGATCATCTCCTGTATCATGTCTGCAGCCTCTGACCATCTCCTGTACCATGTCCACAGCCTCTGAAAATCTCCTGTACCATGTCCACAGCCTCTGACCATCTCCTGTATCATGTCCGCAGCCTCTGACCACCTGTTGTACCATGTCCACAGACTCTGACCACCTTCTGTACCATGTCCGCAGCCTCTGACAACCTCTTGAACTATGTCCGCAGCCCCTGAACCATCTCCTGTGCCATGTCCATAGCCTTTGACCATTTCCTGTACCATGTGCGCAGTCTCTGACCATCCCCTGTATCATGTCTGCAGCCTCTGACCATCTCCTGTATCATGTCTGTTGCCTCTGACTGACCATCTCCTGTATCATGTGCGCAGCCTCTGACGCCCTCCTGTACCATGTCTGCAGCCTCTGGCCACCTCTTCTTCCATGTCCGCAGCATCTGACCACCTCCTGTATCATGTCTGCAGCCTCTGACCACCTCCTGTATCATGTCTGCAGCCTCTGACCACCTCTTGTACCATCTTCGTAGCCTCTGACCACCTCTTGTACCATGTCGGCAGCCTCTGACCACCTCCTGTACCATGTCGGCAGCCTCTGACCACCTCCTGTATCATGCCTGCAGCCTCTCACCACCTCCTTTTCCATGTCCGCAGCCTCTGACCACCTCCTGTATCATGTCCGCAGCCTCTGACCATTGCTATCTTTTATTATGTCTGCAGTCTCCGAGGAGGAGTCTGGAGAGGAGTCAAGAGTGGGAGTGCTGCTGGGATGGGGGCCAGGGGAGGAGTTAGACATGTGTGGACAGTGGAGAGTAGACTATAGGATAAAACCAGAGCCGCCAAGCACTGCCAGGCCAGTCTGAGGGGGGGGGGGTCACTGATATAAGGGGGGAGTGAATACAATAACGTAGGGGGGCACTGATATAAAGGAGTATCCCCCTTATATCAGTAACCCCCCTTACCTTAGTTTATACACTACGTGGAAGGTGGTGTAAGGAAACCAGTGAAAATCGCCTGGCGCGCGTACAGGTGACTACAAATACCTGTTTGTGCTTATGCGCATGCGCAGCACCCGGCATACATGCGCGGGATCACGCCCCTAGCGCCAGTTGGTGCCAGATGGCCTATTTAAAGGGGGGCCCCAGCAACTGATCTGTGCTGACTGGTCTTCAGCTGTGTTCCTGTTATCCTAAAACCTGTGTTGTTCTGTCTAATTCCTGTTGCTGACCTTGGCTTCTGTTGACCTTGCTCTGAACTCTGCTATATCTGATCTCTGGTTCCTGATTCCGGCTTCTCATCTGACCCGTCTCTGCCTGATGTTCCGGTACCCTGCTGCCAGCCTGTTGATGAACCTGGCTTTGGTGCCCTGCTCAGCTCAGCACAACTAGTGTCTGCAACTACAGTCCTGCGACCAGCTGCGACTTCTTGCTCTGCAACCACAGTTCAGCGACCAGCTGCGACTTCCTGCTCTGCAACTACAGTCCTGCGACCAGCTGCGACTTCCTGCTCTGCAACCACAGTTCAGCGACCAGCTGCGACTTCCTGCTCTGCAACTACAGTTCTGCGATCAACTGTGACTTCCTGATTCAGGTTTCCGGATCTCCATCTGCAGGCACTCGTGTGCCTCCTGTCCTTCAGCTCCTTCTGTTTCACTCTCAGCAGGACCTGGGCTGGAGATACAAGAGAGGCCGACCTCTTCATTTCAGTCTCCCTTCAGGTACGTGACAGGTGGGCTCTGGTCATCAGAGTCCCTCTCACATCAGAGTTCTTGACATTCCCCTTTACATCAGAGTCTGCAGGATTCCCCCTTACAGTGCAAGGGGAAACTCTGTGGACCCTGATGTAAAGGGGAACACTTATGTAGAGGGCAATGCTGCAGACCCTGATGTAAATGGGAACTCAGAGTTCCCTTGCTTTGTAAGCGGGAATACTGCAGACTCTGATATATGGGGGAACTCTGTGCTGGCTGGTTTATATTAACCTGACCTTCATGTTAATGAAGAAATAAAGTTTTTGACTTTTGTTGAACTTAAACACATTACTAATAGCACTAGCTACATGTTTATAGTTTAAATATTGATATTTGCACTGTTTCGCGCTGAAAACTGCAATTTTTGGTACATTTTTGCAGTGGCAGTAAAAAATGTGGCTCTGTCAGTAAATTTCATGATTTTTGGGAGTAAAAAATGTATGAGGTTTGTAAATTTTGGCATCCTATCAGTAAATTTCACTTCAGGGGGTTGGCAACACTGGTCATCAGTGCACGGCCAGGCACCTTTACTGGTTACAGATGCTTCAAGGGCCTGTCCTGGGACATCCCATGCCCTTGAGCCTTGGTATCATCAGGATTGGTGAGCGAGCAGAAGCCCACACTGTGTACATCCTACAAAAGACACTGCATGCAGACACCTTTACCCCATCTCTTTACACAAAAGCTTCTAACAGGAAACACTTTGCATATGCCATCCACTATTGCTGGTCGCCATTGCACAGGAAACTCTCTGGGCCCTTGTGGAGCTAGCTAAAGATTCTGAACACCTATACTACCAGAACTTCTCTCCTCACCCCCCCACCTAAAGGACTCGGTGCATTACATCTGTGCGCATTAAGGGGAACTCTTATGCTGCGTACACACGACCAGACCTTCCGGCAGACTAGGTCTGAAGGGATTAGTCCGTCGGACAATCCGATCGTGTGTGGGCTAATCCGATAGTTTTTCGGGAAAAAAATCAGACGGACCTAGAAATAGAACATGTTTCAAATCTATCCGAGGGACTCAATTGCGACGGACTCAAATCGGGAAAACCGTTCGTCTGTGTGCTGGTCCGACGGACCAAATACGACGCAAGGGAAGTTCGAATCAAGCACCGGGCGTTCGCTCGCTCGGCGAGCCCAGAACTATTGGGGCCGCTCGCATCAAATTCGTGTGATGCGAGCGGCCCCGCAATGCATTGCGGCCCGCGCAGTGCAATGCTGGCTGATGATTGGCCAAGCATGCTTGGCCAATCACAGCGCTGGCAGCGAGGAGAGCCATAATTGGCTACAGGCAGGATGCCTGTAGCCAATTATAGCTCAGGGGCTTTAGTACACGCCCCACGGTATAAGTGCCGGCGGCCTCGCATATTCTGTTTCATTCAGTGTCAGCGTGTCAGTGTGCTGCTGACAATATGTGCTCTATTTCTGGGGATATGTGTGTGCGTGCTGTTAGAACAGCATTGCAGTATCACATCTGGGGGGTGTCTATAGGTGGCCTGTGAAGGGGGGCAGGTTTCCTGTGCTTAGAACTTTCCCTGCAAAAAAGTGAAATTTTTGCAGGAAAAAAGCTATTTAAAAGCACTCGCGGCTAATGAATTGATGGCTCCTGTAACACAGAGAACTGTCATTCATTGATAAAAAACAAAAAAAAAGCGTGGGGGTCCCCCCAAATTCAATAACCAGGCCCTTCAGGTCTGGGATGGATATTAAGGGGAACCCCAGCCAAAAAAAATGGCGTGGGGTCCCCCTCAAAATCCATACCAGACCCTTATCCGAGCACGCAACCTGGCAGGCCGCAGGAAAAGAGGAGGGGACGAGAGCGGCCCCCCCCCCTCCCACCTGAACCGTACCAGGCCACATGTCCTCAACATTGGGAGGATGCTTTGGGGGTCTAAGACCCCCAAAGCACCTTGTCCCCATGTTGATGAGGACAAGGGCCTCTTCCCCACAACCCTGGCCATTGGTTGTGGGGGTCTGCGGGCGGGGGGCTTATCGGAATCTGGAAGCCCCCTTTAACAAGGGGACCCCCAGATCCCGGCCCCCCCCTGTGTGAAATCGTAAGGGGGTACAAAAGTACCCCTACCATTTCACCAAAAAAGTGGCAAAAATGGTAAAAATGACAGGAGACAGTCTTTGACAATTCCTTTATTAAAATCTTCTTTCTTCATCCTTCGGTTTCTTCATCTTCTCCTTCCGTCATCTTCTTCCATCTTCTTCTTCCATTTTCTTCTTCCTCCGATCCGCTTCTTCTTGCGCTGGTCTTCTCGTCCTTCTCGTCCGGCATCTTCTTCCGTCGGCGTCGGCGTCGTGTCGGTGTCTCTGTCTCTTCTTGGGCCGCTCCGCGCAATGGGAGGCTCCCGCTGTGTGAGGCTCCGCTCCGTCTGACAGGTCTTTTATAATGGAGGGCACCTGGTGACCCCGCCCCCTCTGACGCACAGGGACTTCATGGGGAATTCCATGATGGTTTTCCCCATGACGTCAGAGGGGGGTGGGGTCACCAGGTGCCCTCCGTTTTAAAAGACCTGTCAGACGGAGCGGAGCCTCACACACCGGGAGCCTCCCATTGCGCGGAGCGGCCCAAGAAGACACCGACACCGACGCCGACGGAAGAAGATGCCGGACGAGAAGGACGAGAAGACCAGCGCAAGAAGAAGCAGATCGGAGGAAGAAGAAGATGGAAGAAGATGGAAGAAGATGACGGAAGGAGAAGATGAAGAAACCGAAGGATGAAGAAAGAAGAAAGAAGATTTTAATAAAGGAATTGTCAAAGACTGTCTCCTGTAATTTTTACCATTTTTGCCACTTTTTTGGTGAAATGGTAGGGGTACCCCCCTTACCATTTCACACAGGGGGGGGGCCGGGATCTGGGGGTCCCCTTGTTAAAGGGGGCTTCCAGATTCTGATAAGCCCCCCGCCCGCAGACCCCCACAACCACCGGGCATGGTTGTGGGGACGAGGCCCTTGTCCTCATCAACATGGGGACAAGGTGCTTTAGGGGTCTCAGACCCCCAAAGCATCCTCCCAATGTTGAGGGCATGTGGCCTGGTACGGTTCAGGCGGGAGGGGGGGGGGGCGCTCTCGTCCCCCCCTCTTTTCCTGCGGCCTGCCAGGTTGCGTGCTCGGATAAGGGTCTGGTATGGATTTTGAGGGGGACCCCACGCCATTTTTTTGGCTAGGGTTCCCCTTAAAATCCATACCAGACCTCAAGGGTCTGGTATGGATTTTGAGGGGGACCCTACGCCATTTTTTTTTTTGGGCTGGGGTTCCCCTTAATATCCATCCCAGACCTAAAGGGCCTTTTTATTGAATTTGGGGGGACCCCTAAGCTTTTTTTTTTCATTTTTTTTATTTTTTATCAATGACTTTTTTTTATGAATGAGTTTCAATGAATGACTGTTCTCTGTATTACGGGAGCCGTCAATAACACATTAGCCGCGAGTGATTTTAAATAGCTTTTTTACTTTCAAAAATGACACTTTGCGCAGAGACAGTTCTAAACACGGGAAACATGCGCCCCTTCACATGCATACTATAGACACCCCCCAGGTACGAAATTTAAAGGAATATTACACTTTTATTGTTTCAATTTAAGCATTATTAAAATCACTGCTCCTGAAAAAACGGCCGTTTTTAAAAAAAATGTTTGCATTGATACATGTCCCCTGGGACAGGACCCAGGTCCCCAAACACTTTTTATGACATTAACATGCATATTAGCCTTTAAAATTAGCACTTTTAATTTCGAACGTTCGCATCCATTATAACTAATAGGGTTCTAAAGCTCTAATTTAGGTCCGTTCGCGGGTTCTGGTGCGAGCCGAACGGGGGGGGGGGGGTGTTCGGCTCATCCCTACTCAGTATTTGCTTTTGCATGTATACATATTGTCTTCTTATAAATTGTGCTGTCAGTTTTCTGGGCCTGTGGCATCAGGATTTTAAGGGAGCAGCTTGACACAGAAAGGTCATTCTCTTCCCTTTTATACCTGGGGTCATAGGTTCTTTCAGGGCCTATCGGTTATTATTGTTTGTTTTACTGTGATTTCATTGCATTTCCGGTTTCTATACTTGCTAAGACTATAAGTTTTATATTGTGAGATATCTGCATTAACATTCCTTTCTGTCCGTTGACTTTAGAATCCTTAGTAAAATACCCATTTGCTTTGCTACAGTCTGGTGTCTTTGCAATTGTGTTCTATTGTGAATTATGTCTGAACCCAGGATGTCAGAGGCTTCGGAAGGCTTGCAAGATCAGTGCAACTTTTGCAGACATTCATATTCCAGCGGCCCATATGGGGGTGGAGCGAAGAAAGAAAGAAAGTCTATAGGGGGCAGCTCTGAGTCTTATATTCAACTCATTGCCTGTAAACCAGTTTTCTTTTTACCTAACATTCAAATTAAGCAGCTTAGAGCAAGAATGGCAATGCATACATTCGAGTAGATAAATCAGGGCCTCACAGAAGTCTCAATATTCTCCTAAACAGGCAGATGAACCTGCTCAGAGGAAATATTAGAGAGAATAAGGTACTTATCATCAGTGCTGAAAAATGTGCTGAATTTTAAATTTTGTGTAGCACCACCCTCTAGCTAGTGTGCTAGGTGTATATAGTTAGCTGTTAGAGTAGACAAATTGGTTTGGCTAAGAGCCAGGTCTGGGTTGAATCTGGGTAAGGGTTGAGTGACTATGGGAGGCTGGATGACTCAGCAAGCAGCATCTCTGGTGCCTCCCCCTGTTTCTGGAACCTTGGAGAAGCTTCCAGATCCAGATACCCCGCTCGGGCCGTTTTTTCAGGGCCCGCACCGCGACCGGCAGCACCCGTGTGCATGTGACATCATCGTGGCTCTGGCTAATCACAGTGCCGGAGCCCACGAAGCAACTCCGGTAAAGATGTTGGCCATGTCAGCGGTGTGCCGGCGCCGCTGCAGGGCATCATTCTAAGGTAAGTATTTCATCATGAGCTAGTATGCGGTGCATACTAGCTCATTATGCCTTTGTCTTGCAGTGGCGGCAAAATATGTAACATATTGCAGCTTACCAATCATTAGATTCGAAAATTAAAAGGTTTTCTTTGTGTGTTTGTTGGGTATATATATAGGTGAGGTGATCAACTAGAAGAATGTACCAGTGGAGGGCATCATCCCTAAAGTAAATACATTACAATGAAAGATAGGTAGTAGATTTTTAAGTACCCCTCCAGTGATCACACATGTCCACTTATGTAAGAAAGAATATGTACAAAATCTTTCATTTAAACACATGTCAAATTTGTGATGGCTTGCATACTGATACCAGCAAAACATTATCCAATACAAACATGCATAGCTGTTTGTCAAGATGAGGAACTAGGGTCAACGCGTTCCGCGAAAATGACCGATTCTTCATGATCACACAAGTGGTTTCTTTTTCGGAGATTTCAATTTATATACTTTTCATGCATCTTGTAACTAGACCACACAGTATACAGAGATGTACTGGTGGATTATCCAGTGAAGTATAGTTTTGCCAGCCTATGGGAGAAAGATCATCCCCAGAGTGGAGCTCTTTATACAGAAAGACCCCAGAGTTTCCACATGGTGTGGTAGTGTGAGGAACAAGGCTTGCTCCTCATTAGGTACTACCTACCTTTTGTTACAAACATTAGATGTGGTGGCTGCATTAGTTTTGTTCTTTCAGGCTATTTTCCCTTCGGTTTTTACCCGGTGATCTGGCCAGTAACACATCTCGTCTATTAGAGTGCCCTCACTCTGGATGAAGGAGAACAGGGGGTACCTTTGGACAGCAGCATTGTCAGTTTGTGGGGAGGGGAGTCTTATGCCCCGTACAGGGTCAGAAATTACGACGGAAAATGTCCGATCGGACAATGTTGTCAGAAAATCCAGCTGTGTGTGGGCTCCATCGGACTTTTTTCCGTCGGAATTTCCGACAGAAAAATTTGAGATCCTGCTCTCAAATGTTCCGACAACAAAATCCGATCTGACTTTTTCCGACCGTGTGTAGAGAATTCCGACGGACAAAGTGCCACGCATGCTCAGATGAAATTATGAGACCAAAGCTATTGGCTACTAGCCTCTACGTAGTTCCGTCGTAAACAACGAACGTCACCACGTTCAGAATGATCGGTTTTTCCGACAACTTTGTCCGACCGTGTGTATGCAACACCAGTGTCAGACAAAATCCATCTGAAAACTTCAGACGGATTTTGTGGTTGGAATTTACGACCGTGTGTATGGGGGCTTAGATGTATTAGCAGATTTAGATACACTAACAAGTTGAAGCCAACCTCCAGCTCACACTTTATAATGAGGTAAAGCAAACATTTTTTTCTTGTTGGGATAAAGGTTTTACAGTGCCTTAAAAAAGTATTCATACCCCTTGAAGTTTTCCACATTTTGTCATGTTACAACCAAAAATGTAAATGTATTTTATTGGGATTTTATGTGATAGACCAACACAAAGTGGCACATAATTGTGAAGTGGAAGGAAAATGATAAACATTCAACATTTTTTACAAATAAATATGTGAAAAGTGTGGTGTGCATTTGTATTCAGCCCCCGTGAGTCAATACTTTGTAGAACCACCTTTCCCTGCAATTATAGCTGCAAGTCTTTTTGGGTATGTCTCTACCAGCTTTGCACATCTAGAGAGTGACATTTTGGCCCATTTTGGCCCATTCTTCATTGCAAAATAGCTCAAGCTCTGTCAGATTGGATAGAGAGTGTCTGTGAGCAGCAATTTTCAAGTCCTGCCACAGATTCTGAATTGGATTTAGGTCTGGACTTTGATTGGGCCATTCTAACACATTAATATGCTTTGATTTAAACCATTCCATTGTAGCTCTGGCTGTATGTTTAGGGTCGTTGTCCTGCTGGAAGGTGAACCTCTGCCCCAGTCTTAAGTCTTTTGCAGACTCTATCAGGTTTTCTTATAAGATTGCCCTGTATTTGGCTCCATCCATCTTCCCATCAACTCTGACCAGCATCCCCACAACATGATGCGGCCACCACCATGTTTCAAAGTGGGGATGGTGTGTTCAGGGTGATGTGTAGTATTAGTTTTCCACCACACATAGCGTTTTGCTGTTAGGCCAAAAAGTTCAATTTTGGCCTCTGTCCTGCTGGAAGGTGAACCTCCACCCCAGTCTCACGTCTTTTGCAGACTGTAGCAAGTTTTCTTCTAAGATTAAGTATAATATATAGATAAATATATAAATAATGGGGCGCTAGCATAAAGATAATAAAACTAAAAAAACATAGTCAAAAATACATTAAAAATATATTAAAAATAATGTTCAGATTGTTAAAAAATGTGGCGTTAGTAGAAAGTACGCCACTCCAAGGGGATGGTCCAACAAGGATGGCTCCAGACAAAGCGTCTAATGAGATTAAATTATAAGACGTATAGCATCAAATGATGAGCAGAGCTATACAAACAGCATCAAGCAAAATAAATCGCGTCTAAACTGTAAATAAAATCCAAATGCCATTTGTGAAGTGAAGCAAAATAAATAAATGGATAAAGATAAGTGTAGTAAGAAATATATATAAGTGGCAATAAATAAAACACAATGAATAAATAAATAAATAAATAAAAATCCGTGCAAAGATGCAATAAATAATCCTGTGTGAACAATAAATATGTGCAAGAAAGGCAAATGGTGAATAGATAGGGTTGCAACTGAACTTGTGCAAAAATAAGCAAAATATATAAAACGACTAAAACCTGTGTATTGAAATATATATGGTGAGAAAGGATAAAAATGCTTAAAAATATAATGACGTGAGTCCAAAAGAATATAAAGTGCTTCTAAAGAAATTCCAGTCCTGTGCAATCCAGCAAATAATTCCCATACACAGTGCAATTTTCTATGCAATCTCTGGGTGAAGCGGTGAATTTTGCAGATGCATTCAAAATAGTCTTTATAGGGATTATTAAGCGGTGCTCCTTTCCATGCAGGTGTCCAAGCTGTTTCCCCCAACCCCTTACCTTAAAGGTAAGGAAAAACAACCTTACTGAGCATAGGCATCCACGTCCTCGGTATCCGATCCTCTCGTTGCGTCCTTACTACCCTCCTCTCAGGCGGACATGTGAGCAAACAAAGGAAAGTGCTCCATAGTGTAGTAATTAAAACATTCATTTGAATAAAAGCAAATGACTTACAGTACAAGCAGAGTAAATGCAGCGGTGGGTAAAAGACAGTATGGGATCCCGGCCGAGATCTCACACACACTAGCGTCACCAGGCTCTGATTCTCCTCTCCTTACGCGTTACGCCACGCCCACGTGGCTTTATCAAAGGACTCCTAGCTTGGACACCTGCATGGAAAGGAGCACCGCTTAATAATCCCTATAAAGACTTTTTTGAATGCATCTGCAAAATTCACCGCTTCACCCAGAGATTGCATAGAAAATTGCACTGTGTATGGGAATTATTTGCTGGATTGCACAGGACTGGAATTTCTTTAGAAGCACTTTATATTCTTTTGGACTCACGTCATTATATTTTTAAGCATTTTTATCCTTTCTCACCATATATTTTTTAATACACAGGTTTTAGTCGTTTTATATATTTTGCTTATTTTTGCACAAGTTCAGTTGCAACCCTATCTATTCACCGGTTGCCTTTATTGCACATATTTATTGTTCACACAGGATTATTTATTGCATCTTTGCACGGATTTTTATTTATTTATTTATTCATTGTGTTTAATTTATTGCCACTTATATATATTTCTTACTACACTTATCTTTATCCATTTATTTATTTTGCTGCACTTCACAAATGGCATTTGGATTTTATTTACAGTTTAGACGCGATTTATTTTGCTTGATGCTGTTTGTATAGCTCTGCTCATCATTTGATGCTATACGTCTTATAATTTAATCTCATTAATCTTTTTGGACGCTTTGTCTGGAGCCATCCTTGTTGGACCATCCCCTTGGAGTGGCGTACTTTCTACTAGCGCCACATTTTTTAACAATCTGAACATTATTTTTAATATATTTTTAATGTATTTTTGACTACGTTTTTTTAGTTTTATTATCTTTATGCTAGCGCCCCATTATTTATATATTTATCTCTATATTATACTTATACTGACTGTTGGTGTGTGAACACCTTGATGGTAGCTGCGGCAGTTGTTGTTGTTGTTGATTAGCTGCTTTAGTTTTTGCTCACTCCCCTTGTGGTTTGCGCAGTTGGTCACCCCCCCTTTTTTTTTCTTCTAAGATTGCCCTGTATTTGGCTCCATCCATCTTCCCATCAACTCTGACCACCTTCCCTGTCCCTGCTGAAGAAAAGGATCCCCACAGCATGATGCTGCCACCTCCATGTTTCACGATGGGAATGGTGTGTTTAGGGATATGTGCAGTGTTTGTTTCTCGCCACACATAGCGTTTTGCTTTTAGGCCAAAAAGCTAAATTTTTGTCTCATCTGACCAGAGCACCTTCTTCCACATGTTTGCTGTGTCCCCCACATGGCTTCTCGCAAACTGCAAACGGGACTTCTTATGGCTTTCTCTCAACAATGGCTTTCTTCTTGCCACTCTTCCATAAAGGCCAGATTTGTGGAGTGCACAACTAGGAGTTGTCCTGTGGACAGATTCTCCCACCTGAGCTGTGGATCTCTACAGCTTCTCCAGAGTTACCATGGGCCTCTTGGCCGCTTCTCTGATGAATGCTCTCCTTGCCCGGCCTGCCAGTTTAGGTGAATGGCCATGTCTTGGTAGGTTTGCAGCTGTGCCATACTCTTTCCATTTTTGTATGATGGATTGAACAGTGCTCCGTGAGAGGTTCAAAGCTTGGGATATTTTTTTTATAACCTAACCCTGCTTTAAACTTCTCCACAACTTTATCCCTGACCTGTCAGATGTTTTCCCCGGTGGTGGCTTGAAATTTCTGTTTTACTGTATATGCCTGTTCAAATATGTTAAAAAAGTCAACAGTTTCCATAGGGCATACTTACTTTTTATTATATCACTTTATGTTTATTAAGTTATATGCTTTTAAATTACTATTTTATATCAATTTACACACTATATAAAGTCTTGAATTTAACTGTAATCATTTGTTACTAACATTGGATCCACAAAGCACTATTTTTTTTAAAAAGCTGAAACGCAGCAGAAATAGTTTTGCCTTAAGGACCCTTTCACACGATTTGGGACTGCAAAGTAGCATGACAAGTCGTTCCCCATGATTTCCAATGACAGCCATTCATATCAGTACGACTTCAAGTCGTTCTGACTTCAAAGTAGTCCCTGCACTACTTTGGTCCAATTTTGATGCTACTTACACAGGCACTCCTTAAAAAAACGGCAAAATTGCGGCCGTGAATCGTGGCAAAATTGCGCTAAAATCACCCGACTTTGAAGTCGCACAAGTGTGAAAGGGGCCTAAGACTCCCACTCTATGATTCAAACTATGGACAGAACTTTCTGAACAAGGCAGGGAGGTAGGAAAAGAGGGAGGCGTCATTGCTCCAACTTTTTCAGTTACGTGTATGTAATCTGGACTGTAGCTGATAACTGCTGTGGAACTTCCTCTTTTGTTGCTTCTGTATTATCCTTCTGCAGTGTGGACAAGGTTAAACTGAATATTCATTAATACAGAAGTGCACCAGACATTTTTAAGGTGGCCACTTTGCAGTGCTTGTCTATGGAGTTTCTCCAGCGCAGCAGGCAGCCATCTTGGATGGATCTAATTTGATGCTTGAGGACTGTGATTGGCTGATGCTAAAAGCAAGGAGGAGGGTGTCTGCAGGCTGGTGAGAAAAGAGGATTGGACTGTCTGGAAGCAAGCAAGTGTGTGCGGAAAAGACTGGGCAGCTGTTGGCTTTACAGAACCCTGCCATAGCTGACCATAATCAGGAGAAACAAAGGGATCAGGAAAATTTTCCCTGGGAGGGTGTGAGGGGTGGTTTGGATACTGTACTAGAGAGCACCCCCAACTGCTTGTAAGGAAGGAAAAGAGGGACTGTCTAAGAAACACTGAAATAGAAACATCATAACAACTCCTTTTGTCAGGGCAATCCTATAAGACGTCTTGTCAATAGATATGTACATGCGCACAACAGAAGGGCACACGGGGTGCGCATGTGCGCTGGAATGCGCGCATGCAAACTGGTGCGCGCATAAGGCATCTTGGCACCAGGCGGGGTATTTAAGGAGGACTCTGTGCTTTAATGTTTACTGGTCTTCAGCTGTTCCCTGAATCCTGCTTACCTCTGATGTCCCCTTAGTTTATGACTCAGCTTTTGATCTTGGATTCTGTTACCTGGCTCCTCCTCCTGACCCAGCTCGTCACCTGACTTGGCTCCGTTCCTGATTCTGTACCTCGCTTGCCCGCATGTTGATGACCTTGGCTATCCCACAACCATGCTCCTGTCTGCTGACTCCAGCTTCCCAGCTCCTCCGAGTGCCTGCCCAGCTGTCTGCGATTACGGTCCTGCGACCTGCTGCAAGTTCCTGCAGCAAGCCTGCCAGAAGCTCTACCTCGCTAAATGTTCCAGTTTCGCAGTACAAGCGAAAACTACGGTGCACGGCTGCCCTCCCTGACCTGATGGTTCTTCTGCCTTCTCAAAGTCACATCTCCTGATGCAAGTTTCAGGGTCTACACCTGCAGGCACTCGTGTTTCTCCTGTCCCTTGGCTCCCTCTGTTTCACT
Organism: Lithobates sylvaticus; assembly: GCA_028564925.1. Taxonomy (NCBI): domain Eukaryota; kingdom Metazoa; phylum Chordata; class Amphibia; order Anura; family Ranidae; genus Lithobates; species Lithobates sylvaticus. The sequence goes on from CM053026.1 coordinate 264,012,875, forward strand.
CTCAATGGGACCTGGGCTGGAGACACAAGAGAGGCCGACCTCTAATCTCAGTCTCCCTTCAGGTACGTGACACCTTTCCTTGTCTGAGGACCTAAACTGAACCAGAGCATGTGTTTGGAGACCCAGAAGGGGGTTCACTGGGTCTGGTAAGGGACTAACACTGCACAAGTTATCCACTTCATGCCAAGCCTATAGATGAATGATGGCCGGGTGGGGGCTTTCCCATCCTGATTGGATCACACATGATGTCCTGTCAGGAAGTGGCGATTGTACAGCCACGGGGCCATGCAGCGGTGAGATCTGTCACCAGCCGTGTCCACAGGACACAGTCGTTGACTGATCAGAGTACTGGCTCCCTGCCGGTACCATGTGACCACCGTGACGAATCACAGCAGGTCACATGACAGTTGTACACAATGGATAGCTTCCTTTCATGCCATCTGTTGTGTAAATTGTGTTGCTAGCTGTGATTGATCAATTTGATCACATGGTACAGACAGGGCCAATTACAGCATATCTGTACCATGTGATTAGCTTGGACCAATCACAGCTAATCACAACAAAACAGACTGAATGATTCAGATTAATTTTAATCAGTAAAATTCTTGCTATAGTAATGTAATTTAATGTGTAAAAAAAAAATAAGTACAATCTTACTATGGTAACATTATTTTGCTCTGGTCACAGTGCATAAAAAAACTGTGAAAAAAATAAAAATGTAATAAAAAATAAAAACAAAAATGAAAAAAAAAAAAAATTATAATATATATATTTTTTTTCCGTACTGTCACCAGTCAGTGTCCTGATCACTGCCACACCAGTTATATGATGATGTTGTACTGCACTGGTGACAGTATGTTAACAAATAAATAAAAAAAAAAATATTGAGATTTTTTTATTTATTTATTAATTTTCCAAAAAATTATGACAAAAAATTACAACTTCAAAACACATGCCATGCCTATTACTAAATACTGGAGGGGGGTTCTAGTGTCTTTTTAGGCATTTTAGGGACTTAAGAAATGAGATCCGTCAGTACATCAGGATTGATCAATTTTCAGATATATACAATAGTTTGTGGTTATTTTCACCAAAGAAATGTAGCAGAATACATTTTGGGCTAAATTTATGAAGAAACAAAGAACATTTTCTCATTTATTTATCAAAAAAAAAACACAGTGATTAATAAATACAACCAAAAGAAAGCTCTAGTTGTGTGAACAAAATTATAAAAAATTCAGTTTGGGTACAGTGTTGCATGACTGCGCAATTGTCATTCAAATGTGCAACAGCACTGAAAGCTGACAATTACTCCTGGGCAGGAATCTGTTGTCTGCTAGGAAGTGTTATGCTTTCTTCAAGGGCCCCAAATTTGCATGACAACATTTTCTTTCTTTTATTGATGACTGGCCAGTGTGATAAAACTGGGACTGTTATATCAATTTGGGGCTGTCTTTATATACTGTTGCTAGGTAAATATAAATCAGTTCTGTTAATTACTGTGAGTCAGAATACTATCTCTCATAGTAATGTTGCTGTCTTATTGATTATTTGTGTAAGTACAGTACACTTGCTAATCCTCTCTTTGTTTTTGGCTATGCTTGACCTAATAAATTCTTTGAAGGTGTGTCAGTGAGTGGTAGGTGAGAGAGGTGTGTCATCTTCAGGTGTGCAGAGAAATCGCAGAACAATTAAACTGCTCCTTTGGTGGTAGCGTTACATGTACATTTCTGACTGAGTGTAAGGAAAGTCCTTCTGTGCACAGGCTAAAACATATTTCCTTTCATGCTTGCAAGAATTAAGCACTGGCTAATGTACCTCTGACAGTTGCTGGCGCCAAAAAAGGCTATTTAAACTCCACCAGTGCTCAGGATCAGTGCTGCTTTGTCTTCAGCCTCCTGTGTAACCTGTGACCCTGTGAATCTGTATTCTGCTTCCAGTTCCTGACCTGGCTTGTCTTGACCATTCTCTAAACTCCACCTACATCGACCTTCGCTTGTCCCCTGACTGCCTCTTCTGTCTGCTCCTTTGGCTCCTGCTTTCCTGATCAATTCCAGACCTGGCTTGTTTCCAGACCACGCTCCTGCCTGTGCCTTGTACCCAATATATCCTGCCTGTGTATGACCCAGCCTGCCTGACTCTGCTACTCTGCCTGCTGTCACCAGTACCAGCTGCTCGCCTGCATGCTGGAGCCATCTGACGACTTCTCCTGCCCAACTTGAACACCTGCCCTGCTGCTAGCAAGACATACAGGCACTTGTGCCACTCTTTACTCCTGCACCTCCTGTCTACACTATCAGGGGCCCTAAGTCAGAGGTGTAAGAGAGGCCTTCCTAATCATATTAGGCTCTGCTACCAGGTACATGGTACTGAGCTACTGAGCAATGTAAACACAGTAGGTAAGCCTAGTCTGGTAAGTGTGATAGGGAGCCCAACACGTGTCTTCTAGACATTGGATCATCCTCTGATCCATTTAAATAACTGCTAATGTCTATTAGTACCTATTTCAAATTGGCTATATTGGAAGGCACCCGTGTTATAGGTGATAGAGAGGTAGAAGAAGAGGGAGGTGTCGTTGCTCCAATTTATTCAGTTTTGTGTACATTTCTGACTGAGCTATTGAGCAATGTAAACAACAATCATTTACAGTAAAGCAGGAAAACCTAGTCTGGTAAACGTGAAAAGGAACCGAATAAGTGTCTTCTAGACATTGGATCATCTTCTGGTCTATCTAAATGACTGCTATATTTCTGTAAATACCTTACTTTAATTGGCTAGATTGGTAGACAATAATGTAGCACCACCCCCGCAGAAACCAATGGTGAATGTTGGTTATCTCCCACCCTGCAGAGCCAGGCACATGAATTTTCCAGTCAATCCTGAGACAAGAAGCAGTCCTTACAGCTTTGTTTTTGTTTTTTTTTATTTATGGGAATTGAACTTGGACGAGGAAGGGTTATTATGAGATGCCCACTTGATCAGTAGAACCAGTACCCCCTCTTCAGACACTCCCAGCCCACCTGGCTGCAGCTACACAGACTGACTCTGCATCCATCCCAGACTGCTTACACCCAGTCCCTTCAAGCATGCCTCTCAGTCCTCTGATTGCAACACTCACCAGCCCACGTGGCTGTCTTTCTCCCTGAACATTTGCCCGGCAGTGTTCTCCTGCTGTCCTCTCCTTGCTCCCGTGCCTCCTGGTCAGGATCCCCACTGTGTGTCCTGAGAAGGGGTCCCTCACACACCTGAGCCCAGGCCTGAGTTCACTCCCCCCCTCCCCCAGACTGGGGAGCTACTCTCAAAGGCCCGGACAGCATAACACTCCATCTCAATCTTCCACTCGAACTCCACACTCCCAAGCTGGGCTGACCCTGAGTATTTGAGGGGGCCTGCCCCCTGCCAAACCTTCTATTGGGGATTGGCCAGGGCCCTCAGAATAGCTCCTTCTAGACTTCTCCTAACTGCTTCTGGAACCTTCTCCAAGTTTCCAGCAAGCAGGGAGGAGTTACCAGAGAAGCTGCTGCTGAGTCATCCAGCCTACCTGAGTCACTGAAACCCTGACCCATAAAAACGCACAGGCTTGGCTGCCAGCCAAGCCTGAAAATTTACCTACACAACGCTAGGGGGTGCTATGCTAATGTTGTGTTTCCTGACACTTTTTCCCCACTTTGATAATTAATAGCATTCCATTAGGTTGGCTTTCCTCTTATTTTTTTTGCCAGATTTTGTGGGTCTCCATAACTCTGTCACACAACAGCAACCTGCTCTTCTCAAGGACTTGTCCTGTAATGTCACAATACTATCATTAGAATGATTCAAATAATACATTTCCATTTGACTGATTATAAAAAAAGAGAAAAGATAATATAGTGCCCCTGATTGTTTTTGCCAAAGGTAAGCAGTCCTCCGCTGCCAGACTGTTTTGCCTCCAAGCACCATGTACTGGTACCTTTTTTTAGGAGTCATGACTATTCTCCCTAAAGACTGTACTCTAGTACTCATCAGGACTGGGTTCCTTGTACCTCTGTCATGCCCTAGGATGCAGTATAATTTTCAAGATTAGGGGTTGTATAAAACACATGCCTGCTTTGGCAGCCAATTTACTCTTTTCATATGGAAACATGTTTGCTTTGTAATAAGGGAAGAAAACTCCTCTGCACTAAGTCAAACAAAAGTTATTAAAAAAGTAATACCCACTGCACCCTAGCTGTACACATTTTATTAGGGGGGAATAGGTATGACTATCAAATAAATTCTGATCTTCTTCACACATTTGACACTGGAAGCATGATAGAAGTGCAGAAGAACTCAATATCCTCGGTGCCTTTCAGGAGGGTGAAGAACGTTATACTTGCTGTCTTTTTTTGCCTGAATCAGTAGCCAAAGACTGGTTAAAACTTAAAAGAAGACAATGCACTTATTCACGTCAGATGTTAAAGCTGTATTAAACCCCAAAGCAAAAATGCACAATAATATATTGCAGCTTACGATCATTAGATGTGGTGGCTGTATTAGTCTTCTTTTTTGTTAATAAATTGGGAATAATACTGCTTTAATAAGAGGTCAGGTGTTAATTAAAGGGGGAGGGGCAAGAGATACAGTATTCACCCTGGCAACACTGAAATTGTTACATTGCTGAAAGAGTGTTGAAAAAGTAGGCGTGATAAACTACTTTTAAAGGTATAAAAAGGAAAATTATGTTTTTTTTTCCTTGAAAACTAAGTGTTGGGTGGGTCAATGTCATTTTTAAAAGAGTTGCTAATCCTTAATATTGAAACTCTTTTGGTATTCGTGCAGTATTTGTATTACATAATTGTAAAAAAAGGTCAAAAATGAATTTCCCTAAAGATCAACTGGGAATATATTATGTTTCAGGCAATGCTGTTGGCAGTGAATGCAAAGATCTTCCCTTAAAGGGAATAGTTTAGGCATAAGGCAAGCTATCCTTCCAGCAATGTTAATGGAGATGGATATGTTTGGCCTACAGTGGAACTTAAGAAGGACGTTCCTTTCGGATTCCACAGAAAGTCAGCAGTTTTCTGGTTTTCTCTGATCTGCTGTCCCAGTAGGACTGATAACGGGTGGGCGTGTGCAGATTGGGATGAGGCTTCACAAGAGATGTTAAAGGTTGATGGATGGATGTGGTGAAAGGTTCTGGATTATACATGGATATGTGTTCCTGTAATTAATAACAGTTTAGCTTTCCTGCGTAGCTATCTCTAACAAACTGCATTTGGGAAATAAATAGTTATGCTCCTCTGAATCGGATGTTAGAGTTTTCTTCCATTATCTGACTAATACATAGAAGAACTCATTGACGGTGATTCACTAAAGGGTTTGAGAATGTTCACACAGAAAATTGTGCTCATGAAATAAGTGAGTGGATAATTAAAGTGAATCTTCACACATTTTATTGTGTAAACATTCTCAAATCTTTTGGTAAATCGACCTCTTTGACTCCCAAATCAAATACAATAGATTAATGGAAAGTAAGTAGACATATATGTAATTATACATGTACAGTATATTTTTATTTGATGAAAGAACACAGTGCAATGATGCTGGTAAACCTGCATTGAGAGAAAACAGTTAAAACCCAATGTAAGCCAATGTTTTGTTTCATTTTGTACATGGGGGAAGTTTTAGAGTTGCATATGTCACTCTTCTTCTATCCTTCTTTTCCCTGGCAGATGGTTGTGCTTTTTGCCTAATGCAGCATATACACGACCGGACTTTCTGGCAGACTAGGTCCGACGGTCTTCCCGATTGACTTTCCGAATGAACGGACTTGGCCACACACGAACTGACTAAGTCCATTCGTTTTGAACGTGATGATGTAAACGGGACTAAACAAGGAAGTTCAATAGCCAGTAGACAATAGCTTCCCTTGCGTTGTATTTGGTCTGTCGGACCAGAACACAGACGAACGGTTTTGCCGATTTTAGTCCGTCGGATAGATTTGAAACATGTTCTATTTCTAGGTCCGTCTGATTTTTTTCCCAAAAATAGGATCAGATTAGCCCACACACGATAGGATTGTGTGACGGACTAATCCCGTCGGACCTAGTCTGCCGGAAAGTCTGGTCGTGTGTACGCGGAATAAGGGTGTAGGACAGGCTGCAGTGTTCAGTGGCAGCAGAAATACCATTGCATTCATATGACTGTGAAGTCACTTTCCTTTATGTTTGGATGAAGGATCAATCAGGTGACTGCAGCCACAGCACCTTTATCATGGTGGTGTTGATGTTGAGAAGACTGGTGATGTTGCAGAAGACTGAAGTGTTCTTCTTCCAAGGCTCCACCCCATCTTAGAAAATATAGGGCATGGGATTCCCGTAAGATATTTTAAGCTGTTTTACATGCATGAAGTAGGTGTTTACCTTTTGACTAAAATTTAAAGGGAACAGGCAACACTCCTTTTGAGCCATTTCTTTTACCTAACTGGCAGTTACATGCAAAACTGTATTCTTCTCCAGACATCACCTTCAAACAACAGGGCATGTACTGTATATTAACAAACACCAATGCAGGGCAAAAGTTCAGGGTTTACATACAGGAGGTTGTGCAAGGCGTGAATCCTTAGGCCCCTTTCACATGGACGGACCGTTCAGATCCGCCTGTCAGTTTTGACGGCGGATCTGAACGGGCGCTCCATTTTAGCCTATGGAGCGTCGGATGTCAGCGGAGACATGTCCGCTGACATCCGACCCGGTCCGATCCGCCAAAAGCAGACGTATGGCCCCACGTCCAGATCCGTCGCTGGCGGATCGGATCGGGTGAGATCCGATGAAAACGGACACACTGTCCGTTTTCATCCGATCTCTCCATAGAGACCAGCGGCGCTCGCAAGCCCCTCCCCGCTCAGTGAGCGGAGAGAGGCTTGTCATCCGCCGGCTCAGCGGAGATCAACGGAGAGATCTCCCGCTGAGCCGACGGACATAGGCGGGCTCTGTGCAAGCGGAGTCCGCCTCGTGTGAAAGGGGCCTTAAAGCAGAGCTAAACACTCCTATCCTTTACAATCAAGGAAGCTGCCATCTTAGCCTCTGTTTGATCTGCAGTTTCCATGATGCTACACAAGTGATCAGTTTTGATACAAACCATTTGATGGCATGTTAGTTTGGTTGAGAGCACAACTGTAATGCCCTAGGATAGGATTTTCCGACAACAAAATCCATGTTTTTTTTCCGACGGATGTTGGCTCAAACTTGTCTTGGATACATACGGTCACACAAAGATGGTCAGAAATTCGTAACGTCAAGAACGTGGTGACGTACAACACGTACAACGAGCCGAGAAAAATTAAGTTTAATAGCCAGTGCTGCTCTTTTGCATGATTCCAAGCATGCGTGGCAATTTGTGCGTCGGAATTGTGTACACAAGATCGGAATTTCCGACAACGGATTTTGTTGTTGGAAAATTTGAGAACTAGCTCTCAAATTTTGTGTGATGGAAATTCCGATGGAAAATGTCTGATGGACCCTACACACAGTTGGAATTTCCGACAACCAGCTCCTATCAAACATTTTCAGTCGGAAAATCCTATCATGTGTACGGGGCATTACAGTTATCATTCATGGCATGCCTTTAATGTAACTGTTCTGGGAAAGGGTTACATGGATGGGTTTAGTTTCACTATATAAGTTTTTGCAGATGGAATTTGCACAGATGTGATTTCCCAGAGGAGATCCTGACCTAAGCTCAGCTGCTGTACAGTAATCCTTACACGGGTCCTGGCACTGGGTATGTGGACTGTGACCTAGTCTCCACCACTGGCCTTCTCTGAGGTAGTTTGCCCAGAGCCTGAGTTGTCCCTCCCCACCAGGAACCTGTCCATCTCCAAACCTAATCTCTTTTTACAGACAGTTTCCTGCCTTGTACTTCCACACTGAGCACACTCTCAGATGCAGATAGTTACACTATATTAACCACTTTCAGACCGGACCAATTTGCAGCCAAAGGACCAGGCCCCTTTTTGCGATTCAGCACTGCGTCGCTTTAACTGACAATTGCGCGGTCGTGCGACGTGGCTCCCAAATAAAATTGACGTCCTTTTTTTCCCACAAATAGAGCTTTCTTTTGGTGGTATTTGATCGCCCCTGCGGTTTTTATTTTTTGCGCTATAAACAAAAATAGAGCGACAATTTTGAAAAAAATGCATTATTTTTTATTTTTTGCTATAATAAATATCCCCCAAAAATATATAAAAAAACATTTTTTTTCCTCAGTTTAGGCCGATACGTATTCTTCTACATATTTTTGGTAAAAAAAATCGCAATAAGCGATTATTGATCGGTTTGCGCAGAAGTTATAGCGTTTACAAGATAGGGGATAGTTTTATAGCATTTTTATTAATAATTTTTTTTTTATTATTAATGGCGGAGATCTGCGATTTTTTTTGTGACTGCGACATTATGGCGGACACATCGGACATTTTTGACACATTTTTGGGACCATTGTCATTTTTACAGCAATTAATGCATTTAAATGCATTGATTTCTGTATAAATGACACTGGCAGTTTAGGAGTTAACCACAAGGTGGCAGTGTAGGGGTTAAGTAGGCCTAGGGGTGTGTTTTTTACTGTGGGGGGGCGTGGCTGTCAGCTAGTGAATGCTGATCTCTGCTCCAATCACAGGGAGCAGAGATCGGCGTCACTAGTTGCTAGGCAGAACGGGGAGATGCTGTTTATCTCGGCATCTCCCCGTTCAGCCGCTCCGTGAGACAATCGCGGGAGTCCCCGCGGCGATCGAGTCCGCGGGGACCGTGGCCGGACTCACGGGGGTGCCGACCAGCGCGGGAGCGCGCCGCTCCCGGCGCGCTCCCGATGGCACGGACAGGCTAAAGGAGGGACGTATATATACGCCCTCCTGCCTGTCCGTGCCATTCTGTCGACGTATATCTGCGTGCGCTGGTCGGCAAGTGGTTAAAAAAAGTATTGGGATGCCTGCCTTTACCCGCACATGAACTTTAGTGGCATCCCAGTCTTAGTCTGTAGGCTCCATTATTGAGTTGGCCCACCCTTTGCAGCTATAACAGCTTCAACTCTTCTGGTAAGGCTGTCCACAAGGTTTAGGAGTGTGTCTATGGGCATGTTTGACCATTCTTCCATTTGTGAGGTCAGGCACTGATGTGCATAAAGACATGGATGAGCGAGTTTGGGGTGCAGGCAGGGCCGTTTTTTCCATTGGGCATGCTGGGCAGTTGCCCAGGGGCCCCACTTGTCAGGAGGGCCCCATCCAGGGCTGGTCCTCAGTGCTGCAACCAGCCTCGTTTTGGATTTTAGGTGTTTACATGTTTAAAACAGTTTTTTTTTGCTAGAAAGTGACTTAGAACCCCCAAACATTATATATTGTTTTTTTTTAACACCCTAGAGAATAAAATGGCAGTCATTGCAATACTTTTTTTTACACCGTATCGCGTATGCGTTCGCTTCTGCGCGCGAGCTCGTCGGGACGGGGTGTTTTAAAAATTTTTGGGGGGGTTTTTTCTTATTTATTTTACTTAATTTTCTTATTTTTTACACTGTTTTAAAAAAAAAATGGATCACTTTTATTCCTATTACAAGGAATGTAAACATCCCTTGTAATAGAAAAAAGCATGACAGGTCCTCTTAAATATGAGATCTGGGGTCAAAAAGTCCTCAGATCTCATATTTGGACTTGAATGCAAAAAAAAAAAAATCATTTAAAAAAATGACATTTGGAAATTCCCCTTTAAGACATATGGGCGGAAGTGACGTTTTGACGTCGCTTCCGCCCTCCTATGGTATAGAGATGAGTGAGGGCCATCTTAGCCTCACTCATCTCTATGCACAGGCAGGGAAAGGACCCGATCGCCTCCGCCGCTGCCGACGTCTCCGGTAAGCGACAGAAGGCACGGGAGAGCGGCGGGAGGGGGGGGGCAGCTCTCCCGCCACCGATAACGGTGATCTTGCGGCGAACCCGCCGCAGAGACCACCATTATCGGAAAGGGGACCGCTCACTGTGAAGAGGGATACCTCGGTTGTGGCAGCAGCTGCTGTTGTTACTGAGATATCCCTCTTCAAAAAAATGTATATATAGTGAGTGATCGGTAAGTGGTTAAATTGACTGACTACACTGGTTGCTCACTTCGCCGGCCGGCATCTAGCTAGCAACCAGTGACGTCAATCAGAGGCCGCGACCGCCCCAGCATTCATAGTGCACCGCAGCTGCCCCAGTGGCTACTGAACAGGCTCCGCCCACCACTGCCATGCCTTGATAGCTGGCGCTGCCTTTCTGCTGTGAGTGACACACTGTACTGCACCAGGCCGGTGGCCTCAAGTAAGTCTAATGCCTCGTACACACGTAGGGACTTTTGCCGGCGGACCTAGTCCAGCGGACAATCCCGCGGGACTTTCCGGCTAGGTCCGCTGGACTTTCCGAGGGTGTGGACTTGCCCACACACGCACGGACTTCTCCAGCGGATAATCCGCCGGCCAAAAGTCCGCGGGACTTTTGAAAATGAACGGACTTGCCCACACACGGAGCAGTCCGTTCATTTCGAACGTAACTTCAGGTTACGTAGCTAGCGTAGGCAGTAAATGCCGCCGCGCTAGCTCCGCAAGCTGGCATGGATTTAAAGGGAATCCCCACGCCGAAAAAACGGCGTGGGGGTTCCCCCCAAATCCATGTCAGACCCTCATCCGAGCACGCAGCCTGGCAGGCCAGGAAAGGGGTGGGGACGAACGAGCGCCCCCCCCCCCCTGAGCCGTACCAGGCCGCGTGCCCTCAACATGGGGGATGCCCTGGGGAAAGGGGGGCCGTGCGGCCCCCCACCCCAAAGCACCTTGTCCCCATGTTGATGAGGACAAGGGCCTCTTCCCGACAACCCTGGCCGTTGGTTGTCGGGGTCTGCGGGCGGGGGCTTATCGGAATCTGGGAGCCCCCTTTAATAAGGGGGCCCCCAGATACCGGCCCCCCACCCTATGTGAATGAGTATGGGGTACGATGTACCCCTACCCATTCACCTAAGGTGTAAAATGTAAAGTACAAAAACACACACACTTTTGAAAAAATATTTTATTGCACTGCTCCGGGGGTCTTCTTCCGTCTTGGGGGTCTTCTCGCCGGACTCCTCCGCTCCTCTTCTGCTCTTTTACCTAGCTCTTTCACGAGGGGAGGAGTCCGGCTACCTTCTTCGTCGTCGCCGCCGTCGTCTGGGGGTCTCGATCCGCCTTCGGGGGTCTTCCGGGGGTCTCTTCTGTTCTTGTGGCGGCCGTCGTCTTCCGCGCCGCCGGCGCCTTCTTCTTCTTGTCCTTCTTGTTCTTCTTCTTCTTCCGATGTTGACCCGACGCTCTCTCTGCCCGGAATGCCTGTGCCGCTCTGCGCTCGGACTTATATAGGGACATGGGGGACAGGGTCACATGCACATGTCACATGGTGACCCCGCCCCCTTGTGTTGTCACAGTCCCGGAGGATGCTGGGACTGTGACATCGCAAGGGGGCGGGGTCACCATGTGACATGAACATGTGACCCTGTCCCCCATGTCCCTATATAAGTCCGAGCGCAGAGCGGCACAGGCATTCCGGGCAGAGAGAGCGTCGGGTCAACATCGGAAGAAGAAGAAGAACAAGAAGGACAAGAAGAAGGACAAGAAGAAGAAGAAGGCGCCGGCGGCGCGGAAGACGATGACCGCCGCAAGAACAGAAGAGACCCCCGGAAGACCCCCGAAGGCGGATCGAGACCCCCAGACGACGGCGGCGACGACGAAGAAGGTAGCCGGACTCCTCCCCTCGTGAAAGAGCTAGGTAAAAGAGCAGAAGAGAGCGGAGGAGTCCGGCGAGAAGACCCCCAAGACGGAAGAAGACCCCCGAAGGCGGATCGAGACCCCCAGACGGCGGCGACGACGAAGAAGGTAGCCGGACTTCCCCCGCTCGGTAAAAGAGCTTGGTAAATGGCGGGGAGTCCGGCGAGAAGACCCCCAAGACGGAAGAAGACCCCCGGAGCAGTGCAATAAACTATTTTTTCAAAAGTGTGGGTGTTTTTTTTTACTTTACATTTTACACCTTAGGTGAATGGGTAGGGGTACATCGTACCCCATACTCATTCACATAGGGTGGGGGGCCGGGATCTGGGGGCCCCCTTATTAAAGGGGGTTCCCAGATTCCGATAAGCCCCCGCCCGCAGACCCCGACAACCAACGGCCAGGGTTGTCGGGAAGAGGCCCTTGTCCTCATCAACATGGGGACAAGGTGCTTTGGGGTGGGGGGGCCGCACGGCCCCCCTTTCCCCAGGGCACCCCCCATGTTGAGGGCACGCGGCCTGGTACGGCTCAGGAGGGGGGGGGCGCTCGTTCGTCCCCACCCCTTTCCTGGCCTGCCAGGCTGCGTGCTCGGATGAGGGTCTGACATGGATTTGGGGGGAACCCCCACGCCGTTTTTTCGGCGTGGGGAGTCCCTTTAAATCCATGCCAGGTCACGGAGCTAGCGCGGCGGCAGTAACTGCCTACGCTAGCTACGTAACCTGAAGTCACGTGCTAAATGAACGGACTTGCCGATGAGCGGCAAGTCCCTTCATTTCAAAAGTCCCGCGGACTTGCCCACTAACGGCGGGATTGTAATTTGAAAACAAAACTTCAAACTTTAGTCCGCCGTACTTTGGCGCCAAAAAGTCCGCCGGCGCCCACACACGAGGGGATTATCCGCTGGACTTCAGTCCAGAGGATAATCCCGCGGGATTGTCCCTTCGTGTGTACGCGGCATTACAATGTCTACTTAAATAAGTTGAAGTTGTTCATCAAACACAGCCACTGTCTGTGCCCCTCAAAAGCGGCCACTGTGCCCCTCAAAAGCGGCCACTGTGCCCATCGAAGCTGCCACTGTGCCCATCGAAGCTGCCACTGTGCCCATCGAAGCTGCCACTGTGCCCATCAAAAGCTGCCACTGTGCCCATCAAAAGCTGCCACTGTGCCCATCAAAAGCTGCCACCGTGCTCATCAAACGCTGCCACCGTGCCCATTAAACTCAGACACTATGTCCATCAAACGCTGCCACTGTGCCCATCAAACGCTGCCACTGTGCCCATCAAACTCGTGTTATATTGTTGTGTTAATTTTTAAACACTGATTTTGTTGGAGGTACCAATAAATATAGCCTTATTGATAATTTGCATTTTTATTCTCGTGCGTGATCGTGTAGACAGGGCCCCAGTGCAATGTATTGCCCGGGGGCCTATAACGCTCTTAAGATGGCCCTGGGTGCAGGAACTTGACTGGCCTGCACAGAGTCCTGACAGTTTTCCAAGTTAGTAGAGAAAGACAGGTTATGGCTTAGCCCCGACATCCTTGACACAAAGAGATGCTACGATAAGAGCCAAGCCAGGGTGATGCCCTCAATGGCTATGCACAGTGTTGGTGTAAAAGGCACTTGGAATACTTGCACAATTAAGCTGCCACTTCTGCTTAGAGACTTCATGTCCAAGTGGTATGTACCTTTTAGCAAATTATCTTCTACATACCATGCCAAGTGGAATTTACCCAACATGGATATTGACAAAAACACAAAAACGTATTCATTAAAATCTAATGCCGCGTACACACGGTCGGAATTTCCGACAACAAATGTTCAATGGGAGCTTGTCAGAAATTCAGACCGTGTGTAGGCTCCATCGGACATTTTCCGTCGGAATTTTCAACAAACAAAATTTGGGATCTGGATCTCAAATTTTCCGACAACAAAAATCTTGTGTACACAATTCCGATGCACAAAATTCCACGCATGCTCGGAATCAAGCAGAAGAGCCGCACTGTTGTACGTCACCGCGTTCTTGACGTTCGGAATTTCCAACAACATTTGTGTGACCGTGTGTATGCAAGACAAGTTTGAGCCAACATCCGTTGAAAAAAAAACATGGATTTTGTTGTCGGAATGTGCGATCGTGTGTACGCGGCATAAGAGTTAGAACTTCCACCAATGGTTTATTGGTGTCTTTGAGGAAAAATATCCTAAATGGGGTCAAAGACAGAAATAAAAACCTGACAGCAATTTTAACTCTTTACCACTCTGTCAAGCACTACAGTAGTGAACAGTAATACAGAAGAACAAGTGAGCAAGTATGTCTGCTTTTGTTACATGCTACTGTGTATGTAGAACATAATAATAGTTACAGTACACATCTGGAACCTGATGGAAAAATATGTATGAGCATAGTTCTACAGCATGTCATTTTTTCCCAACATATACAGAAATGAATACATAGCTAGGTGTACAGCGCTATCTTTTTCTATTGCATGATAAAATCTACAGGGACAGGCAGGGCATTCCAGAAGCTGCAAGTTGTTACACAGAATAGACTGCACATTGTCAGTATGTTGTGTGTGTTTGATGTGACTGATTTATGGGTCCTGGCAGCTCCATTTGGCAGCTCCAAAGTGTCTTCTGGTTATGGCAAACAAAGGTAGCTTATCAGTAGTTATGCTGTCAGATTGGAGGACTCCTGCCAAATATTAAACGTTCAGTCCAATGTATGAAAGCGTATCCTAAATTAACAAGTGCAGTGCTGATCCAAGAACCTTCTCTTCTGCACTTACTTGGTAACAGGGCCATCTTAAGAGCGTTATAGGCCCCCGGGCAATACATTGCACTGGGGCCCTGTCTACACGATCACGCACGAGAATAAAAATGCAAATTATCAATAAGGCTATATTTATTGGTACCTCCAACAAAATCAGTGTTTAAAAATTAACACAACAATATAACACGAGTTTGATGGGCACAGTGGCAGCGTTTGATGGGCACAGTGGCAGCGTTTGATGGACATAGTGTCTGAGTTTAATGGGCACGGTGGCAGCGTTTGATGAGCACGGTGGCAGCTTTTGATGGGCACAGTGGCAGCTTTTGATGGGCACAGTGGCAGCTTTTGATGGGCACAGTGGCAGCTTCGATGGGCACAGTGGCAGCTTCGATGGGCACAGTGGCAGCTTCGATGGGCACAGTGGCCGCTTTTGAGGGGCACAGTGGCCGCTTTTGAGGGGCACAGACAGTGGCTGTGTTTGATGAACAACTTCAACTTATTTAAGTAGACATTGTAATGCCGCGTACACACGAAGGGACAATCCCGCGGGATTATCCTCTGGACTGAAGTCCAGCGGATAATCCCCTCGTGTGTGGGCGCCGGCGGACTTTTTGGCGCCAAAGTACGGCGGACTAAAGTTTGAAGTTTTGTTTTCAAATTATCCGCTGGACTTGGAAGTCCAGCGGACAATCCCGCCGTTAGTGGGCAAGTCCGCGGGACTTTTGAAATGAAGGGACTTGCCGCTCATCGGCAAGTCCGTTCATTTAGCACGTGACTTCAGGTTACGTAGCTAGCGTAGGCAGTTACTGCCGCCGCGCTAGCTCCGTGACCTGGCATGGATTTAAAGGGACTCCCCACGCCGAAAAAACGGCGTGGGGGTTCCCCCCAAATCCATGTCAGACCCTCATCCGAGCACGCAGCCTGGCAGGCCAGGAAAGGGGTGGGGACGAACGAGCGCCCCCCCCCCCTGAGCCGTACCAGGCCGCGTGCCCTCAACATGGGGGGTGCCCTGGGGAAAGGGGGGCCGTGCGGCCCCCCCACCCCAAAGCACCTTGTCCCCATGTTGATGAGGACAAGGGCCTCTTCCCGACAACCCTGGCCGTTGGTTGTCGGGGTCTGCGGGCGGGGGCTTATCGGAATCTGGGAACCCCCTTTAATAAGGGGGCCCCCAGATCCCGGCCCCCCACCCTATGTGAATGAGTATGGGGTACGATGTACCCCTACCCATTCACCTAAGGTGTAAAATGTAAAGTAAAAAAAAACACCCACACTTTTGAAAAAATAGTTTATTGCACTGCTCCGGGGGTCTTCTTCCGTCTTGGGGGTCTTCTCGCCGGACTCCCCCGCCATTTACCAAGCTCTTTTACCGAGCGGGGGAAGTCCGGCTACCTTCTTCGTCGTCGCCGCCGTCTGGGGGTCTCGATCCGCCTTCGGGGGTCTTCTTCCGTCTTGGGGGTCTTCTCGCCGGACTCCTCCGCTCTCTTCTGCTCTTTTACCTAGCTCTTTCACGAGGGGAGGAGTCCGGCTACCTTCTTCGTCGTCGCCGCCGTCGTCTGGGGGTCTCGATCCGCCTTCGGGGGTCTTCCGGGGGTCTCTTCTGTTCTTGCGGCGGTCATCGTCTTCCGCGCCGCCGGCGCCTTCTTCTTCTTCTTGTCCTTCTTCTTGTCCTTCTTGTTCTTCTTCTTCTTCCGATGTTGACCCGACGCTCTCTCTGCCCGGAATGCCTGTGCCGCTCTGCGCTCGGACTTATATAGGGACATGGGGGACAGGGTCACATGTTCATGTCACATGGTGACCCCGCCCCCTTGCGATGTCACAGTCCCAGCATCCTCCGGGACTGTGACAACACAAGGGGGCGGGGTCACCATGTGACATGTGCATGTGACCCTGTCCCCCATGTCCCTATATAAGTCCGAGCGCAGAGCGGCACAGGCATTCCGGGCAGAGAGAGCGTCGGGTCAACATCGGAAGAAGAAGAAGAACAAGAAGGACAAGAAGAAGAAGGCGCCGGCGGCGCGGAAGACGACGGCCGCCACAAGAACAGAAGAGACCCCCGGAAGACCCCCGAAGGCGGATCGAGACCCCCAGACGACGGCGGCGACGACGAAGAAGGTAGCCGGACTCCTCCCCTCGTGAAAGAGCTAGGTAAAAGAGCAGAAGAGGAGCGGAGGAGTCCGGCGAGAAGACCCCCAAGACGGAAGAAGACCCCCGGAGCAGTGCAATAAAATATTTTTTCAAAAGTGTGTGTGTTTTTGTACTTTACATTTTACACCTTAGGTGAATGGGTAGGGGTACATCGTACCCCATACTCATTCACATAGGGTGGGGGGCCGGTATCTGGGGGCCCCCTTATTAAAGGGGGCTCCCAGATTCCGATAAGCCCCCGCCCGCAGACCCCGACAACCAACGGCCAGGGTTGTCGGGAAGAGGCCCTTGTCCTCATCAACATGGGGACAAGGTGCTTTGGGGTGGGGGGGCCGCACGGCCCCCCTTTCCCCAGGGCATCCCCCCATGTTGAGGGCACGCGGCCTGGTACGGCTCCGGAGGGGGGGGGGGGCGCTCGTTCGTCCCCACCCCTTTCCTGGCCTGCCAGGCTGCGTGCTCGGATGAGGGTCTGACATGGATTTGGGGGGAACCCCCACGCCGTTTTTTCGGCGTGGGGATTCCCTTTAAATCCATGCCAGCTTGCGGAGCTAGCGCGGCGGCATTTACTGCCTACGCTAGCTACGTAACCTGAAGTTACGTTCGAAATGAACGGACTGCTCCGTGTGTGGGCAAGTCCGTTCATTTTCAAAAGTCCCGCGGACTTTTGGCCGGCGGATTATCCGCTGGAGAAGTCCGTGCGTGTGTGGGCAAGTCCACACCCTCGGAAAGTCCAGCGGACCTAGCCGGAAAGTCCCGCGGGATTGTCCGCTGGACTAGGTCCGCCGGCAAAAGTCCCTACGTGTGTACGAGGCATTAGACTTACTTGAGGCCACCGACCTGGTGCAGTACAGTGTGTCACTCACAGCAGAAAGGCAGCGCCAGCTATCAAGGCATGGCAGTGGTGGGCGGAGCCTGTTCACTAGCCACTGGGGCAGCTGCGGTGCACTATGAATGCTGGGGCGGTCGCGGCCTCTGATTGACGTCACTGGTTGCTAGCTAGATGCCGGCCGGCGAAGTGAGCAACCAGTGTAGTCAGTCAATTTAACCACTTACCGATCACTCACTATATATACATTTTTTTGAAGAGGGATATCTCAGTAACAACAGCAGCTGCTGCCACAACCGAGGTATCCCTCTTCACAGTGAGCGGTCCCCTTTCCGATAATGGTGGTCTCTGCGGCGGGTTCGCCGCAAGATCACCGTTATCGGTGGCGGGAGAGCTGCCCCCCCCCCTCCCGCCGCTCTCCCGTGCCTTCTGTCGCTTACCGGAGACGTCGGCAGCGGCGGAGGCGATCGGGTCCTTTCCCTGCCTGTGCATAGAGATGAGTGAGGCTAAGATGGCCCTCACTCATCTCTATACCATAGGAGGGCGGAAGCGACGTCAAAACGTCACTTCCGCCCATATGTCTTAAAGGGGAATTTCCAAATGTCATTTTTTTAAATGACATTTTTTTTTTTGCATTCAAGTCCAAATATGAGATCTGAGGACTTTTTGACCCCAGATCTCATATTTAAGAGGACCTGTCATGCTTTTTTCTATTACAAGG
>CM053026.1:264031597-264092529 GCA_028564925.1 Lithobates sylvaticus
AGGGACAGCTTGTATAGTTTCAGTGTAGTGTAGTAGACCGTGTCAGTAATCTTTACATTAGTGTATAGCTAGAGTAGGGACAGTTCAGATAGCGTCAGTGTAGTGACGGTTGAACACTGTCTATTTGATTGCATTACTGCCAGTTTAATGCCATATAGTTTTGTGCGGTCCTGCCAATTTAATGCCATTTACGTCTGTGTGCATTACTGCCAGTTTAACGCCATTTACTTCTGTGTGCGTTACTGCCAGGTTAACGCCATATCGTTTTGCATGCGTTACTGTCAGTTTAACACCATATAGTTCTGTGTGCGTTACTGCCAGTTTAACGCCATATAGTTCTGTATGCGTTACTGCCAGTTTAACGCCATATCATTAGGTGTGCGTTACTGCCAGTTTAACGCCATATGATTTTGTGCATGTTACTGCCAGTTTAACGGCATATAGTTTTGCGTGCATTACTGCCATTTTAACGCCATATAGTTCTGTTTGTGTTACTGCCAGTTTAACACCATATAGTTTCTTGTGCGCTACTGCCAGTTTAACGCCATATAATTCTGTGTGCGTTACTGCCAGTTTAACACCATTTAGTTTTGCATGCATTACTGCCAGTTTTATGCCATATCATTTTGCGTGCGTTACTGCCAGTTTAATGCCATATAGTTCTGTGTGCGTTACTGCCAGTTTAACGCCATATCGTTCTGTGTGCGTTACTGCCAGTTTAACGCCATTTAGTTTTGCATGCATTACTGCCAGTTTTACGCCATATCATTTTGCGTGCGTTACTGCCAGTTTAATGCCATATAGTTCTGTGTGTGCTACTGCCAGTTTAACGCCATATCATTTTGCGTGCGTTAACTGCCAGTTTAATGCTATATAGTTCTGTGTGCATTACTACCAGTTTAACGTCATCTAGTTTTGTGCGTTACTGCCAGTTTAACGCCATATAGTTATGTGTGGTTTACTGCCAGTTTAACGCCATATCGTTCTGTGTGCGTTACTGCCAGTTTAACACCATATCGCTTCGTGTGCGTTACTGCCAGTTTAACGCCATATAGTTCTGTGTGCGTTACTGCCAGTTTAACGCCATATAGTTTTGTGTGCGTTGCTGCCAGTTTAACGCCATATAGTTCTGTGTGCATTACTGCCAGTTTAACGTCATCTAGTTTTGTGCGTTACTGCCAGTTTAACGACATATATTTATGTGTGTGTTACTGACAGTTTAACACCATATAGTTTTGTGTGCGTTACTGCCAGTTTAACGCCATATAGTTCTGTGTTTGTTACTGACAGATTAACGCCATATTGTTTTGTGTGCGTTACTGCCAGTTTAACGTCATATAGTTTTGTGTGCGTTACTGCCAGTTTAACGCCATATAGTTCTGTGTGCGTTACTGCCAGTTTAACACCATATAGTTTTGTGTGTGTTTCTGCCAGTTTAACGACATATAGTTTTGTGTGTATTACTGCCAGTTTAATGCCATATAGTTCTGTGTGCGTTACTGCCAGTTTAACGTCATCTAGTTTTGTGCGTTACTGACAGTTTAACACCATATAGTTCTGTGTGCATTACTGCCAGTTTAACACAATATCGTTTTTGTGTGCATTACTGGCAGTTTAATGCCATATAGTTTTGCGTGTGTTACTGCCAGTTTAACGTCATATAGTTCAGTGTGCGTTACCGCCAGTTTAACGTCATCTAGTTTTGTGCATTACTGCCAGTTTAACGCCATATAGTTATGTGTGCGTTGCTGCCAGTTTAACGCCATATCGTTCTGTGTGCGTTACTGCAAGTTTAACGCCATATTGTTTTGTGTTCATTACTGCCAGTTTAATGCCATATCGTTTTGCGTGCGTTACTGACAGTTTAATGCCATATAGTTCTGTGTGTGTTACTGCCAGTTTAACGCCATATAGTTTTGTGTGCGTTACTGCCAGTTTAACGCCATATAGTTCTGTGTGTGTTACTGCCAGTTTAAGGCCATATTGTTTTGTGTGCGTTACTGCCAGTTTAACTCCATATAGTTTTGTGTGTGTTACTGCCAGTTTAACGCCATATAGTTTTGTGTGCGTTACTGCCAGTTTAACACCATATAGTTTTGTGTGCATTACTGCCAGTTTAACGCCATATCGTTTTGTATGAATTACTGCCAGTTTAACGCCATATCGTGGAGCAGACTTTGCATGGCATTATGGACAGGGCACTGGAGGCAGAGCAGCAGGAGGAAGAGGAGGACTTCCTTTCCTCTCAAGGCCCATTTTATCCAGACACCATCATTCTTATGTCACAGAACACACAGGAGGAGAGAGGGGAGGAGGATGAGGAGGAGGATTCTGGCACAAGAGGAAGACATGCATCAATCTGTAAGTGATGGCTTTCCAACCCCAGGACCCTTGGGAGTAGTACGTGAATGGGAGGAGGAAGTTCCAGATGCTGTCATCCTGAGGGATCCCGAGGAGTCTGCTTCTTAAGCCTCGGCAAATTTTAGGCGCATTGGCAACCTTGTGCTTCCAAGCCTCCGAAAGGACCCAAGAATACGTGGCATAAAGGAGAAGGATGAGAGCTTTCCAGCTGACAATCCACTGACTTACTGGGTCATGATTATAGACCACTGGCCAGAACTTGCCCAGTATGCTATTGAGTTGTTTGGCTGCCCTGCATCCAGCGTGCTTTCAGAACGGGCACTCAGTGCTGCATGAGGTTGTGTTACTGATCATAGAATGCGTCTGTCCACAGACTTCGTAGATCGTTGGACTTTTATAAAAATTAATCAGTCCTGGATTACCAGCTACGAAGCCCCTAATGTCTATGTCAATGATGAAGTCTTTTTGGGATGTGGAATCTCTGCAGGACTTTGAGGCTGCCTAGCTTTGAGGGTGTTTAATCATTTCGTCTGGAAGAATGTTTTTGGTATAGGTTTCATGGGCACAATTAACACCCAAAGACCAATTTTTCTTCACCTGTTTGGCAGGTGCATATCATTGCATTTATTTACAGCAAGGCTAATTCTTGCTTTCAGCAAGAGTACCTCTATAGGGTTACGATGGGAAGGCGCCCCTGACACTCAAAGACCAATTTTTCTACACCTGTTTGACAGGTGCATATCTTTGCAATTTTTCACAGCATGGCTAATTCTTGCTTTCATCAAGATTACCTTTATAGGGTTACGGTGGGAAGGTGCCACCGACACCCAAAGACCAATTTTTACGCACCTGTTACTTCTATCAAAAGTCAAAGTGACACAAGAATGTATCCAAAAAATCTTTAATCTTATTCCCAATCTTGTGCACTACATTGTGGCCTCATCAAACATACTTGCTCCCCAGCTGTTGCTGAGCAAAATAAAGGCAGCTTGCAGGGAAAATGTCCTTTTTTAGACATGGTACAGATCTGCCACTTTGCAGGTAGACTAAGGGGACCCCCAGGCACTATATTGGAAACTACTTGTTTTCATTTTTTGGGGTACGATGTACCCCTACCCATTCACCTAAGGTGTAAAATGTAAAGTACATCAACACACACACTTTTGAAAAAATATTTTATTGCACTGCTCCGGGGGTCTTCTTCCGTCTTGGGGGTCTTCTCGCCGGACTTTTCATTCCTCCGCTCGTGAAAGAGCTTAAAAGAGCAGAAGAGAGCGGAGAAGTCCGGCGAGAAGACCCCCAAGACGGAAGAAGACCCCCGGAGCAGTGCTTAGGTGAATGGGTAGGGGTACATCGTACCCCATACTCATTCACATAGGGTGGGGGGCCGGGATCTGGGGGCCCCCTTATTAAAGGGGGTTCCCAGATTCTTTAAAATGAGGGTCTGACATGGATTTGGGGGGAACAATTCCCTTTAAATCCATGAATCGGACTTGCCGATGAGCGGCAAGTCCGTTCATTTCAAAAGTCCCGCGGATACTTTGGTCCGCCGGACTTTGGCGCCAAAAAGTCCGCCGGCGCGCACACACGAGGGGATTATCCGCTGGACTTCAGTCCAGAGGATAATCCCGCGGCATTGTCCCTTCGTGTGTACATTTAAAAATGCCGTACCAGGCCGCGTGCCCTCAACATGGGGGGTGCTTTTTTTTGTTTTCATTGATACATGTCCCCCAGGCAAGACCCGGACCCCTATAACCATTGTATGCCTAATTACTTGCATATAAGCCTTCAAAATGGGTACTTTTGACGTTCGGGTCCCATTGACTTTAATGGGGTTTGTTATTCGGGTCCGAACTTTTGCGGTGTTCGAAAGTTCTGGTGCGAAACGAACAGGGGTCCGTTCGGCCCATCCCTATAATGGCAAATAGCCATTACAATATTCTGGACATTTTTATATTGTTGTATCAATAAGGAATGAATATTTATTTTACACTATTGTCTAAGATGTTGTTTTTCAACCTATGGTTGCCGGTAAAGTCCCATGGATGAGGGTTTTTTTCTATGTACATGTAGCTAACCGATGTTGGCAACTGTTAAGCTCACTACTAAAATTGAAAAACCCTGAACCATGTGATAGCTATGGGCCAATCACAGCACATAATAGTAGTCACAGCTGTTATGAATGTAACCCATTTATGACAGTTGAAAACATTGTTGTTACAGTACAGTGGTTAATATATCTGCTGCCGACAGCATCAAAAGCCTCTGCTGCGGTATAAGTACCAGCTATTTGGGTACCACATTCATGAGGAGACACATTACTGTGGGAATAGCACCACAAACCAACCAAACAGCTAACATAAAGATATACTGTAAGTGAACAATTAACCGAATGACAAAGTACCTATCCACCTAACTGTAATACAATATCTACAATATATACAAGTTGAGGAACACAGGTCACAGGGAATACCAGAGATTCGAGGAAGGGGGGAACCAGGTCTGGGATCAGGAACAAGGAGAGCAGATATAGGGCATGTAAGTGCAGGGTACAGGATGCAGGGCAAGAATAAGATCAGGAGCAGGATAAATGGCAAGCAGCATCTGACTTAGCACAGCAAAGCAAAACACTGACGTGAAGTGTACTAGCAGAGGAGAGAATAAATACCCTCCTAGCAACCAGTATCAGATGGAGACTGATTACTAGAAACCTCTGTCTCCTGGTAGACACCTGCTGGTGGGCACTGGAACTACAACTTACCATCCTGGGAAGCACAGTGCCACCAGCAGGTGACCCAGGTCCTGACACTCCCCCTCCTTGTTTTTCACTTTTCATACCACCCCCACCATATTTTTCTGCTACTTCCACCACAACATCTGTGGCCTCTAATGACAGATGGGAAGCCACACATTGGGTTCCAGAGGTTTAAGATATGCCACATGAAGCACGTGAATAGGGTTATAGGGCCATGATGAGTAGGGTCAAGCAAAGGCTTAAACCTCTGCAGAATTATCTAAATCCATAGTGCCATTGACCAGCAGCATCATTCTCAAGGCAAGTGTCTCTTCAGCAGGTCCTGGAACAAAAAAACATTATATATCTCCAAATCACCCCATATCCAGCACCTAATTCCAGCTTGGCAAAACCACTGGATTCAGCTGCTCCCACTCCAGCTCATGGAATCAGCCCCTTTCTGTGAGTTTATGGCCTGTGTTACACCACAGTGGCAGGTTTCCAGCTGCCATTATTTTGCCAAAAAAATGGTATTTTTCCAAAAATGTGTATTCAAAAAGCCACTGTGCAAATACTGTGTGACATAAAAAATTGCAAAGCCCGTAATTTTATTATCTAAGGCCCCTGCTAAAAAAATATATAATGTTTGGGGGTTCTAAGTAATTTTCTAGTAAAAATTTTTTTCTTGTAAACAAAAAGTGTCAGAAAAAGGTCTGGTCTTCAAGTGGTTAAACCACAGTGACCTGGCCTGACTCCTGGCAGCACTCAAAAGCAGCTCCACATGATTACTGAGGTTATTACGGTACAGGGCTGATGCAGACAATTTTAGAAGTGAGGACTCCATTGCCAATCAGATGTCGAGGCTGGACTACTGACTGGAGCTTGCACAGTATGCACTGGAGCTTTTGGCCTGCCCTTCAGCCAGTGTGCTGTCTGAGGGCGTTCAATGCAGCAGGAGGTTAAGAAGATTGGCAAGACCATGAAACTGAGCTGCAGCATGGTGGCCAAAACCATACAGCAGTTTAACAGGACAGGTTCCACTCACAACAGGCCTCGCCATGGTCAACCAAAGAAGTTGAGTGCAAGTGCTCAGCATCATATCCAGAGGTTGTCTTTGGGAAATAGACGTATGAGTGCTGCCAGCATTGCTGCAGAGGTTGAAGGGATGGGGGTCAGCCTGTCAGTGCTCAGACCATATGCCGCACATTGCATAAAATTGGTCTGCAAGGCTGTTGTCCCAGAAGGAAGCCTCTTCTAAAGATGATGCACAAGAAAGCCCACAAACAGTTTGCTAAAGACAAGCAGACCAAAGGACATGGTTTACTGGAACCATGTCCTTTGGTCTTATGAGACCAAGATAAACTTATTTGGTTCAGATGGTGTCAAGCGTGTATGGTGGCAACCAGGTGAGGAGTACAAAGACAAGTGTGTTTTACCTACAGTCAAGCATGGTGGAAGTTTCATGGTCTAACCGGCGGCCTCGCATATTATGTTTCAGACAGTGTCAGCGTGTCAGTGTGCTGCTGACACTATGTGCTTTATTTCTGGGGATATGTGTGTGCATGCTGTTAGAACAGCATTGCATTGAGGGAACCATGAATGCCATCATTAATAAAAAACAAAAAAAAAGCGTAGGGGTCCCCCCAAATTCAATAACCAGGCCCTTCAGTATGGATATTAAGGGGAACCCCAGCCAAAAAAAAAAAAAAATGGCGTAGGGTCCCCCTCAAAATCCATACCAGACCCTTGAGGTCTGGTATGGATTTTAAGGGGAACCCTAGCCCAAAAAAATGGCGTGGGGTCCCCCTCAAAATCCATACCAGACCCTTATCCGAGCACGCAACCTGGCAGGCCATAGGGTAGTATTCCAACATGATAACGACCTCAAACACTGCTTCAAGACGACCGCTGCCTTACTAAATAAGCTGAGGGTAAAGGTGATGGACTGGCCAAGCATGTCTCCAGACCTAAACGCTATTGAGCATCTGTGGGGCATCCTATGCGAACTGAATAGCCTCTGGGCGCTTTTTGCCAAACAGAAGGTGGAGAAGCGCAAGGTCTCTAACATCCACCAGCTCTATGATGTCATCATGGAGGAGTGCATGAGGACTCCAGTGGCAACCTGTGAAGCTCTGGTGAAATCCATGTCCAAAGGGGTTAAGGCAGTGCTGGAAAATAATGGTGGCCACACAAAGTATTGACACTTTGGGCCCAATTTGGACATTTTCACTTAGGGGTGTACTCACTTAGTTCAGCAGTTTAGACAATAATGGCTGCGTGTTGATTTATTTTAAGGAAGGAGCAAAATTACACTGTTATACAAGCTGTACAACCACTACTTTAAATTGTAGCAAAGTGGAATTTCTTTAGTGTTGTCACATGAAAAGATATAATAAAATGTTTGAAAATATTTGAGGGGTGTACTCACTTTTGTGAGATACTGTATGTGAACAAAGTGGCATGTAACTATACAGAGCCAACAGGTTTGAAAATGTACATTTAATTATCTCTGTCAGTAAATAGAATCCTCACAGTCCCACTCATATCTGTCTTGAAGGAAATCATGACACTGACCTCTTCCTGAAGACCATTAGATCACTAAACAATCTGGTCATTTAGCCACCTTAAACTCTAAACAGAAATAAATTATATACTAATACCTGAAAATATATATAAAAAAAAACATATATATAAAAGCACAGACATCACAAGGTATGTAAGCAAGAAACTACTGAAATCTTCAAACAGACTTTCAGAGATTGGTCATCATGACTCAAGAAGTATTATTCCTTTGTCAAATGGTGTTTCTGTATTCCTAAGGAACTATCTGTTTTTGTAAGACATGTCAAGCAGTGAAGCAAAGGGAAAGAGCATATTATCCAAATAATCACCTATTAACACTTTCTCTTTAGATAACAAGATGCCTAGTCTTGTCTCTCTCCAGACAGAGTTTATCAGCTGATAGCAGCTTTCAGATGCCCTATGAGCCACCCTTGGCTATCCCTACCTCTCAGTCCACTATTACTTCCCAATCTGAAGAGAAGGGGGGTAAGGGAGCACTACACTGGGATAGCAGACAATTTAGTTCACACAAAGTGACCTGTCTCCAACCTTTACAAACCACACACATAGATGGGACATTTGGGAGTCACCAGAATTAGGAGATGCTATTGATTGCAGCCAAAATCTGACACATGCTGAAGCTCTCAGTGTGCTGCCAATCCTGCTGGGGGTAAAGCCTAATAGATGCTCAGTGTGGTTTGCTCATGCTAGCAATATGTTCTTTGTCTTTGGCCATGTATTGATTTGTCATTTTGTAGTTCAAGGATGCCTCAATTAATTAATTACATTTTTGGTCTGATGAAACACATGACTGTAATTATGTCTAATATTGTCTATGATGATTTTATTGATTTAGTGAATTGATTATCTCCTCTATACAGTATGTCCATTCCCTGTTTTTACTGTCAGAGCAAAAGATTCTGGAACAAAATAAAATTTCCATCATAATGATTTCTATTCTGATGCTGCAGAACGTCTCAAGCATATAATCCATATAATCAAGCATAATAATAAATATGCTATCATTAGGATTGGTCATTTCTACGTGACCAATTAACAAGCCTCATGTAGGGGTGGAACAATCTGTGTGAATTATTTGATAGCTTACATATGTGATGTATTCAGTGCTACAATAACATTGATTTAAAATTACCAAGATAGGCCACTTATTGTTGGCCTAGTAGTATTGATGCATGAGCGGTTGTATTCCCAACTATATAAAACACAAGCAAGTGCTAGTCCTAGCTGTGTTTCAGATATGTACATTTTTATTGATTATATATTTTGTTATATGCTGTTAAAGTCCAGGGATGCCTCACTGAATTAATTAAATGCTTGGTCTGAAGAAATTACACATAGCATAAAGTATGCCTATGGTGATTTTTTAAATAGAATTTATTATTAATTTACTGTCTATAAATTTGTGTTATTTGTATTATCTATGCATATATAATTAATTATTGTTTTAATAAATATAATGATAAATAAAACAATATACATTTTTGTATCATATGGTGTTACACTATTTGCATTTGAGACATTTCAGACATATTAGTTAACTTTAAAATCTATTACAACTTTTCTTAGGTGTCCAAGTTTTTTTGTTGAAAAAAAAATGGCTTTAAGAGGTCCGTTTATTTTGTAATAAGCTGTACAATACAATTTCTTTGCTCATTTCTACTGTATTCTATGTAGTATTGAGTTTGACAATGTATATGGACTAAAAATATTAAAGAATAAAAGGCTTGTTTTTACCAACTTTTCATGACCAATTTAGCAATAAATAATAAAAATGTTGGCTACATTTGTCAAGAAGTAATGTGATGTTTGGCATATGTTACATTTCATCAAAAATCTTTCTAAAGATGTTAAAAAGTTTGCAGATACACTGACTTTTGTTACCAAACTATATTATTTAAATTCATATTCAAAAGTTTATAGTTACATTTTATATTTTATTTTATATGTTGTTTCCTAAGCTCATTTGTCACGCATCTCAACCTTTTATTTGACAGTTGACACATTGTTTGAATTGGTTATTTACAAAACTGGTATACAGTTAAGTGAAACGTTCCTTTCATATCCCAGAAAAGGTTAGACAGTTTTAAAACACAGATAACACTAATTCCTTCTTCTAAACCTGGGTCCTTTTTATCTTATCCCTTAAACCAAAATATGGCATGGGATGGAGCTAATGATGGGACAAATGCCTAATGTTGACATCCTTAACTAGCCTGTGCCACACAAATAAATGTTATTTTTATAGACAAACTTTTTGTATCCATATTATGTACTTTGTTGCTATGTCTGTATTTTACTTTGTGTTGTACATTTCAAGGTTTGTTTATTAAGGTAGCTTAAAGACTGTGATGATGTGCAAAGTGCAATAATTCAATTGCCATCACTGAAGTCAGATAAGAAGAAAAATAATTTTGATTGGTTGTTGTGCACTTTCCCTTTTTGCCTATATTTTCCCTGTAGAGCTTCGGCTCTTGTTTTCAATTGTCTAAAGCCCTTTTATGCAAAATGTAATTTTTTTTTTACTTGGCTGCACATTATGTAATAATGTATCCGTATTTTTTTTATTTTTTATATTGCATTAATTTTAAATATTAGGTGGCCAATAAGGGGTTGATTTACTAAAAGAGCAGAGTGCAAAATCTGGTGCAACTGTGCATGGTAGCCAATCAGCTTCGAACTTCAGCTTGTTTAACCGCTTAAGGACTGCCTCACGCCGATATACGTCGGCAGAATGGCACGGCTGGGCACAATCACGTACCTGTACGTGTCTCTTTAAGAGCCCAGCCGTGGGTCGCGGTCCTGAGCCCCATGACCGCAGCCGCGGGACCAGCGGACCCGATCGCCGCTGATGTCCTGCGATCGGGTCACAGAGCTGAAGAACGGGGAGAGGTCTGTGTAAACAAACCTCTCCCCGTGATTCCTAGTGACGCTGTCACTGATCGGCTGTTCCCTGTCATCGGAAAAGCCGATCAGTGATGTCAGATGCAAAGCCAAGCCCCCCTACAGTAAAAAAAAAACACACACACACACTTAACCCCTCCCCGCCCCCTAGTGGTTAACTCATTCACTGCCAATGTCATTTACACAGGAATCAGTGCATTTAAATAGCACTGATTGCTGTATAAATTACAATGGTCCCAAAAATGTGTCAAAAATGTCCAATGTGTCTGCCATAATGTCGCAGTCACAATAAAAATCACTGATCGCCACCATTACTAGTAAAAAAAAAAAATATTAATAAAAAAATGCTATAAAACTATCCCCAATTTTGTAAACGCTATAACTTTTGCGCAAACCAATCATACCAAACCAAAAATATGTAGAAGAATATGTATCGGCCTAAACTGAGGAAAAAAATGTTTTTTTTTATATTTTTTGGGGATATTTATTATAGCAAAAAGTAAAAAATATTGAATTTTTTTCAAAATTGTCGATCTATTTTTGTTTATAGCGCAAAAAATAAAAAACGCAGAGGTGATCAAATACCACCAAAAGAAAGCTCTATTTGTGGGAAAAAAGGACGCCAATTTTGTTTGGGAGCCACGTTGCACAACCGCGCAATTGTCAGTTAAAGCGACGCAGTGCCGAATCGCAAAATGGGGCCTGGTCCTTTGGCTGCAAATTGGTCCAGGGCTTAAGTGGTTAATTAAGATTGAACAAAAAAAAAATCCTGGAAGCTAATTGGTTTCTATGTAGATCTGCCTCAGATTTTGCACTCTCCAGTTTTAGTAATTCAACCACTAATGCCTCGTACACACGCTCAGACTTTCCCGCGGGAATGTCCGCCGGACCTAGTCCGGCGGAGAAACCGCCGGACCTTCCAGCGGGGCTTCGCCGGACTTTCCGAGCTTGTGACTTGCCCACACACGCCCGGACTTCTCCGGCGGACAATCCGCGGGAAAAAGTCAGCGGGACTTTTGAAAATGAACGGACTTGCCCACACACGGAGCAAAGTCCGTTCATTTAGAACGTAACTGCAGATAGACGGGGCTAGCGAAGGCAGTGAATGCTGCCGCGCTAGCCCTGTCACCTGGCATGGATTTAAAGGGAATCCCCACGCCGAAAAAACGGCGTGGGGGTCCCCCCCAAATCCATCTCAGACCCTTATCCGAGCACGCAGCCTGGCCGGCCAGGAAAGGGGTGGGGACGAGCGAGCGCCCCCCCCTGAGCCATACCAGGCCGCGTGCCCTCAACATGGGGGGGTGCCCTGGGGAAAGGGGGGCCGTGCGGCCCCCCCACCCCAAAGCACCTTGTCCCCATGTTGATGAGGACAAGGGCCTCTTCCCGACAACCCTGGCCGTTGGTTGTCGGGGTCTGTGGGCGGGGGGCTTATCGGAATCCGGGAGCCCCCTTTAATAAGGGGGCCCCCAGATCCCGGCCCCCCACCCTATGTGAATGAGTATGGGGTACGATGCACCCCTACCCATTCACCTAAGGTGTAAAGTGTAAATAAAAAAAAAACGCACAATTTTTAAAAAATATTTTATTGCACTGCTCCGGGGGTCTTCTCCCGTCTTGGGGGGTCTTCTCGCCGGACTCCTCCGCTATTTTACCTAGCTCTTTTACCGAGCAGAGGAGCCCAGCTATCTTCTTCGTCGTCGCCGTCGTCGTCTGGGGGTCTCGATCCGCCTTCGGGGGTCTTCCGGGGTCTTCCGGGGTCTCTTCTGTTCTTACCGCTGTCGTCGCTTTCTGCGCCGCCGCCGCTTCTTCTTCTTCTTCTTCTCTTCTTCTTCTTCTTCCGATGTTGACTCGTCGCTGTCTCTGGCTGGAATGGCAGAGCCGCGCTGTGTTGTGACTTATATAGGGACAAGGGGGCAGGGTCACATGCTCATGTCACATGGTGACCCCGCCCCCTTGTCCCTATATAAGTCACAACACAGCGCGGCTCTGCCATTCCGGCCAGAGACAGCGACAAGTCAACATCGGAAGAAGAAGAAGAAAAAGAAGAGGAAGAAGAAGAAGGCGGCGGCGCAGCAGAAAGCGACGACAGCGGCAAGAACAGAAGAGACCCCGGAAGACCCCGGAAGACCCCCGAAGGCGGATCGAGACCCCCAGACGACGGCGCGACGACGAAGAAGGTAGCTGGGCTCCTCTGCTCGGTAAAAGAGCTAGGTAAAATAGCGGAGGAGTCCGGCGAGAAGACCCCCAAGACGGAAGAAGACCCCCGGAGCAGTGCAATAAAATATTTTTAAAAAATTGTGTGTTTTTTTTTTACTTACACTTTACACCTTAGGTGAATGGGTAGGGGTACATCGTACCCCATACTCATTCACATAGGGTGGGGGGCCGGGATCTGGGGCCCCCCTTATTAAAGGGGGCTCCCGGATTCCGATAAGCCCCCCGCCCGCAGACCCCGACAACCAACGGCCAGGGTTGTCGGGAAGAGGCCCTTGTCCTCATCAACATGGGGACAAGGTGCTTTGGGGTGGGGGAGGCGCACGGCCCCCCTTTCCCCAGGGCACCCCCCATGTTGAGGGCACGCGGCCTGGTACGGCTCAGGAGGGGGGGCGCTCGCTCGTCCCCACCCCTTTCCTGGCCGGCTGGGCTGCGTGCTCGGATAAGGGTCTGAGATGGATTTGGGGGGGACCCCCACGCCGTTTTTTTCGGCGTGGGGATTCCCTTTAAATCCATACCAGGTGACGGGGCTAGCGCGGCATCCACTGCCTTCGCTAGCCCCGTCTACCTGAAGTCACGTTCTAAATGAACGGACTTTCCGATGATCGGGAAATCCGTTCTTTTCCAAAAGTCCGGCGGACTAGCATACTAACCACGGGATTGTCCGCCGGACTGCCGAGTTCAGCGGACAATTTTAAAACAAAACTTAAAACCTAGTCCGCCGGACTTTTGGGGCCAAAAAGTCAGCCGGCGGACTTCAGTCCGGCAGACATTCCCGCGGGAAAGTCCGCTCGTGTGTACGAGGCATAAGAGTTTAAATTTTAAAGTGACTCTGTCAAATTTAATAAAGAATATGTTCACCTGTTGTAACATGTTACATAATATATCCATATTCAGGGTGTAACATGTTACAAATATACCAGCCCCCGCATCCCCCTGATTCCTCATTTTGACAGCAAGCAGAGGATCTTCTCCCCTTGCTCACTGCCACAATCTAAAGAAGATGCGTCAATGCAGGGCTGCGCCTGCCTGGCTGTGTCATTTATTCACAGTGTTCTTTGAATGAATGGACTACAACTACTATCAGCTTTTGCAGCTGTCGGTTTTTAGTTCTCAATGGCTACCTGCCTGTATAATGCATGGGCAGACAGCTTACACTGACAGTCTGCAGGAGACCTGCACAGCATCAGCAATCTGCTGATCACGTGTGTAATGCTTTCTAGGCTCCTAAAGCAAACAGTATTAAATGTACATTTGTGTACATGCAAAAAAATGGGCATTTAATATTTTTTGTTAAAACCTGAACTTATTCTTTAAATTGTTGGAGCAAATTGGACCATGCTTTACCTAAACTGTGGGTATAGGGTTATGTATATGGGGTTTTCAATTTACTTATTTAATTGTTTTCTGTTGATTGGACTATGTAACTAGGCAATTAGTAAAATGTAGGGTGTTTTTAAGGTGTCTAAAGATTTACATTTAAAGGCATACATGAGGAAAATGTGTCTAAAGTTTTATCTCAAAATAAATCCATAATTTCATAAAATTCTTAAAAAGAAATACGAATCATCTCATAAAGTACTGAATAGCACCAACAGTATATATTGCTCCCACACATATGCATTTACTATCCAAAAATTGATATATAGGATTTACTAAATAAAAATAGGCTGATCAGTTGCATTTTGCAAGGGAATTTTAGATCAGCTCTGCTGAGTTCTATTACCCAATAATGTGCAAGAAAAAAAACATTTTTTTTAATTTTCTTTACATATGATCGGGTATTCTTTGCAAAGTGAAACTTCACCACATTCACTAAGCTCTGGGGCAAAATTCACTTGCAAAGTGCAACTTCTCTTGTACAGGAAAACAGTCTATTTGCCTTTAGTAGATCAATACCATAGACTCTGTCACATGAAAACATGCTTCATTCTGCAGAATATACCAATGGGTAATAGTAAGATGGCTGTATGTGGTATGTATGCAACTATTATGTTTTCTAGTGATGTGCAAATAAGCATAAGGAACTACAGTATATAGAGGGGGAGCAGGTATCTGACACTCCCAAATGTGCTACATGCTGAAGATTTTTATCCAGGAGATATTGTGAAGATAGTGGAGTTTTGTGGCATTGAAGCAGGAAAGGCATTAAGCAATTACTTTGCAGGGAGGATTTTTATTGGGATTTAATTTTTTTAACAAATTACACAGCCATGTTAAAGCAGATCTTCAATGTATCTGAGCACCACAAACCAAAAACACTATTTAATTCATTTTTAAATTCCCCCATACATCCATGTCCCAATGCTTTTTTTTGTTAAGAAATCACTTTGAAAAACATCCCCTAGCATTTCTAGCCGTGGCCAACTTGAGTAAGGGCAAATTACTTCCTGGAATCCATCTACCCTTAACTCAAGCATGCATGCAGGAGAGTGGGCTCTCCTCCCCTCCTGAAGACTTCTGGGAGGTATGACATCATTTGCCTAAGCAGGAAACCAGGAAGTAACTGCAAAAAAAAGTTTAAAACAAGTAAATATGATATAGTTTCCTATTTATTTACTAATGCCAGCAATATGAAGATATACAAATAATTAATGTTGATTGGGATAGTGAAGTTCCGCTTTAAAAAGAATCTTGCTTTTACTGGGTTTACCTTTTAGTTCAGTGTTATTGATGTTTTACTTATTTTGCAAACCTATAGGGCAACTACAGTCAAACGTTTATAAGCATAATCCTTACCCAGGGATGTGTTATCATCAAACATTTAAAAGAAAGAAAAAAAAGCTCTGCTGTATGCTGATAAATCGTAAAAAAACAGCAAACTCTGCTGTGAAAGATTTGACTCCTGCGCTTATGGTACAAATGAAAATTAAATGTAAAATATGTGAAGAGCTACAGCCTCTATCAATAAATTTACCCTAAGGTAAATCTAGAGAAATATAAAAAAAGGGAAGGATAGAAATGGCACTACTCTTATTAAAGCGGAGTTCCACTTAAAAATGGAACTCCAGCTTTAACCACTCCTCACCCCTTTACATGCCACATTTGGCATGTAATTTTTTTGGGGGGGGAGTGGGGGCTTCATTAGGAGGGGGACTTCCTGTCCCACTTCCTCCTTCCGCCCAGTAACCGCCTAGGCGACTCCCCCCTCTAGGCGATCTCCTGGGACACGTGACAGGTCCCAGGAGATCGCCTATCCACTCCGGGAGCGCAGCGCGGCTCGCGCATGCGCCGTGCGTGCCCGGCCGTGAAGAGGAAAGCTGTCACGGCCGGGTGCCCAGAGTGGAAATGGCGGCGCCGACGAAGAGGAGGGGGAGAGGAGCGACACCCCGTTCGGCCGCATCGCTGGACCGTGGAACAGGTAAGTGTCATTTTTTTTTAAAAGTCAGCAACTACACTTTTTGTAGCTGCTGACTTTTAAAATGCCTGGAACTCCCCTTTAAGAGGTAATTTACAACCTCTAGATACTTGAGGGGTGTGTGTACCACGGGTGCATATAATGCAAAAAGTAAAAAAAAGTGCAGAAAATAAGAAATGTAAAGATATCCTAATGTGTCCTAATACACACAGAGAAAATATGTTTAAAGAAATAGAGTTGCGCTCTAATATATGACACATAGAACCCGTATTGAATAAGGCAATACTTATACTCTAACCACTTCAGCCCCGGAAGGATTTACCCACTTCCTGACCAGGCCATTTTTTGCGATCCGGCACTGCGTCGATTTAACTGACAATTGCGCAGTCATGCAATGTTGTACACAAACACAATTTATATCCTTTTTTTCCCATAAATAGAGCTTTCTTTTGGTGGTATTTGATCACCTAAAAAATTTAAATATTTCTTCATCAGTTTAGGCCAATGTATTCTTCTACATATTCTTGGTAAAAAAAATCACAATAAGCATATATTGATTGGTTTGCGCAAAAGTTATAGCGTTTACAATATGGGGATATATTTATGGCATTTTTATTATCCTTTTTTTACTAGTAATGGCGGTGATCAGTGATTTTTAGCAGGACTGTGACATTGTGGCGGACAGATCAGACACTTTTGACACTTTTTTGGGACCATTGACATTTATACAGCGTTCAGTGCTATAAAAATGCACTGATTACTGTGTAAATGTCACTGGCAGGGAAGGAGTTAACAATAGGGGCGATCAAGGGGTTAAATGTGTTCCCTGGGAGGTGTTTCTAACTGTGGGGGGATAGGAATGACTGGAGGAGGAGAGCGATCACTAGGAACAGCAGATCTCTCTCTCCTCCTCTGTCAGAACTGGGATCTGTCTGTTTACACAAACAGATCCCCATTCTGGCTCTCTGTGGAGCGATCGCAGGTGACCATCTGACATTGCGGCAATGGCCCCGGTGTCGCGCCACAGGCACACCTCCCACTGCTTTTAAAACGCCCGATGTACACCTACGGCGGTTTGCACAGCTGTGCCAACCAGTACGACGGCTGGTCAGCAACAGGATAATGATAACAGTCCATAAAAATTCTGAAAAACAATATTCCTTGATGGGTGACATATGGCATCATATCCACCATAAAAATAAGGAGTGCAAAATAGTCAATGAATAAGAATCCTCCTCCTGATGTATCAGATCACACTGACAAAGTGAATATCCACCACCACATAAATTTTGCGCTTACCAGCTTACACAAGCTGAATTGCTTGTGGCTAAAACCCAGCCAGGGGCTTTTCCTCACAGGATGTCAAAGAGATGGCACTCAGACCAGGTGAGCTTTCACTGCACAAAGGAAACTGGAAAGGCATATCGTTTCACTGGGTAAAGGATCATCACTCGGGCACTGTGATTTTGAATCTGAAAAAAGAGATACTCGCCTTAGTATAAAACCAGACTTATCGTTTAATGAATAAAAGGTAATGCACTTACATCATCGTGGATAATATAGAGCAGATTTGTTAAAAAAGCCAGCTGGCTTAAACGAACGCCCGTCCTTCCGGTATATAAAACAACGTGGTGACATCAGAACATCCCTCCTTTCGATACGTTTTGTCACAATATGACAAATCGTCCTGGGGAATGGACGGCATGTTGACTACCGCAATTTATAGACAAGAACCACGCCTCAGTCTGAGCCTCGGGTAGTGGCAACGGCGTCCTCCATTTTGAATAAGGGAAAAACGCCAGTAGTAATGTCTAAACTGATCTAATCCCCATCCGCTCCACATATCTCGCCATCTCAAAGCTAAAAACGTCAAAATGGTAGGAGACAGAATAAACAAGTCCCTATCGACTCTATAAAGCTTGCCAGGTGATCTTAGTAACTAGGGATGGGCCCGGTGTTCGATTCGAACCCATGTTCAAATCGAACATCGGGCGTTCGCCCGTTCGGCGAGCCCAGAACTATTTGGGCCGCTCGCATCAAATTTGTGTGATGCGAGCGGCCCGCAATGCATTGCGCCAGTCGCAGTGCAATGCTGGCTGATGATTGGCCAAGCATGCACTGTGACCCCGCATGCTTGGCCAATCACAGCGCCGGCAGCACCGTGTCAGTGTGTTGCTGACTGCTGACAATATGTGCTCTATTTCTGGGGATTTGTGTGTGTGTTCTGTTAGTACAGAATTGCAGTATCACATCTGGGGGTGTCTATAGGTTGCCTGTGAAGGGGGGCAGGTTGTGCTTAGAACTGTCCCTGCAAAAAGTGTCATTTTTGCAGGAAAAAAGCTATTTAAAAGCACTCGCAGCTAATGAATTGATGGCTCCCGTAACACAGAGAACTGTCATTCATTGATAAAAAACAAAAAAAAAAAAAAGCATGGGGGTCCCCCCAAATTCAATAACAAGGCCCTTCAGGTCTGGGATGGATATTAAGGGGGACCCCAGCCAAAAAAAAAAAAAAAAAATGGCGTAGGGTCCCCCTCAAAATCTATACCAGACCCTTGAGGTCTGGGATGGATTTTAAGGGGAATCCCAGCCCAAAAAAATGGCGTGGGGTCCCCCTCAAAATCCATACCAGACCTTTATCCGAGCACGCAACCTGGCAGGCCACAGAAAAAGAGGGGGGGACGAGAGCAGCCCCCCCTCCCGCCTGAACCGTACCAGGCCACATGCCCTCAACATTGGGAGGATGCTTTGGGGGTCTAAGACCCCCAAAGCACCTTGTCCCCATGTTGATGAGGACAAGGGCCTCTTCCCCACAACCCTGGCCATTGATTGTGGGGGTCTGCGGGCGGGGGGCTTATCGGAATCTGGAAGCCCCCTTTAACAAGGGGACCCCCAGATCCCGCCCCCCCCTGTGTGAAATGGTAAGGGGGTACAAAAGTACCCCTACCATTTCACCAAAAAAGTGTCAAAAATTGTAAAAATGACAGGAGACGGTCTTTGACAATTCCTTTATTAAAATCTTCTTTCTTCTTTCTTCATCCTTCGGTTTCTTCATCTTCTCCTTCCGTCATCTTCTTCCATCTTCTTCCATTTTCTTCTTCCTCCGATCCGCTTCTTCTTGCGCTGGCCTTCTCGTCCTTCTCGTCCGGCATCTTCTTCCATGGCGTCGGCGTCGGTGTCGGTGTCTCTTCTTGGGCCACTCCTCGCAATGGGAGGCTCCCGCTGTGTGAGGCTTCGCTGCCTCTGACAGGTCTTTTATAATGGAGGGCACCTGGTGACCCCGCCCCCTCTGACGCACGGGGACATCATGGGGAATTCCCTATGGCTTTCCCCATGACGTCAGAGGGGGGTCACCAGGTGCCCTCGTTATAAAAGACCTGTCAGACGGAGCGAAGCCTCACACAGCGGGAGCCTCCCATTGCGAGGAGCGGCCCGACAGAAGAACAGATGCCGACGCCATGGAAGAAGATGCTGGACGAGAAGGACGAGAAGACCAGCGCAAGAAGAAGCGGATCGGAGGAAGAAGAAAATGGAAGAAGATGGAAGAAGATGACGGAAGGAGAAGATGAAGAAACCGAAGGATGAAGAAAGAAGATTTTAATAAAGGAATTGTCAAAGACCGTCTCCTGTATTTTTACAATTTTTGACACTTTTTTGGTGAAATGGTAGGGGTACTTTTGTACCCCCTTACCATTTCACACAGGGGGGGGGGGCGGGATCTGGGGGTCCCCTTGTTAAAGGGGGCTTCCAGATTCCGATAAGCCCCCCGCCCGCAGACCCCCACAACCAATGGCCAGGGTTGTGGGGAAGAGGCCCTTGTCCTCATCAACATGGGGACAAGGTGCTTTGGGGGTCTTAGACCCCCAAAGCATCCTCCCAATGTTGAGGGCATGTGGCCTGGTACGGTTCAGGCGGGAGGGGGGGCGCTCTCGTCCCCCCCTCTTTTCCTGCGGCCTGCCAGGTTGCGTGCTCGGATAAGGGTCTGGTATGGATTTTGAGGGGGACCCCACGCCATTTTTTTTGGCTGGGATTCCCCTTAAAATCCATCCCAGACCTCAAGGGTCTGGTATGGATTTTGAGGGGGACCCTACGCCATTTTTTTTTTTTTTTGGCTGGGGTCCCCCTTAATATCCATCCCAGACCTGAAGGGCCTGGTTATTGAATTTGGGGGGACCCCCACGCTTTTTTTTTTTTATTTTTTTATCAATGACTTTTTTTTTTGAATGACTTTCAATGAATGACTGTTCTCTGTATTACGGGAGCCGACAATACACATTAGCCGCGAGTGATTTTAAATAGCTTTCTTTTCTGCAAAAATGACACTTTTTGCAGAGACCGTTCTAAGCACAGGAAACATGCGCCCCTTTACATGCATACTATAGACACCCCCCAGGTACAAAATTTAAAGGAATATTACACTTTTATTGTTTCAATTTAAGCATTATTACAATCACTGCTCCTGAAAAAACGGCCGATTTTAAAACATTTTTTTGCATTGATACATGTCCCCTGGGGCAGGACCCAGGTCCCCAAACACTTTTTATGACAATAACATGCATATTAGCCTTTAAAATTAGCACTTTTGATTTCGAAAGTTCGCATCCATTATAACTAATAGGGTTCGAAAGCTCGCACGGACTTTAGGTCCGTTCGCGGGTTCTGGTGCGAGCCGAACGGGGGGGTGTTCGGCTCATCCCTATTAGTAACCAACATGGTTAAAAGCTCCATGGAGCGATATAATGCCAGATTGTATAGTTAGACGGATTTAAAATATTTTATAAAATGGATGCGCAACATCCATATTGTGGAGAATGCATGTACATTATATTAAACCACAAAGGTAGACAAAGATGGTATCATAAGGTAACCTCTAGTGGTATGATCATGGCAATGGACACTTATTTTCCCCTCATCACCGTATCTAAAGGGATACCCATAGTTCAAAAATCGGGACCCCTAGTGTTCAAAGTAGTAATGATCTTTGTCATATTTAAATAATAACAAATAATAATAATAAATAATATCTATACG
The DNA here is from genome assembly GCA_028564925.1 of Lithobates sylvaticus. Taxonomy (NCBI): domain Eukaryota; kingdom Metazoa; phylum Chordata; class Amphibia; order Anura; family Ranidae; genus Lithobates; species Lithobates sylvaticus. The sequence goes on from CM053026.1 coordinate 264,052,780, forward strand.
TTGCCAGATATTGAACAGTAAATAAAATGCAATACTACCTAAGGGTCAATAATATATATTGAAAATAAAATAGAAATTAAAATAGAAAAAAGTCCCCTAATTCTTATCTGAGGAATGATATCAATCATGATGGTTAAATAGTATGCTCACATATACATAATTAGGGGTGGTAGCAATAAAAAAGGTTTTTATATATTGATAGGTGTAAATAATATAAATTAACTACCCAAGGCCCAGATCGAGTTCACAAACATTTGGTAACACTTTACAACATTAAGTGTTATCAATAAAAGCATTGACATCAACGTCAACATTTAACTCAAATTGAGTGTAAGATTTAATTCTGTAAATCCATGACATCTCAAGTTTGGAGATACCTCTGACCAAAAAACTACCCCTCCAGTGTGGACTAAATTTATCTATTCCCAAAAATATGGTATTACTAGGATCCCTATTGTGGACTGTCAGATAATGTTTAGAAACTGAGTCTTTGGTAAACCCTGTTCTAATATTATTTATATGTTCTTTTAATCAAACCTGCAATGGACGCTTGGTTCTGCCCACATACTGCAGTCCACAAGGGTACTGCAACAAATAAACAGCACCTGTAGTAGAGCAGTTAATAAAGGGCTCCATCTTATACTCAACTGAATTGCTAGTTAAAACAAAGCTATTAGATCTTCTATTCCTACACCCATTTAAGGAACATACTTGAAACTTCCTACACTGGTAATAGCCCGTAAGTAGGTAAAAAAAGGTTGGCTTTCTCAGTGGGGGGTCCAAAACATTAGGGGCTAACTTATCTCTGAGAGAAGGAGCACCTCTAAAAGCAATCTGAGGTTTGTTAGGCAAGATAGTGTTCAAGACCCTGTCATTGCCCAAAATATGCCAATGTTTCTGAATAAGATGTTCAATATTTTGATACTGGATAGAAAAAATTGGTAATAAAAGGGACTTATTCTCTACATCATGAGGTCTCTCTTTTAACCGATCAACCCTGTTCATCTGGACAACCTGATTCAGGGTATCCTGTAAGGACTCTAAAGTATAACCCTTCTCAACAAATCTCTGCGTTACAATCTCTGCCTGTATCAGGAACTCACTCGGCTCAGTGCAATTGCGCTTCAATCTCATGTATTGGCTCTTAGGGACAAAACTAGGACAAGCGGCATAATTGCAGCTATCCACTGGGATGTAAGAATTTCTGTCAGTAAGTAGTTAAAGTACGTTAAAGTAACCCCTGACAGAGATCTTTAAGTCCAGGAAATTGATCTCCACACGATTCGCCTCATAACTAAGGCAAATCCCCCTGTTGGTATTAAGTAAATTCATAAATTCCAAAAGATCTGTTTCACTGCCATCCCATAGGAGGAGGATGTCATCTATATATCTTGCTCACAGGACCACCTGCGGTCTCCGTTGGGCATAGATGACATCCTTCTCCCACCGCGCCATAAATAGGTTCACCAAACTCGGGGCATATTTAGCCCCCATGGCTACACCTCCGGTTTTGGTCATTGAACCAAAAATAATTATGTGTAGCAGCAAACTCAAGGAGTTCCATAATAAAGGAAATCTGGCCACTTGGTAGGCGAGATTAACATTCTACAGACAATCCTGTTGACTATCGGACACCCCGGTGGGCAGGTCAAACTCTTATGAATTTTGGGTAGATAGTAAATAACGGGTTCATGGTGCCTTAGGCACCAAAAAGGCTTTTTCTTTCTTATTCAAAAAATTCAACCCAAAAGCCCTATTCACAATACTCTCCAGTTCGCCCTTATACTCAACCCCCAGCACTGAATGCAAGAGAGTGTTAGTATCACGATCCTCAACAATCCTAACCATTTCTGTTATATATAATCAATTCTGTCTAATATCACAATCCCTACTCCTTTATCATTAAAACTCTAAACAGGGAAAAAGGCGCTGTTCAATAGAAAATATAAAAAATATATAATATATAAAATATGTATATATATATGTGCTGGGGAAATATGATAAGGTGCAAGCACTGGCAACTATTGCTATAAAGTGTACACAATGTACATATACAATAGCTGTGAAGTCAGCATGAACTGTAAATTGAATGTGCATATGAAAAAATATATATGTAAGTGAAATGATGAATCCTAAAAATATATTAACATTAGATCAGGTGTTACCACAAGAATAAAGTGCAAAAAATAAAAAGTATATATACAAATTTATAAATATGGAAATAAGAATAAAAATAAAGTGACAAGTGCTGGTGCCTGCCAGGATCAGTCCCAACCCATATATATAGGCAAGTGAATAAGTGTCCAGAAAAAAATATATAATTAAAAAATATATATATATAAAAAAAATGTATATATATGAAATCCTCCAAAAATAGATAACAAACAGTCTGTGAATAGTGATCCATGCAGAAGCAAAAATTAGTAGATAAAAATAATAGAGGTGACTTCTTCAGTGCTCCCCTCCTTCATGTGTGTCCCCCCTTATGACTGCACTCACCAGAGCGCCTCACCCTGCAGGGGTAAAAGGCGTAAATAGCTGTGTCCAAGCGGCGATGTGCCCCTTGGCAGGATATCCCTCAGATCTGGACAGCTGTAATCCTTTAAACGATATGTTCTTCTCAAATATGGGTCTCAAAATTCCTCAGCACCAGGTATCCACATGTATGTGAAAAGGATGAGCCTCATTGTGTGAATCCGTAAACCAAAGCTATTTATTTTCAAAAATGGCATGTAAAACTGTATACTACAAAAGTTAAAAAGAGCTTCAGTGCTCTCACTGACAGAAAACGAAGCACTTCCACAATTCCGGCGTGTTCGCGGCTTGCGTTCCACAGCCGAACAGACTAGAAACCAGAAGTTCGGAGAAGCCGGAAGTGACGTGTTGCGTACAAAATATTTGGTATGCAACACGTCATTTCCAGCTTCTCGGATGACCCTCTAACCGGGGATCCTTAAGGGTACTTTCTAATGCCAGTAGACTCTGATTGTACTACAGGCATACCTTCCATACTGTAGTCAACAACTTGATGTGTTGTATCCATCATGGGATTCTCATTGGCCACTAATTCTGCCGCCAATTTTTTATGCCACTCAAAAACCATCCCCATTTGATAATCTTCCACATCTCTATTGAACTTCTTATTTTATTTTTTGATTTTTTTGTTCTCTATCCTTCTTTTCAAGAAGATTCAATAAATGTTGAGATCTATCCCTATATTCATCACTATCTTTTAAAGGGATTAGTTTCTCTTTAATAGACGTATTCTCTTCATCTAAACGTGATAATTATTGGCTTTTCTCTCCAGAAACCAGAAATTTTAAAAAAATTGACCTCTGCTTCATATTCATAAATATTTATACCACTCTTCCAGTTTGACCTCACCCTTCTGGTCCTCAGAAAACTCCCACCTTAGACTCCGAGGTACCATGGAGTCCTTAATGTAAGTCTCTAGAAAGGCTATATCCCATTGTGTATGGGTTTCAGACACCATAACATTTTTTAAGTCAAGTAAAAAGCCCCCTAAATCTCCATCCTGGTCTTTATAGACTTCAAAAATACCATCCGCATTGACCACCCTAGTGGCCCTAAAGTCAAAAGGAGGGACATGCTGATTTCACTGCGTTGTTTGATATCCCGGAAGGACCGGCGTTCGTTTTAGCCGGCCGGCTTTTTTAACAAATCTGCTCTATATTATCCATGATGATGTAAGTGCATTACCTTTTATTTATTAAACGTTAAGTCTGGTTTTATACTATGGCGAGTCTCTCTTTTTTCAGATTCATAATCACGGTGCCTGAGTGATGATCCTTTACCCAATGAAAAGATATGCCTATCCGGTTTGCTTTGTGCTGTGAAAGCCATCTCTTTGACATCATGTGAGGAAAAGGCTCTGTCTGGGTATTAACCACAAGCAATTCAGCTTGTGTAAGTTGGTAAGCGTGAAATTTATGTGGTGGTGGATATTCACTTTGTCAGTGTGATCTGATACATCAGGAGGAGGATTCTTATTCATTGACTATTTTTCACTCCTTATTTTTATGGTGGATATGATGCCAGATGTCACCCATCGACGAATATTGGTTTTCTGAATTTTTATGGACTGCTATCATTATCATTATAGTATAAGTGGTTTATTATTTTATATTTCCTTATTCAATACGGGTTCTATGTTTCATTAAGAAATGTGTTTCCTAATTTTAGATATTAGAGCACAACTCTATTCCTTTAAACATCATCTAACATTTGACTAAATATACAAGGCCACCTCACTATCTAAAATGATGTGGTCATCCATAATTTGAATCTTTGGGAACAATTGGGAACAAAAGAGATTTCAATCTTGCTTGGAGACACTCTGAAATACTGTACCTGCTTCGTTTTCATCATAAATTTTAGACCAAGGTATAATAGGTGAAATCTCTGATGTTAATCTAATTGTTTTCTTGATTGCATTAACAGCTCTGATGGATGGGAATGGCATTGAAATAACAAATTAATTGTTTTGTGGTAAATCCAAAGTCTTTTTTGTTGTGTAGAAGTTTAAAGAAAGATATTATGTATCATTAATTTTTATATACAATCCTTCCTACATAAATATTTAATACAGAATGTTTGTGTGCGTGCAGTGTATGCAGGGCTGCTTAACAAAAGAGCCCAGCACTAACTTTTTGACTGCTCCTGCAGACCTCTGTGCAAAAGATTTGGTGATCCCGCCTCAGCTATGTGTTAAGAATCCAAAACTCTAGTGAACCAGACTAGCACTATTCACTTTCTGGCTACTTAAGAGTCAATTTGAAATATTTAGAAGTTTTTCATATTCACCGTAACAAAATAAAATATATGCAAAATACTATTCATTCTCTTTGAAGCTGACATTTTTAAACATGTTTACACCTCAACACAATATTCCAGGACCCGTATCTTTTTTACATACATTTTGTACTTAACACATAGGTATATCTCTTTATGAAGAAAAAAAAAGAGCACTCTATATTCCCTCCACCAAAAAGGAGGGAGCCGCTTTTTGAGTAATATTGCCTGGATTTACTCCTGTCTCATTATCCCCCCTTTCCCGCCTCCCCCCCCCCCCCCACCCCCCCTCTATTCCAGCTGTATCTGGTGTATTCCCTCTATCCATGGTCTCCACATCCTATCAAATTCTTTCATATTATATCTCTTTATGTACGCGGCTCTCTCCTTCGGGAGGGTTTCATTCATTATATCGATCCAATTCTTTACTGTGGGTGGCATCTGTGATTGCCATCTCATCATTATCATCTTCCTGGCCTGATACATGCCCCTTAATATTGCCACTGTTGTACTTTTTGTTTCACCCTTTTCCTGTCTATACCCCAGGATACAAAGTACCACTTCCCTTTCCACTTCTTTTTTAAATATGCTCTTCAATACTTTTGTCACCCCTTCCCAGTACCGGAAGAGCTTGGGGCATCTCCATACCATATGGACCAGGTCCCCCTGCCCCTGGCACCTCGGACACTTATCATTAGGCCTTCTTCCAAATTTACATAACAGCTTTGGTGTATAATACGCTCTGTTAAGTAGCATCAGATGTGAGAATTTCTGGGCGGGCGAAACCGATATCATCGGGGCTAGTTCTAGTATTCTCTTCCATTGTCCCTGTGGAATGGCACCTAGATCCTGTTCCCATTTTTTTTTTACCTCCAGCAGTTTTACTTCGCCTAGGGTCCCTCTGTTCAGTAGTTTATATATCACAGATATTAATCCTTTAGTGGATCCTGGCTCCCCAATAACCTGTAGCACTGGTAGTTCCTCCCATACCATAGGTTGGTTTCGAAACTGGGCTTCTAGGGCATGGCTTATTTGAAGATAACTAAACTGTGTATTCTGGGGGATATCAAATTCCCTTTTTAGTACTTCGAATTTTTTTATGGCCTGACCATCGTATATTTGGCTCACTTTTTTAATTCCCCTATTTTCCCACTCCCTGATTTTCCCCATTATACGTAATTCCTGTAGGTTGCTATTGTTCCAGATTGGGGTATATATGTTAGTCTCCATATATTTTAACTTTTTTTTGACGACTTTCCAAACTTTACTGACCATTTTTGTTGTTGGGTTCTTAGCCCCAAACGACCCTGCCTCTAAAGTTTCTATTATGGTCTCGTGTAGCGCGCCTGTCAAAAGAATTTTTCCATTAGGGGACCCTCCCTCTTGGGCACAACATCCCACTAATTGTTGTAACTGAGACGCTAAATAGTATATCTCAGGATTGGGCAGTGCAAGACCCCCTCCCCTGAAGGGAGTTGCAGAGTCCGAAGCCGTATTCTTGCCTGTCCCCCCTTCCACACCAATTCCCTAAATAGACTCTCGATTTTATCAAACCATTTTCTGGGGATCCATATGGGGGCATTATGGAGCACATACAACAGTTGGGGCAGCCAAATCATTTTTATTAATGAACATCTACCGGCACTAGACAGGGGGAGGGATTTCCATGTTTTAATTTTCTCCCTAAACTTCCCCAATATTGGTATCAGATTATTATGCAAGTATTGATTGGGGTCTCTTGTTATCCTGATCCCTAAATATTTAAGGGAATCTACGACTGCTAATTTAGGGCTATTCCATAGCATCCCTTCCCTTATTTCGGCCATCGGAAGGAGCTCTGACTTCGTCCAGTTGATCTCTAGACCCGTGAAACTACCAAACCTCTCCACAGCTTTCATTGCTTCCTCCAATGAGTGTTCTATGTCCCCCAGGAAGAGCAATATATCATCAGCATATAATGCTATACGCTCTTCTCCTGAGATCCTACGGAAACCTACAATGTCAGGGCTCCTTCTGATGTACTCCGCAAGGGGCTCCATAGCTAGCGCAAAGAGCAAGGGCGATAAAGGGCACCCCTGCCTGGTTCCCCTTTCCAATTTTATTTGATTTGAAAATCTATTGTTAATTTTTAATCTAGCTACTGGTCTGTCATAGAGCATCTTGATCCACCCGATCAGCGTGGGTCCAAATCCAAACTCTTCCAGTATACGCCAAATGTATTCCCACTCTATAGAGTCGAATGCTTTGGTCACATCCAATGATAATATCGCCCTCGACCCTATATTATCTGTTGGCGTTTGAAGATTTAAAAAAGCTCTCCTTATATTTGTACTGGTTGATCGGTTTGCTATGAACCCAGACTGATCAGGGTGGACCAGTTTTGAAATAACTTTATCCATTCTAGCTGAGATAACTTTAGCTAGAATTTTTGCATCCGTGCACAGAAGGGAGATTGGCCTATACGAAGCGGCATCTAGGGGATCTTTCCCTTCCTTATGAAGTACGATGATGGTAGCTTCTCTCATTGACTCAGGGAGATAACCCACCTCCATTGCCCCCCTAAAAACCTTCAACAGTTCCGGGAGCAGGATATCCCCATAGTATTTATACGTTTCCGTTGGGAGACCATCCGGACCCGGAGACTTTTGATTTGCCATGTCGGCTACAGCCTGTTGTAATTCGGAGAGCGTTATTGGGGAATCCAGACCAACTCTTTCTTCAAGTGTTATCTTCGGAAGGGCTACCTTCCCCAAAAAACTCTCCATCATTGATCTCCCCGCTCCCCTTACTCGTGCGGAGTATAAGTCCCTATAGAACTCCTCGAAGCTTTCCAGTATACTTTTGGAGTTCGAGGTTACCCCCCCGTCTCTACTTCGAATAGCTGATACATTACAGGGGGCCCTGTTCGCCCTTGCCACCTGGGCCAACATCCTCCCCACCATCTCTCCTTCCATAAAGGCCTCCTGCCTCTGTAACAACTGTTTGGTCTCGACTCTCTGGATTACACATAATTTATATTCCTGTTGTTTTTCCAGCCATTTTTCTTTCCCTTCCATTGTTGGGGCTAGAATATAATTAGCCTCCGCTGCAGCCGCTTCCCTCCTTTTATTTTCTTCCTGTGCCCTTACCCCCTTGTTGTACTTCGCCACCTGCTGAATTAATAATCCCCTCAAGAAAGCCTTAAGGGTATCCCATATAATCCCTGATTCTGCTGTATTTGCGTTGACTACAATAAATTCTCTCAGTGTTGGTGGGATGGTATCTATACTTCTGAGTATCTCAAACCAGCACGGGTTAATTTTCCACCCCCTCAATATTTCCTCCCTCCCTATCTTTAAACTAAGCATAAGAGGGGGAGTGGTCCGAGATCCCCCTTGGCCAATACTCAACTGCTTCTACCAGCTCCAATGCCCTATCTTTTCCCATCACCATATCAATTCTGGAGAGGGTGGAGTGTGTGGCCGACCAGCAAGAAAATTGCTGAGCGTCAGGGTTCCGCACCTCCAGAAGTCTATCCAACCCACCTCCTCCATAAAACGACTCAACTGCCCTTTCTTCATGTTTTCTGCTACCCTCTGGGCTGGGAATCTGTCCATATTGTAATCCAATACCTGGTTAAAGTCACCTATTATTATGATTGGGGTTCCCTGCTTATCCAACAGGAACTCGTTTAATTTAAGCATGATCTCCATTTTAAATGGGGGGGGGACATACACATTTGCTATCACCATCTTTTATCTTCAATTTGACAACAGAGAAAAATATACCGGCCCATTTCATCTGAGATGGCTTGCATGCAGGAAAAATTCACCCCTTTCTTCACCATTATGCTAACCCCCCTACTGTATGAACCATAAAACCGAGTGGTACTGAAATTGGTATACCCATTCTGCCTTTGTAGTTGTTGGGCTGTTTCTTTTGTCAAATGGGTTTCCTGCAGGCAAGCCACATCAATCCCATAGTTCCTCATCATAGAAAACACTATTGCCCTCTTACCCGCTGTGCCTAACCCTCTTATATTCCATGACCCAATTCTTAATATTTTAGATTGCATCATTTTTCACCCAATGTATTTTAATCAGTAGTGTTTTATCTCTATAACAGTGTTTTCACCCATTTTCCTAGTGGTTCCCCGTTGAAAAGCTCTATGTGTCTCCCTTTTTACTTCCCACTTCTGTGCGTCTACCGTGATTCTCTCTTTTTTATCAGTGGATGTACCCTTTTTCCCTTGGCCCTTTACACACCTTTGATCTGAAATATTACCCATACCCATCCCTCCCCCCCCTTACCCCCCTCCCCCCCTCCCCACCTCTCTCGGTGAACCCCCCGGGGACTACCAGTGACCTTATCCCATACTCTTAACCCTTTCTTCACATACACCCTTATCAACATCCTCTCGTACCCGCCCACTGTGCCAACCCCCCCCCACCCCCCCCCCCCCCCCCCTCGTGTAATCTATTCTGAGTACCACAACTTATCACAATGCCAGTAACCTTTCCCTGTTCTCCTCCACCCATTTCTCTACCCCTCCTGGATCCTCAAAGTACCGGGTTTCCCCCAGGGCCGTTACCCTCAGTTTGGCCGGGTATAAAAGAGCGTATTGAATTTTAAACTTTTGTAGTGAACGTTTGACCTGGGTGAATTCTGCCCTACGTTTTTGGAGCTCCTGAGAGAAATCTGAATAGAAAGAAATTTTAATCCCATTAAAAAAGATATTCCCTCTGTCCCTGGATTTTTGCAGAAGTGTCACTTTGTCCTTAAAATTAAGGAACTTCATTAACAGGGTTCGTGGATAGCCTCCTGCTGGTGGTGGGCGGAACGGCACCCTATGTGCTCTTTCGATGCTAAATGATCTTGAAAAGGATTCTCTCCCAAAGGTCTCAATTAACCAGCCTTCCAAAAATTCAGTAGGATTGGATCCTTCACTCTTCTCAGGCATTCCCACTATCCTAATATTATCTCTACGACTCCTGTTCTCAATTTCTTCCAATTTGACCGCATGCCGGTGTAACTGCTCCCTCAGGTTCTTCATCTCTTTAACCAGTGGAAGGACATCATCCTCCACCTGGCTGATCCTTCCTTCCAATACCGTGGTTCTCTCAGCTATCCTTTGCATGTCTTGTCTTACCAGTACCAAGTCCTCTTTGACCCCCCTCATCTGTTCGCCCAAGTCTTTGAGCGAGTCATTTGAGATTTTTACTGCTTTAAAAATGTCCATTAATGTGGGTTCTTTCTCCAGAGGTGGGGCGGGTCCTGCCCCGACCCCAATTGCTTCTGTGCTTATTTTTATATTTTGATCTGTAACCACTGTGTTTTTACTTCCCTGTGTCTGTGTCTTTGCCCCCTGGGCCCTTGGTGTTGTCGCATTTGGTTGGCTCTGCCCTTGACTCCTTCTCTCTCCTGTACCTCCTTGTTGGATTTTGGACTGAGTCCCTTTTTTTGGGGGGGGACTGCGGCATGGGTTGCCCCAGTGTATGCCCGGTTGTGTGTGCAAATTGCTCTAGTTTTGCTGCAGCAGCCATACCTGCTTGTTGGGCACTTTTATCTTTATCTTTTGCAGAACGTAGCTGCTGCATTTTCCCTTCTCCTCTTATTTCACACAATATTTATATTTAAAAAAAAAAAGAAAAGAAACCACACAGCCGGCGTAGTAAACAGTTACTAGGGGGTCCTATATCATCAGCAGTCCTTCTCATATAGGAGCACAAGCCAGGAGCATAAAGCGGGACTTTTTCAGCACCAGCGGCCAGAAATAAAAAAAAAAAAAAAAAAAAAAAAAAAAACAGTTTCTCTCATGCGGGTAATCAAATGGCCGCATAAACGGACAATTAATACACAAACAGCTAGGTGTACCAGTTCTTTTCTTTTACACACATCAGGGTACAGGCAGCCAGGCACACAGTGTTCCTTTTTTTTTATAGGGGACCAACGGCCGAGGTTGCACTCAGCCGTATGTTATGTCAGCCGCAGCCTTGACATTCATATATCAGCGGTATATCAGCGGTATTTCTTCATGAATAAGAACTGCTTTCCATTTAGATATGCAAGCACATTTTTGCAAATAGTTACATCTTCTATGTTACATAGTTACATCTATGAGCCAGGCACACAGTTTTCTGTCCTCTGATCCCCGCACCCGTTCTTTCTCATATAGTCCTGGCAAGTCCCATTTCCCATCTACACCTCCTATCTTGGTCACAGGTGGTATACAGGTGCACCGGTGATCCGCTATTCCTCCGGAGATAAACTCCCACCGCGGCTTCCAGCGGCTTCCAGTACCATCTCTATGCTGCTGACACCCAAATCTATCTCTGTACTCCTCACACCACTCCTTCAGTCTCCTCTCATATTACTAACTTACTAAATGACATATCAGCATGGATCTCACACCACTTCCTCAAACTAATTCTTTCTAAAATAGAACTCATAATATTTCCCCCCACCCGTGCTCCCTCTCCTGACTTCTCCATCGAGATCAATAATACAACTATCAGTCCCTCCCCTCATGTCAGGGTGCTAGGTGTTGTCCTCGACCCTGACCTGTCCTTTCAGGCTCATATCCAATCACTCTTCAAACCTTGTAGACTTCACTTCTGTAATATCTCCAAAATACACCCCTTTTTAACTGTTGAAACCACTAAGCTACTCATTCATGCCCTTCTTATCTCTCTTCTTGACTATTGCAACTCCCTTCTCTAGGTCTACCCTCAGTCTATCATGAATGCTGCTGCCAGACTCATCCACCTTTCCAACCATTCACTCAGTGTCCGCCACCCTTCTCTGCCAATCCCTCCACGGGCTTTCGATTGCCCAACAAATAAAATTAAAAATAGTAACAACAACATACAAAGCCATTTACAACTCAACACAACTCAATGTCACCCAAACCATCCTCTCTGCTCCTCCCAAGATATTCTGCTCTCTAGCCATCTTGTCTCCTCCTCCCATGCTCGTCTCCAGGATTTCAACAGAATGTCTCCCATCCTCTGGAACACTCTACCCCAATCTGTCCAGCTATTTCCTTCTCTGTCCACTTTAAGGCAATCCCTGAAAGCTCATCTCTTCAAGGAAGCCTACCCTGCCTCCAGCTGACATCTGAATATTTTATTTCTCCCTTCAGTTCATCCCTCACAGTTATTACCTTATTTTCCACTTGCCCCTCCCTATTCGATTGTAAGCTCCTATAAGCAGGGCCCTTCTAACCCTCTTGTATTTAATTGTATTGCTGCTGTACTGTCTCCCTTTATATTGTAAAGTACTGCACAAATTGTTGGTGCTTTATAATCCTGTATAAAGATAATAATAATCTTGGATCAATGCAAGTATGCATGTGTCATACCTGGAAAATTCCAATGGAAGCTGGAAAGCAATAGTGATGTCTACTACAGTTCTTCTGGGGAGCACACATACATACTTACATAAGTTCAAGATGGACGTAGTGTGCAAAACTATCCAAACCTGGAATTCATCTTTAAAGCTGATCTCTATGTTTAACGTCCCTTTGATGTGACATTGTTTGCCCAACTCTCTGTCTCAGCTAATTAGAGGAAGCTTTTTAGTCATTCATACAGTGCTCTATAATGTATGTAGCCTCGGCTTCATGCAGTTAATACAGCACATCCAACAAGCACAAGAAGATATTTGCATGGTTCCCAGGTTTCTTAACTTTTTTTAAAAGGCTCTTTTTGATTGCCTTGGCTACATTATAATGTCATGTTACCATAGGTACCACATAGAGTTTCTAGGAGGCTTATGTGATTATTTCCTGCAAACAAATTGATTTTTTTTTCTGTTATAGTAATTTGGAACAAAAACACACTTAAGTAAAAAACAGAGGGTTTCATTTCATAGTAGGTGGAAAGAGTATTAATCATAAAATGTATTGTTCTGTACCAAACAATTAGATCAGGTAGGGGTGATGTTGGCTGTTAAACAAAATTAGATGCCAATGATTGTACATTCTTCTAGGGTCTTATGGATGTTTTTCAGCTGTGAGAACATATATTGCTGGGTGTGTATTTATACACAGCCTCAATCTTTCATTAAAACCTCCTTCCTTATAAAGTTAACATTGCACATCCTATGTTCTCATTTCACCCTGGGCCTGTACACTATGTGTGCACACATATATGTTATATTAGTATATAGTCATTGAAAACATCTGATGCCAAAAATAATAGACTGACTTTGGAAAATTAATTTTCGGCATAGACTTCTGCCTACACTTTAAAAATAAATTTCCTTCACTATTTCAATAAATCACAGAAATGTTTTAATTTTTTTAGGGAGGAGTGTGCAAACAGGGATGAATTGTATACAAGAGAGTAGGGGGGGACGTTCCTGTACCCAAATGGATGTCTGAAATAAATATGTAGGAGTTACATTTCCTCTGCAGTGAACTTTATTAGGCGCTTTTCGTGTTAATAGGAACAGCAGGGAGGGAGAGAGTATTTTTTGGAAGACATCAACAGAGAGAAGGAAAGAAAATTGAGTGGGAGAGTGGGAGGGAGAGAAAGATTAATAAAAGAAAACAGGGAGTCTGAGGAAGTAAGAGAGAGGTGTCTCATTGAGAGATCTTCAAAGTCCAGAACAGAGATTAGTCTTAATACAGGGAACAGAATACAAAAATTTCATTAACAGAATTTACATAAAATGCATTAATTTGAAGAAGTACACTGCTATTCAACATGAATCTATGAATGGAACCCACAGACTTTATTTTGTGGTCATTCATTAAGAATATACTGTATATATCTCAAAACAAACATACCTAATTATGCCTGCTTGTTTCTTAAAATTATAGTATTGTTTGTGATTGTGAACTGCAACAATATGCTTAGGCACTGTGGAGAACCATTGACAGCATTAAGGATAATTACTAGGGATGGGCCCGGTGCTCGATGCGAACCCATGTTCGCATCGAGCACCGGGTGTTCGCTCGCTCGGCGAGCCCAGAACTATTTTGGCCGCTCGCATCACGTTTGTGTGATGCGAGCGGCCCCGCAATGCATTGCGGCCGGCGCGGCCGGCGCAGTGCATTGCTGGCTGATGATTGGCCAAGCATGCACTGTGACCCCGCATGCTTGGCCAATCACAGCGCCGGAAACTCGAAGAGCCATAATTGGCTACAGGCAGGACGCCTGTAGCCAATTACAGCTCAGGGGCTTTAGTACACGCCCCCCCTATAAAAGGCCGCCACGCCGTCTGCGCCGGTCACATGCTGTTCCGGCGTAGATAGAGCAGGATCGTTCTGTGTCACTCTGCTGGATTTAGTTAGAGAGATTTACTTAGAGAGATTGAGTTAGATAGATTCATTTAGAAAGATTGATTTAGAAAGAGGGGCTTGTAGTGTGTTCGTGGCAGGCAGGCACTGGCAGCAAACAGAGCTCCTGTATTTTGTTCCCAGAAGCACCTATAGGACTTGTAGTGTGTTCGTGGCAGGCAGGCAGAGCTCCTATATTTTGTTCCCAGAAGCACCTATAGGACTTGTAGTGTGTTCGTGGCAGGCAGGCAGAGCTCCTATATTTTGTTCCCAGAAGCACCTATAGGACTTGTAGTGTGTTCGTGGCAGGCAGGCAGAGCTCCTATATTTTGTTCCCAGAAGCACCTATAGGACTTGTAGTGTGTTCGTGGCAGGCAGGCAGAGCTCCTATATTTTGTTCCCAGAAGCACCTATAGGACTTGTAGTGTGTTCGTGGCAGGCAGGCAGAGCTCCTATATTTTGTTCCCAGAAGCACCTATAGGACTTGAAGTGTGTTAGTCCCATCACACAGAGCTATATTTTGTTCCCAGAAGCACCTATAGGACTTGAAGTGTGTTAGTCCCATCACACAGAGATCATATATTTTGTTCCCAGAGGCACCTATAGGACTTGAAGTGTGTTAGTCCCATCACACAGACCTACATTTTCTTCCCAGAAGCACCTATAGGACTTGTAGTGTGTTAGTCCCATCACACAGAGATCATATATTTTGTTCCCAGAGGCACCTATAGGACTTGAAGTGTGTTAGTCCCATCACACAGACCTATATTTTCTTCCCAGAAGCACCTATAGGACTTGAAGTGTGTTAGTCCCATCACACAGAGATCATATATTTTGTTCCCAGAAGCACCTATAGGACTTGAAGTGTGTTAGTCCCATCACACAGAGATCATATATTTTGTTCCCAGAAGCACCTATAGGACTTGAAGTGTGTTAGTCCCATCACACAGACCTATATTTTCTTCCCAGAAGCACCTATAGGACTTGAAGTGTGTTAGTCCCATCACACAGAGATCATATATTTTGTTCCCAGAAGCACCTATAGGACTTGAAGTGTGTTAGTCCCATCACACAGAGATCATATATTTTGTTCCCAGAAGCACCTATAGGACTTGAAGTGTGTTAGTCCCATCACACAGACCTATATTTTCTTCCCAGAAGCACCCATAGGACTTGAAGTGTGTTAGTCCCATCACACACAGAGATCATATATTTTGTTCCCAGAAGCACCTATAGGACTTGAAGTGTGTTAGTCCCATCACACAGACCTATATTTTCTTCCCAGAAGCACCTATAGGACTTGAAGTGTGTTAGTCCCATCACACAGAGATCATATATTTTCTTCCCAGAAGCACCTATAGGACTTGAAGTGTGTTAGTCCCATCACACAGACCTACATTTTCTTCCCAGAAGCACCTATAGGACTTGAAGTGTGTTAGTCCCATCACACAGAGATCATATATTTTGTTCCCAGAAGCACCTATAGGACTTGAAGTGTGTTAGTCCCATCACACAGACCTATATTTTCTTCCCAGAAGCACCTATAGGACTTGAAGTGTGTTAGTCCCATCACACAGAGCTATATTTTCTTCCCAGAAGCACCTATAGGACTTGAAGTGTGTTAGTCCCATCACACAGAGATCATATATTTTGTTCCCAGAGGCACCTATAGGACTTGAAGTGTGTTAGTCCCATCACACAGACCTATATTTTCTTCCCAGAAGCACCCATAGGACTTGAAGTGTGTTAGTCCCATCACACAGACCTACATTTTCTTCCCAGAAGCACCTATAGGACTTGAAGTGTGTTAGTCCCATCACACAGAGATCATATATTTTGTTCCCAGAAGCACCTATATGACTTGAAGTGTGTTAGTCCCATCACACAGAGATCATATATTTTGTTCCCAGAAGCACCTATAGGACTTGAAGTGTGTTAGTCCCATCACACAGACCTATATTTTCTTCCCAGAAGCACCTATAGGACTTGAAGTGTGTTTAGTCCCATCACACAGAGATCATATATTTTGTTCCCAGAAGCACCTATAGGACTTGAAGTGTGTTAGTCCCATCACACAGACCTATATTTTCTTCCCAGAAGCACCTATAGGACTTGAAGTGTGTTAGTCCCATCACACAGAGATCATATATTTTGTTCCCAGAAGCACCTATATGACTTGAAGTGTGTTAGTCCCATCACACAGACCTATATTTTCTTCCCAGAAGCACCTATAGGACTTGAAGTGTGTTAGTCCCATCACACAGACCTATATTTTCTTCCCAGAAGCACCTATAGGACTTGAAGTGTGTTAGTCCCATCACACAGAGATCATATATTTTGTTCCCAGAGGCACCTATAGGACTTGAAGTGTGTTAGTCCCATCACACAGACCTATATTTTCTTCCCAGAAGCACCCATAGGACTTGAAGTGTGTTAGTCCCATCACACAGAGATCATATATTTTGTTCCCAGAAGCACCTATAGGACTTGAAGTGTGTTAGTCCCATCACACAGACCTATATTTTCTTCCCAGAAGCACCTATAGGACTTGAAGTGTGTTAGTCCCATCACACAGAGATCATATATTTTGTTCCCAGAAGCACCTATAGGACTTGAAGTGTGTTAGTCCCATCACACAGACCTACATTTTCTTCCCAGAAGCACCTATAGGACTTGAAGTGTGTTAGTCCCATCACACAGAGATCATATATTTTGTTCCCAGAAGCACCTATAGGACTTGAAGTGTGTTAGTCCCATCACACAGACCTATATTTTCTTCCCAGAAGCACCCATAGGACTTGAAGTGTGTTAGTCCCATCACACAGAGATCCTATATTTTGTTCCCAGAAGCACCTATAGGACTTGAAGTGTGTTAGTCCCATCACACAGACCTATATTTTCTTCCCAGAAGCACCTATAGGACTTGAAGTGTGTTAGTCCCATCACACAGACCTATATTTTCTTCCCCAGAAGCACCCATAGGACTTGAAGTGTGTTAGTCCCATCACACAGAGATCATATATTTTGTTCCCAGAAGCACCTATAGGACTTGAAGTGTGTTAGTCCCATCACACAGACCTATATTTTCTTCCCAGAAGCACCTATAGGACTTGAAGTGTGTTAGTCCCATCACACAGAGATCATATATTTTTGTTCCCAGAAGCACCTATAGGACTTGAAGTGTGTTAGTCCCATCACACAGACCTATATTTTCTTCCCAGAAGCACCTATAGGACTTGAAGTGTGTTAGTCCCATCACACAGAGATCATATATTTTGTTCCCAGAAGCACCTATAGGACTTGAAGTGTGTTAGTCCCATCACACAGAGATCCTCTATTTTCTTTGCAGAAGCACCCATAGGACTTCTAGTGTGTTAGTGGCATCACACAGAGCTCCTATATTTTCTTCTCAGCAGCACCCACAGGACTTCTAGTGGCATCACACAGAGCTCCTATATTTTCTTTGCAGAAGCACCCATAGGACTTCTAGTGTGTTAGTGGCATCACACAGAGCTCCTATATTTTCTTTGCAGAAGCACCCACAGGACTTCTAGTGTGTTAGTGGCATCACACAGAGCTCCTATATTTTCTTCTCAGCAGCACCCACAGGACTTCTAGTGTGTTAGTGGCATCACACAGAGCTCCTCTATTTTCTTTGCAGAAGCACCCATAGGACTTCTAGTGTGTTAGTGGCATCACACAGAGCTCCTATATTTTCTTCTCAGCAGCACCCACAGGACTTCTAGTGGCATCACACAGAGCTCCTATATTTTCTTTGCAGAAGCACCCATAGGACTTCTAGTGTGTTAGTGGCATCACACAGAGCTCCTATATTTTCTTCTCAGCAGCACCCACAGGACTTCTAGTGTGTTAGTGGCATCACACAGAGCTCCTCTATTTTCTTTGCAGAAGCACCCATAGGACTTCTAGTGTGTTAGTGGCATCACACAGAGCTCCTATATTTTCTTCTCAGCAGCACCCACAGGACTTCTAGTGTGTTAGTGGCATCACACAGAGCTCCTCTATTTTCTTTGCAGAAGCACCCATAGGACTTCTAGTGTGTTAGTGGCATCACACAGAGCTCCTATATTTTCTTCTCAGCAGCACCCACAGGACTTCTAGTGTGTTAGTGGCATCACACAGAGCTCCTCTATTTTCTTTGCAGAAGCACCCATAGGACTTCTAGTGTGTTAGTGGCATCACACAGAGCTCCTATATTTTCTTCTCAGCAGCACCCACAGGACTTCTAGTGTGTTAGTGGCATCACACAGAGCTCCTCTATTTTCTTTGCAGAAGCACCCATAGGACTTCTAGTGTGTTAGTGGCATCACACAGAGCTCCTATATTTTCTTCTCAGCAGCACCCACAGGACTTCTAGTGTGTTAGTGGCATCACACAGAGCTCCTCTATTTTCTTTGCAGAAGCACCCATAGGACTTCTAGTGTGTTAGTGGCATCACACAGAGCTCCTATATATTCTTCTCAGCAGCACCCACAGGACTACCGACTACAATGGCTGGAAGACCGCCAAGGGGAGGCAGAGCGTGCAGAGCCAAGAACACAGGGCAGGCAGGCTCTGTTTCTAGTGGCCGTGGCCGTGGCCGTGGACGTGGTCGTGCATCGTCATCAGCACGTGGCCATGGGACACGCGCGTCTTTGTTTTCGGCAGCTGGACATGTGGAGCCACATCATGCTGAAGGCTTGGTAGAATGGATGACCAAGCCCTCCTCATCCTCCTCATCCTCTCTCACCCAGGCTCAGGGTACTGGCAGAGCAGCTGCCAACGCGTACTCAATGGCATCATCAGCCACCCCTTCCCTAGCCATGTCCTCCTGAGGAGTCCCCCGAACTCTTTGAGCACAGTGTTGGGTACATGCTCCAGGAGGATGCCCAACGATTCGAAGGCTCGGATGATGATACCCAGCTTGAGGAATCTGGCAGTACTGTTCCACCAGCTGCAGCTTACTGCCAGGTTTGCTCTAGTGGTGAAGAGGGAGGGGATGATGAGGTCACTGACTCCACGTGGGTGCCTGAAGGGAGAGAGGATGAGGAGGAGGACGAGGAGGAGGAGGATGCGGCGTCACATGTCCAACGAGGCAGGATGCCCCCTGGAGGCCAGGTAGAGGCCAGCACAGCAACTGTACAACACCGCAGAGCTCCGCCTGTGCAGGGCGCTGCCTCTGCACGTTATCATAAAAGTTCTTTGGTGTGGGCCTTTTTTGAGACGAGTGCATCAGATCGCACCACTGCTATTTGCAATATTTGTCTCAAGCGTATCTCGCGTGGCCAAAACATCAGCCGCTTGGGCACCACAAGCATGACCAGACATATGTCGACCTGCCATGCAGCTCGTTGGCAGGCACACATAAAAGACCCACACCAAAGAACTAAGCGGACCTCTCCTTGCTCCTCATCAGCTGGGATCTCCATCCCCACTACACCTTCAGTCCTCTCTGAAAGCTGCTCTGAGAGGACTGAAGGTGTAGAATTAGGTGTGTCACAACCAAGTACTTGCAGTACACCGACGTCCGATTGCAGCAGGCAAATTTCCCTGCCCCAGCTGCTGGACCGTAGAAAGAAGTACACTCCCAGCCATCCACATGCCCAGCGGTTGAATGCTAGCTTGGCTAAATTGCTAGCACTTCAACTGCTGCCTTTTCAGTTGGTAGACTCGGCCCCCTTCCGTGAGTTTGTTCAATGTGCGGTTCCTCAGTGGCAGGTTCCCAAACGCCACTTTTTCTCACGGAAGGCGATTCCGTCTCTCTACCGGCATGTGGAAGGCAATGTCCATGCCTCGCTGGACAGGGCGGTCAGCGGTAAGGTGCATATTACCGCTGACTCATGGTCCAGCAGGCATGGACAGGGACGGTACCTTTCTTTCACGGCCCATTGGGTCACTCTATTGGCAGCTGGGAGGGATGCAGGACAAGGTGCAGTAGTGTTGGAGGTTGTTCCGCCACCACGCCTCCAAAACGCTACTACTGCTACTGGTTGTGACACACCTCTCTCCTCCACCCCCTCCTCTTCTTCTTCCTCCAGTGCTCTGTCCTTGGAACCAGCGGTGCTCCGTAGGCGTACAAGGGGCTACGCAAGTACGCAGGCAAAAAGATGCCATGCCGTGCTTGCGCTGGTGTGTTTGGGGGACAGGAGCCACACTGGGCCAGAGGTTCTGGCAGCTCTGCAGGGGCAGGCCGAGAGGTGGTTGACGCCACGTCAGCTTAAGCCAGGAATGGTCGTTTCTGACAATGGCACCAACCTCCTCTCCGCCCTGCGACAGGGGCAGCTCACCCATGTGCCCTGCATGGCTCACGTCCTCAACCTGGTGGTGCAGCGGTTCTTGGGCAGGTTCCCAGGCTTACAGGATGTCCTGAGGCAGGCCAGGAAAGTCTGTGTGCATTTCCGCCGATCTTATAATGCCAGTGCTCGGCTGACTGAGCTGCAAAAGGAGCTGAACCTGCCCAAGAACCGCCTAATATGTGACATGCCCACCAGGTGGAACTCAACGTTGGCCATGCTGCAGCAACTGCACACGCAGCAGAGGGCCATCAATGAGTACCTTTGCGACTATGGCACCAGGACAGGGTCAGGGGAGCTTGGTTTTTTTTCCCCACGTCAGTGGAGCATGATCAGGGATGCATGCACTGTCCTCTCACCATTTGAGGAGGCCACGAGGATGGTGAGCAGTGACAGTGCATGCATCAGTGACACTGTCCCTCTTGTCCACCTGTTGGAGCATACGCTGCGTGGGATAATGGACAGGGCACTTGAGGCAGAACAGAGGCAGGAAGAGGAGGACTTCCTTGCCTCTCAAGGCCCCCTTTATCCGACAGTGTTCCTTCTGTCCCACCCATCACACAGGAAGAGGATGAGGAGGAGGAGGAGGAGGAGGAGGAGGAGGTGGAGGAGGATTGTGTGAGCATGGAGGTGGAGCCTGGCACTCAGCATCAGCAGCAGCAGTCTTTTAGGGATGATGTACAGTCCCAACAAACCAGTGGACTTGTACGTGGCTGGGAGGAGGTGGCTGGCGAACATGTCATCCTCAGTGACCCAGAAGACTCCGGACCGAATGCCTCAGCTAACCTACGCTGCATGGCCTCCCTGATCCTGCAAAGCCTGCGGAAGGATCCTCGTGTTCTTCGGATCAAGGAGAGGGACCATTACTGGCTGGCCACTCTCCTTGATCCGCGGTACAAGGGTAAGGTTGCGGACCTTATCTTGCCGTCGCAGAGGGAGCAGAGGATGAGACATCTCAGGGAGGCCTTGCAGAAAGGTCTGTGCAACGCGTTCCCAGAAACTGGGAGGTTACAAACTCCTGGTCCTGGGCGACGAGTTGCTGAGGCTTCGGTCAGTAGCAGAAGGAGCGGTGGGGAAGGTGGACGTCTGACCGATGCGTTCAGACAATTTTTTAGTCCGCAGCCCCAAGGTATGATCGGTTCCAGCAACCATCGCCAGCGTCTGATATACATGGTGCAGGAATACCTTGGGGCAAGGTCAGACTTGGACACCTTTCCCACCGAAAATCCTCTGGCTTACTGGGTCCTGAGGATGGATCACTGGCCAGAGCTTGCACAGTATGCAATTGAGCTACTGGCCTGTCCTGCCTCCAGCGTTCTTTCCGAACGCACATTCAGTGCTGCTGGAGGATTTGTCAACGATCATAGGGTGCGCCTGTCCACCGCCTCGGTTGATCGACTGACCTTCATCAAAATGAATCAGTCTTGGATCACCACCAGCTACCAGGCACCTGAGGCGGATATAACCGAATAATTTTTAATGTCACATCCCTTCAAGACTGCCTATGCTGATGCTGAGTGACTGTCCTCTTATGTTCACTGACTATCCTCTTCCTCCTCCTCAATGATCCATGCCACCACACCAGTGCCTAAGGCACAATTTTTCAGCCCCTGTTTAACAGGGGCGTGTACTTACAATTTTTTAAAAAAAATGCTTCGCAACACGTGTGACTGCTGTGCTCCAAGTACAGTATCTGTGAGGGGTTGCAGTGTTGTGGCACCAGCACCAGTGCCTAAGGCACAATTTTTCAGCCCCTGTTTAACAGGGGCGTGTACTTACAATTTTTTAAAAAAAATGCTTCGCAACACGTGTGACTGCTGTGCTCCAAGTACAGTATCTGTGAGGGGTTGCAGTGTTGTGGCACCAGCACCAGTGCCTAAGGCACAATTTTCCAGCCCCTGTTTAACAGGGGCGGGTAATTACAATTTTTTAAAAAAAATGCTTCGCAACACGTGTGACTGCTGTGCTCCAAGTACAGTATCTGTGAGGGGTTGCAGTGTTGTGGCACCAGCACCAGTGCCTAAGGCACAATTTTTCAGCCCCTGTTTAACAGGGGGGTGTACTTACAATTTTTTAAAAAAATGCTTCGCAACACGTGTGACTGCTGTGCTCCAAGTACAGTATCTGTGAGGGGTTGCAGTGTTGTGGCACCAGCACCAGTGCCTAAGGCACAATTTTTCAGCCCCTGTTTAACAGGGGCGTGTACTTACAATTTTTTAAAAAAATGCTTCGCAACACGTGTTACTGCTGTGCTCCAAGTACAGTATCTGTGAGGGGTTGCAGTGTTGTGGCACCAGCACCAGTGCCTAAGGCACAATTTTTCAGCCCCTGTTTAACAGGGGCGGGTAATTACAAATCTTGATCTAATAGTTCACAGCAGGGCCCATTCCTGCGCCCACCAAGAGTAACTATGAGGGCCTACAGTCTTGTGGCAACACCGTCCACCACCACCGCCAAAGGCCCAATTTTTCTGCCCTGTTCATCAGGTGCTTGCAATTACAAATCTTGATCTAATAACTCACAGCAGGGCCCATTCCTGCGCCCACCAAGAGTAACTGTGAGAGCTTACAGTCTTGTGGCAACACCGTCCACCACCACCGCCAAAGGCCCAATTTTTCTGCCCTGTTCATCAGGTGCTTGCAATTACAAATCTTGATCTAATAACACACAGCAGGGCCCATTCCTGCGCCCACCAAGAGTAACTGTGAGAGCTTACAGTCTTGTGGCAACACCGTCCACCACCACCGCCAAAGGCCCAATTTTTCTGCCCTGTTCATCAGGTGCTTGCAATTACAAATCTTGATCTAATAACTCACAGCAGGGCCCATTCCTGCGCCCACCAAGAGTAACTATGAGGGCCTACAGTCTTGTGGCAACACCGTCCACCACCACCGCCAAAGGCCCAATTTTTCTGCCCTGTTCATCAGGTGCTTGCAATTACAAATCTTGATCTAATAACTCACAGCAGGGCCCATTCCTGCGCCCACCAAGAGTAACTGTGAGAGCTTACAGTCTTGTGGCAACACCGTCCACCACCACCGCCAAAGGCCCAATTTTTCTGCCCTGTTCATCAGGTGCTTGCAATTACAAATCTTGATCTAATAACACACAGCAGGGCCCATTCCTGCGCCCACCAAGAGTAACTGTGAGAGCTTACAGTCTTGTGGCAACACCGTCCACCACCACCGCCAAAGGCCCAATTTTTCTGCCCTGTTCATCAGGTGCTTGCAATTACAAATCTTGATCTAATAACTCACAGCAGGGCCCATTCCTGCGCCCACCAAGAGTAACTACGAGGGCCTACAGTCTTGTGGCAACACCGTCCACCACCACCGCCAAAGGCCCAATTTTTCTGCCCTGTTCATCAGGTGCTTGCAATTACAAATCTTGATCTAATAACTCACAGCAGGGCCCATTCCTGCGCCCACCAAGAGTAACTGTGAGAGCTTACAGTCTTGTGGCAACACCGTCCACCACCACCACCACCCCCAATTTTTCTGCCCTGTTCAACAGGTGCATGCAATTACAAATCTTGATCTATTAACTCACAGCAGGGCCCATTCCTGTGCCCACCAGTCTTGTGGCTACACCAACATCTAATAGGGCAAATTTCTGCAGAGTATATACGCCAGGCCCCTACTTTCAAACATCCAACTTACAAACGACTCCTACTTGCAAATGGAAAGAGAAAACAGGAAGTGAGAGGAAATCTACCCCTAGGAAGGGAAATTCTATCCTGTTAGATTTAATTTGGGAAAAAGGTATCTCCTCTCTACTGATACTTTATCACCAATCCTTGTTTCAATTAAAACCCCACTTTTTCCAAAAACATTTGTCATTGGGACGGAAAGTGAGGTGACATGTTCTGAACAGATGTGCAAAGACAGCAAATGTTACAGGGGTGATAACCCCTCCCTATGTTCTCCAAAAAGCTTAAAAATAGATTTTTTTGGGATGGAGCTACACTTCATAATGTACCTGTTCAGATTCTACTTAAGAACAAACCTAAAGCCGCAAGTGGTTTTAAATGGCTTCTTTTTTTCCTTTACAAATGTCATTTTGTGCAAGGACAGTTCTAAACACGGGAAACACATGCCACTTCACAGGCATACTTTAGACACCCCCCAGGTACCATATTTAAAGGAAAATTTCACTTTTTTTTTTTCACTTTATGCATCATTAAAATGACTGCTCCCAAAAAAACGTTAGTTTTTAAAAGTTCTTTTTGCATTGATATATGTCCCCTGGGGCAGGACCCGGGTCCCCAAACCTGTTTTATGACATTAACATGCATATTGGCCGTTGTAATTAGCACTTTTGATTTCGAACGTTCGCGTCCATTATAACGTATAGGGTTCGAAAATTCGCGCGAACTTTCGGTCCGTTCGAAGGTTCTGGTGCGAACCGAACCCGGGGGTGTTCGGCTCATCCCTATAAATTACTAAAGGGCTAGAAACTGTGAATGTTCACTGAGCTTGGTAAATAAAATGTAGCTGTGGTTACTTCAGTCAACATATCGTATGCGAGAAAACCTGTTTTTTTTTCCTTTGCACTTGATTGGGTATTTAAAATAAACATAAGTCCATTTTATTTATTATAATTCACTTGTGTTGAGATTTTTATGCATGATTCAAAACCTAATTGCTGTGTATTCTTTGATAAGTAGCCCCATAAAGCCCAGGGTGTGGTCTGGGGGGCATTACCTTGTAGCTTAGATTGGGCAACAGTATGGCAATAGGCTCCAGAGAAAAAACCCTGTTGCAGGAGTCTGCATTGCTGTATCTGGGGGCTCTGAAGTCTGGCCGCTGACAGTGTGGGTGAGCATCTGGCCACCACTCTGTGCTAGTGCATTCCCGGTTTTACATTCTGGAGGAAGTTAGGTGCTTCTTTAAAAGGCAGGTAGTTCTGTATGGAGAGGCAGTCTATGCAACTAACAGACACCCCAAAGCTGATGGGACATCTGTGCTATCACTTTGGAATTGGACTGAACTTATCCCTGAGTGGAACTACAAACAAACTTTACAGTTCTAACTTCTCTAGATAGATAAAAGTGGTCCAACCATTTTAAACTGCCATTTTGTCAATGGATTGGCTTTTATTGGCTCATACTTTAAAGCTGAATCTCCATGATACCTACTGAAATAGTAATGTTAAATGGCTAGTACCTTGTGTGTCTCGGCACCTTAAGAAAGCATTTTATAGAAAGTATGTGATATAACCATGGCTTTCACTGTTTTCAGATCTAAAATTGGTACATTTGTGAACATCATCCCCTCTCCATTCATAAGCAATGAAACCCTAGTCACATCACACAGCATTAAAGCTCATATAGTATTTGAAAAACAAACTGAGCTCGTTATTTGTAATCCCACCATTTCACTAGTCTAAACATTAAGCATTTCTTATCAAACTGTGTCAGTTAGGAAGTAAATAGAGATTTTGTGATTGCAAAACTTGGTATATCTTGACACTTTGGTCATAAATCACTGCTTTTTTTTTTTTTTTTTCTGACAACAGAATTTCAATGTATTACTGTGAATTCTCAACTCGGCAGAAAACATTGAATTTAAAAGTAAGTTTAGCCAAGTGTTGGAATTCAAGAAAATGGAGGAAGAAATATTGTTTCTATACAGTTAATTACTCAAATTTTTACTGATATGCTGGACATTGCAATATATTATGACCTTCGGCCACCAGGGGAAGAACTACACAGGAGAGCCTCTGAACTTCTTTACAGGGTGCTGAAGATCATGGGAATTAAAGTTCAGGACATCCATGGCATCATAAGTCCCCTAGGCGCATACACTACAACTCCCGTAAGACCCCCAGAAGGAAAGTGTAAAATAAAGTAAAAAGTAAGTAAAAATAAAAATAAAAGCATGAAAAAATATAATTCAGCCAAAACATTTAGGGCTTGGTTAGCTGCAAAAGATTACCTTTTGTGTTTTGGTATGCTTTATCAATGTCAGGTCACCCTGAGGCTAGGTGACAGATGCACACCGTTGGGATCAGGAGTGCACCGCAAGGTAGTGGACCCTATGGCTGACTGCAGTGGACGGGAGTCCAGGTGATCCGGAACACGGGGCTGCTGGACACCAAGACGGATCCCACCGGGGTTAGAGCGTAAGATTCCCTGGGGCGCGGAGTCTAAGAGCCAGCTGGTGTTCACCAGAGCCTCGAGTGGTGAGGATGGACTGGGCTGCAACTGGCTCCAGGTCGCGACCCCCAGGGTCCCCCAGCTCACACCCACAGTAGGCAACAGGAGGACAGGGATAGTGAGGAATAAGCCAAGGTCGGGGCCACAAGCAGAAACGGACAACAAGGTACACGCCAAGGTTCAGGGTCACAAGCAAACAGGGATAGTCAGGGACATGCCAAAGGGTCAAGGTCGCAAGCAGACAGGAATCGTTGAGAACACGCCAAGGTCGGTAACGGAGACAAACATAAAGCACACAAGCAGGAACCAGGAAGCCAAACACACCACGAATACACAATGGTTGATCAGCCCCACTGGCTTGCAGTGCACAGGTTAATATAGGGTTCCCTGATAGGGCCTGGGGTGGAGCCATGCTTAGAGGAGAGGTTATAAAACCCACCAGGTGAGAGTGGCTGGCCTCTTAGTTGGAACACATGAGGAGAGGTAAGCAAACAGGGAAAGATTACTGCATAACCATGACAATCAACCACTTGCCGACCAGCAGTTTAACATTTCCTGCTGGCTGTTGGCTTTGTTGTTCCCCGATATGTACTCGTACGTTGTTGGCAAACTTCCTTGTTTACAGGCACGCATCCCCTGATGCTCGTGTTTTGGTTGGGCACAGCATGGGTTTGTCAGCAGGCTCACAGCCAATGATTTTGGCTGTGAACCTACTGGTGGCTGTGGCTTACCACAGCACAGTAAACACACAACCCAGTTTTGGTTGGTTCTGCTTCCTAATCTCTCTTACCATTCAGAGCTGTGATCAGGAAGCAAAGCCAGCCAGTCTGTGAGTAAAATCAACACACATACACTTGTTAGGCACACAGTTAACCCTTTGATTGCCCTCTTGATCACCCCTGTCACTCAGCCAGTGTCACTAGTACAGTGACAGTATTATTAATGATCACTGTTTTAGTGCCACCAGCGATGTCAGATAGTGGCTATTAGAGTCAGTTAGGGTCCCTCCCTGCTAGTGTTAATTAGCTCCAGTCCCTGATTGCCCACCACACTATCACAGTCACGCAATAAGTTGCTGATCACCACCATTACTAGCATAGTGTCTGTCTGGATCTGTATCTTGGTCACAATCAGAACTATGCTATGCTAACCAGTGTCATTATAATTTTTCTGATCACTGTCACCTCTGATACATTGTCTGCAGAACAGCAGTGTTAGCAAGTTCAGGCCTGATCTCTGCTAGAACTAGCAGTTAATTTTATTTCTAGCTCACGAAAGGTCCCTGATTGCTAGCCAGGAGCTCTTATTCCCATAGTTGCCACTAGGTATCTGTAAAGTTAGTTTCGAAAATGGCCAAAAATGTACACTGGTGAGGAGACGTACAGGATTCTGAGCATGACAAATGAGAGTGAAGAGTAGACCTCACTGTCAAAATAAGGCTCAAACTATGAAACTGTAGAAAGCAGTGGCACCCTAACAGCTAACTTGGATGATGGTGAAGAGGTCCCTGCTAAAATCAGGCATACACCACCCCATGTTGCTGAACTGAAAGAAACACATGCTTAAGCTCAGATGCAGCAGGGTGCAAGTACTAGCGCTGCCATACTTTTTGGTAATCTGGCAAGCACCAGCAGTGCAGTACATCCTGGCCTTTTATATGTCAGCACTGCAGTATTTAGTGGTGAAGTAGCGAGCACCAGAAATGCAGTACAAGCTGGTAAGGTGGCTAGCACATGCAGCAAAATACAACCACAGCCACCAAGCACAGAATTCAACCACAGGCCTGTAGAGCCCATAGTAGCCTCCCAGAGGTGCTTCCAAACCCTAATTGGCTACCCCCAGATTCAGCAGCACCCATTATTCCCCCATTCACAGCCCAGCCCAGTTATCAGGTGGAAACAGCCAACTTAACATTGCCCCCTGACTTTTTTGACTGCTTTGGCACCATGCGAACTAATTGCAGGTGTTTCCCCCAACAACTAATTTCCACCCCACTTAGAAAGGGTGAGACAGCCTGCTTATGGAATAAAAAACTAGTAGCAGTAAAATGAAAAGACAAATGTGATGCACTCATTCTGTCTTTCATTCACCCACACACAGCGGTCCAAATCCACACGGCGTCTGGTGTCATTGAAAATCCTCACTGCGTTCACCACTATAATCTAAATATGGGAGGTTTAGACTTCAACGACCAAATGATGAAGCCATATTTAGCCTCCCGCAGAGCTAAACAGTGGTACAAAAAGTTTTTATTTATTTATTAAAATTGGCTCTATATAATAGTACAGATTTTGTTGATACAAAAAAACTCAATTACGATATGTAAAACCTAAAGGGGTGGTATTTGGTGTTGTTAGAGATATGGAAGTGGAAGAAGAAAGATAAATCTTAGGAATGGCAGCACGTTTAGTAAGAGGAAGACAGAAAGCGTGGGGAAGATGGATGAGGAGGACTAGGAGACTGAGAGGTACCATATGTGTACAGGTATCACCCAGCAGAGTAGAGAGTGCAGCTAACACTACATGTTCTACAACCATCTGTTCTCCATCTCCCTGTCCCAGTCTCCATGGTCACATCTTACAGGTCTGTTCCTCACTTCATTTTAAAATGAACAAAACACTGGCTTTACTTTCAAGTGCAAACTTAAAGTGTATTTCTGGTGTACAGCTGCTTTCTGTTGTTCCTCAACATATGAAAAAAAATGTGTTCTAGGACAATGAAATCACCAGGCCTTGAATCCTTATATTGTATACTGAACTATAGACATTGTAAAACAATGTACTGAGTGCATATGCTATTAAGATCCCATCTATTATTCTTGCCTTTCTGTGCGTTACCTGCTTGGTCTCTGGCTATTTATACTCTTCGCCCACTATAATCTATTCATACATTTCCTTATATCTCTTTCCCTCGTAAGTTCCATTTAGTTACATAATTTCATATACACAAAAAGCAGATATCTGGTTTTCTAATGTCTAGTCAATATGCATAGTGCGCATTTGGCAAGCTATATCTGTCACCAGCACATTTTGTGGCTTGGACCAAGCATCATAAACATACTTGTGGTTGGCCCATGTTTATAGCAGGTAGGCTTTAAATATTCCACTATCAATGTATGTAGGATACCTCTAACATCTCCAAGAAAAAATTCAACCTAGATATATATGGTCAAGGCTATAAAACTGTTGTAGTTTTGGCTTTAATAAATACAATTTGTTACTCCCTGGAGCCCTCTTTCTTTCTGAACATTTGCAGTGTATAAAGACTGTCCGAGCAAGACATTTAAGCCTTTGCTAGTCCAGTAATGCAGTTACTTGTTTGTCAGTGGAGCTGCTCTACTGTTGCTTTGAGGACAGGCCTTATATTATAATATGCAAAGCCCAAGATTGGCATTAAAAAGTGTGAGACCCCATACTCCCTGCCTGACAGGGGCCACCATTTGGGCAGGGATGAGCCAATGATTCAGTCCCAACCTAGGTTCAGATCAAACTTTGGCTGTTTGGGTTCTTGGACAAACTTGGGTGCTTGGATGAACTTACATGCCTTGTATTATCATAAGCAGTGCCCAGGGTCACCATTAAAAATTGTGAGACCCCATACTCCCTGCCCAACAGGGGCCACCCTTTGTGCTGTGATCCCAAAGTCCGTACCTAGGTTCAGAGCAAACGTTGACTGTATGGGTGCTTGTATGAAC
Organism: Lithobates sylvaticus; assembly: GCA_028564925.1. NCBI lineage: Eukaryota > Metazoa > Chordata > Amphibia > Anura > Ranidae > Lithobates > Lithobates sylvaticus. The sequence goes on from CM053026.1 coordinate 264,082,998, forward strand.
GCCTGAATTATTGTCCATTTGGCCAGTGCCGAACACCATATATAGAAGCTGTATTTCTACTGCTTCTGTTTATGACAGATTCCCTCTTTCAGTGGTTCCTATGGAAGCAGCAAGTGCTGGCACCCTAGCAACTGTCAATGTCACTGACACATTGCCTTACATGGCTGGCAATTCCAGACACCTTAGCAAATGGACAGGTATAGTGGTGACATCACTGCAGTGACATTACTGGCTAGTTGTATTTGGGCAATGACATCGCCCAAATATTGCTATGGCTATATTTTTTAATGATGTCACCATTATCCCCACCCCTTCCCCTATATAGCTTATTAAAGCTCTGGGAGTTGGCGGGATCATGATTGGTGATAGATTTACAATAAAGAACATTTTATTTCTAGGTTCGATTTTTTTATGAATTCCATTATTTATTCACATTGGGGGTTGGGTATTTGGGAGCCCCCTTATTTTAAAGAGGACTTCTAGACTCTAATAAGTCCCTTGTTCAAAGACCCCCACAGAGCCATGGTTGTGGGGAGGATGCCCTTTTTGTCATCAATGGCAAAAATATCTTCCAATGTTGAGGGTAGGTGGCCTGGTATGGTTCAGATGTGGGGTGCATACTTGTCCCCGCCTTTCCTGATTTTCCTAGCTGCATGCTCTGATTAGGGGCCAGTATGGATTTTTAGGGGAACCTCACATACTTTTTTTGTTTTCTTTTTGCACAGGGTACCCCCTTAACCACTTCACACCCATAGAAGGCAACCGTACATCCTCAGGTTGATGTGTTTATACCAGGATCATGCCTGCAGCTACCGTCATGATCCCGGCATCAAAATTTGCAGTAATTGATGGGCTTTCCTGTAGAAGTGATATGAGTGCCTCTACAGATGCCCGATTAGTTTTATGCATGAATGGGGAGATCAGATGCAATCAGGGAGCCCAGGACCACTGTGACATGTCTGTTCTGCTGCCCAGAGAGGAAAGGCAGGTACATCTGTACAGATCCCTTCCCTGTGATGAATGAAACTGGAAGTGATGAGTATTTCATCACTTTCATTTTCAGTTGGTTATTTACAAGCCATTACTCTAAGCTTGTAAGGCATCTGATCAAACCAACCTCAGTTTGATCATATTCTTTTGAGGGGCCAGATCGTTCAGTAAAGAGTACCTGTCACTGCCCATGCTATCACAAGAGATTTTGTTCATCCTTTGTGATAGCAATAAAGTTGAGCCAAAAAAATGTAAAAGGACAGTGTAAAAAGAAAACAAAAACAAAAAAAAGTCCCCCCGTCCCCCTGGGTTCACATGCAATTGCAACCGTGCATGTAGGTCCCGCACACATATGTAAATGATGATTGCATCACACATGTGAGATATTATCATGAACATCAGAAAGAGCAATATATCTAGCACCTGACCCAAAGCTTTTTCTAAATAGTTACTGTTTGACCTTCTAATTTTTTATCATAATCTCTCCATTCTTTTTCTCAGTTACAGCAAACGTGTCATCCCTTTTTTACTCTTAATTCGGTAAATTTGTTTGTAAAATATAGTCAAAATGTTCCAAAACTTTGAAAGACGTGGCTTTTCATATACTTCTTATTTTGTACAAAACACACAAAGACATTTCTTATATTTTCTGACATTTAATATTACAAGGTTTGTATGTCTTCTCTAAATACACCAACATAAATTTGTGCCTTTGGTACCCTTTCTATGACCTAGTAGATGTAGCTAGTGGAAAATGCATGGCTGTACTTTCAGATGTGGCTGTATTCATCTTAAAACCGGACAGGTATAATTATTGGGCTGAGGTGGTACAAAAGCAACAAGAAAGTAACTGAATTGTGAAAGTATGTCTGAAGATCTGCTGACAAATGAAAAGTTTGCCACGTGTGATATATATTTAATATTGAAACTAATTTGCAATATTATTAAATTCATGTAGAAAGTAACGGCAAGGAAATCTGCCAGATCCTGATAGTTCATCTCAACCTCATCAAAACCTGAACTGCTGTCTTTGTAGTTTATACCAATTTATATACTAAAGACCAAATATGTACATGTCAGTAGGGATGGGCCCGGGGCTCGATGCGACCCCACGTTCGCATCGCGCACCGGGCGTTCGCTCGCTCGGCGAGCCCAGAACTATTTTGGCCGCTCGCATCACGTTCGTGTGATGCGAGCGGCCCCGCAATGCATTGCGGCCGGCGCGGCCGACGCAGTGCATTGCTGGCTGATGATTGGCCAAGCATGCACTGTGACCCCGCATGCTTGGCCAATCACAGCCCCGGAAACTCGAAGAGCCATAATTGGCTACAGGCAGGACGCCTGTAGCCAATTACAGCTCAGGGGCTGTAGTACACGCCCCCCCCTATAAAACGCCGCCACGCCGTCTGCGCCGGTCACATGCTGTTCCGGCGCAGATTGAGCAGGCTGATTCTGTGACACTCTGCTGCATTTAGATAGTTAGAGAGATTCACTTACAGAGATTGAGTTAGATAGATTCAGTTACAAAGATTGATTGAGAAAGAGGGGCTTGTAGTGTGTTCGTGGCAGGCAGGCAGAGCTACTATATTTTGTTACCAGAAGCACCTATAGGACTTGTAGTGTGTTCGTGGCAGGCAGGCAGAGCTCCTATATTTTGTTACCAGAAGCACCTATAGGACTTGTAGTGTGTTCGTGGCAGGCAGGCAGAGCTCCTATATTTTGTTACCAGAAGCACCTATAGGACTTTTAGTGTGTTCGTGGCAGGCAGGCAGAGCTCCTATATTTTGTTACCAGAAGCACCTATAGGACTTGTAGTGTGTTCGTGGCAGGCAGGCAGAGCTCCTATATTTTGTTACCAGAAGCACCTATAGGACTTGTAGTGTGTTCGTGGCAGGCAGGCAGAGCTCCTATATTTTGTTACCAGAAGCACCTATAGGACTTGTAGTGTGTTCGTGGCAGGCAGGCAGAGCTCCTATATTTTGTTCCCAGAGGCACCTATAGGACTTGAAGTGTGTTAGTCCCATTACACACACAGAGCTATATTTTCTTCCCAGAAGCACCTATAGGACTTGAAGTGTGTTAGTCCCATCACACACACAGAGCTATATTTTCTTCCCAGAAGCACCTATAGGACTTGAAGTGTGTTAGTCCCATCACACACACAGAGCTATATTTTCTTCCCAGAAGCACCTATAGGACTTGAAGTGTGTTAGTCCCATCACACACACAGAGCTATATTTTGTTCCCAGAAGCACCTATAGGACTTGAAGTGTGTTAGTCCCATCACACACACAGAGCTATATTTTGTTCCCAGAGGCACCTATAGGACTTGAAGTGTGTTAGTCCCATTACACACACAGAGCTATATTTTCTTCCCAGAAGCACCTATAGGACTTGAAGTGTGTTAGTCCCATCACACACACAGAGCTATATTTTGTTCCCAGAGGCACCTATAGGACTTGAAGTGTGTTAGTCCCATTACACACACAGAGCTATATTTTCTTCCCAGAAGCACCTATAGGACTTGAAGTGTGTTAGTCCCATCACACACACAGAGCTATATTTTGTTCCCAGAGGCACCTATAGGACTTGAAGTGTGTTAGTCCCATTACACACACAGAGCTATATTTTCTTCCCAGAAGCACCTATAGGACTTGAAGTGTGTTAGTCCCATCACACACACAGAGCTATATTTTGTTCCCAGAAGCACCTATAGGACTTGAAGTGTGTTAGTCCCATTACACACACAGAGCTATATTTTGTTCCCAGAAGCACCTATAGGACTTGAAGTGTGTTAGTCCCATTACACACACAGAGCTATATTTTCTTCCCAGAAGCACCTATAGGACTTGAAGTGTGTTAGTCCCATTACACACACAGAGCTATATTTTCTTCCCAGAAGCACCTATAGGACTTGAAGTGTGTTTAGTCCCATCACACACACAGAGCTATATTTTCTTCCCAGAAGCACCTATAGGACTTGAAGTGTGTTAGTCCCATCACACACACAGAGCTATATTTTCTTCCCAGAAGCACCTATAGGACTTGAAGTGTGTTAGTCCCATCACACACACAGAGCTATATTTTGTTCCCAGAAGAACCTATAGGACTTGAAGTGTGTTAGTCCCATCACACACACAGAGCTATATTTTGTTCCCAGAAGCACCTATAGGACTTGAAGTGTGTTAGTCCCATTACACACACAGAGCTATATTTTGTTCCCAGAGGCACCTATAGGACTTGAAGTGTGGACAGTTCTAAACACGGGAAACACATGCCACTTCACAGGCATACTTTAGACACCCCCCAGGTACCATATTTAAAGGAAAATTTCACTTTTTTTTTTTCACTTTATGCATCATTAAAATGACTGCTCCCGAAAAAACGTTAGTTTTTAAAAGTTCTTTTTGCATTGATATATGTCCCCTGGGGCAGGACCCGGGTCCCCAAACCTGTTTTATGACATTAACATGCATATTGGCCGTTGTAATTAGCACTTTTGATTTCGAACGTTCGCGTCCATTATAACGTATAGGGTTCGAAAATTCGCGCGAACTTTCGGTCCGTTCGAAGGTTCTGGTTCGAACCGAACCCGGGGGTGTTCGGCTCATCCCTACATGTCAGCATTACGCATCCACCATTACATGTACATCATAGATTAAATGATATTTAGACTTACATGACCTGTCAAAGTCACATTGTGACAAAAATGATGGCCGACTAAGCCCAAACTGGGTGGGGAGAATAGGGATTCACGTCAAATTTAGTGCCACCCTAGTCTCTTCAAAATTTGCAAGTAATCAAAAAAGAAAAAAAAATCATGATTAGATCTTGTGTCTAGGGCCAGGTAGAATCATGAGACATATCTTGTATAACCCCCCCACCAGAACACTGCTCATCTAAGACCATGCTGAAATGACACAAAACAGGTCATCATAAATCTCATTAAACTCAGTAAAATTTCAAAAACCCCATTAGTAGGATGTCTTTTAATTTAGAGCCTATTAATATTGGCCTGTAAATCTCCACAGAGAGCTACGTTTCATATATTTTAGAAGCTATCTAGTGCTACAAACGTCACCTAACTCTAAGGTACTAGCATTTGAAGAAGAATAAAATCACACAAAGATGTGTGTTTATAAATTATGGCATGCTAAATGCAAATAAATCAATCCTATCCAGTGCATCAAATCATATACCACATACCCAGGCACCATTGTATGTATGTATTATTGCATTTGGTGACATACAGTTGTTGGATGGGTATGTAGTATAAGATTTAAAGCACTGCGAATGATTGATTTATTTGCATTTAGTGTGCCATATTTTATAAATACAAATTTCATATAATAGTAATTAAAAATAACACATTCATGGATCACAATTACACAGATGTAAGAAAAAGTCTATGAGTTAGACATCAAACACTCCTATATTACGAGGTGCAGAAAGCAGATAAGATTATTTTTTTCATTAATTAATTGGGTATTCATTGCAAAGTGAAGCTTCACCTCAGTTTCTAAGCTCTGGAGCAACTGCACTTGCAAAGTGCACAGTCTATTTGTTTTTAATAAATCAACTCCATTACCTCTCTTAAAAAGAATATATACAAACCATATCATGCTTGATGTCTAACAAATCATGATTTCTTTCTGTTCAATAAAATGTTAGTTGTTGGACTGTAAAACATGGGCATCTGAAAATACTGACATACTTGTCAAAGGCAACGAGGGACTGTCCACTGGAGCATCACAAAATACCTCAACACCCATCAGCACATCCCTTAGACCTTTTGATTGGTTGTATCATTTCGGTAAAGCCTTCTTTAGGAGCCATGAATGCTGCTTTCTGCTTTTGTCAGTTTTCCATAAAAACCATGCCTGATTGCTAAGAGTCATTTTGGGGGCCAGTGACTCTGTCAAAATCTGACTTACTCTAACGTGAATTTGATTCTGCACAGTCACAGACAGACAAAGACCAGGCAAACTCTGCACCTTTCATTTTTAAATCCCATTTATTGTACTGTCACTGTTGACTATTTTGTAACAATATTTTCCATAAATATTTCTCTTGCACTGTTTTCTATTTTTTTTTCTTTAAAATTATATTTAAAATTGCTGAATCTCTAAATGCCCTAAATAACACATTAAAGGATCCCTGCCTCTTTGAGGAAAGCTACCATATTTTAAACTCTGTTTCACTCCTTGTCTTAATCTCTACACAGATTGCACAAAGTGCAATCGTTACACACATACCTGGGTGGGCACCACATTTTATGAACAGGCTGTAAGATGCAGATTGTAGTGTGCATACCTTGTGGCAGGGCTGGATTGGGACAAAAATGTGGCCCTGAACTTCATCCAGATTAGCCCACTTTAATTTTGCAAACACGCACAAAAACAGTATATAAACTATACGCAATTGCTCGTGGTGCACCGGCCCAGGATCGGCCCTGCAAAGCGGGGACAAACTTGGTCCAGGGACGGTGTCCTCCATTCGAGGACTGTCCCTGGAAACCAGGGGCATCTGGTCACCCTAGGCTAGTGCCCAGCAGGCCCCACAGGACCCACAGACCACGACCAGCAGGCCAGCAGGACCCACAGGTCCACGGCCCGCTCCCAGCAGGACCGACAGCCAGTAGGCCCTGCTGGGAGCTGGCCATGGCCCGTGGGCCCTGGCCTCAGAGAAGAAGGCATCTGGCTAGATCACATGGCACTGGGCAATTTACCGGATAAAAACATTATGGCTGTGGAGAAACTGGAAACTTCGAGGCACAATGCCCAAAGGAGAAGCCAATTCCAGATACAATAGTAGCAATTACTTTTTTAAAGATATTGCAAGAGATACAGCATAGGGTGCCTATCGGGTGTTTGGAAAAAAAATTTATTTCCATATAACTTAAAATAATTTTTAACTTACTGTTCATTTTGACACTTGGTTTTCACTGAAGAAGCCTCTGCCTGTAAAATTTCTCAGCATATACTCTAAATGCCCTGGTTTGTGACAAGTTTACTTTAAGGGTTAGTGTGAGGTTAAAGGTTAGATTTATGTGTTAGATAGAGGTTAAGTTTAGGGGTTTGGTTTATGGTTAGCTTTAGATTTAAGAGTTACATTTAGGTTAAGCCTCAAAGGGTAGCTGTTATTTCTTTAGGTGTAGTCAGTAATTTTTTGTGTTTACAAATCAATTTTCCAGTTTTGATTATTGTGTTATATTGCACCATATGCTAAAAAAGAATTGTGTTCTAAATTATTGCATCTAAATTTGTGGCATCAAAACTCCCATTGTAAACGATAACAAACCTATATTGAAAGTAGAAAACCAATGTACCAAAATGACTACCTTGCATTTTGTGCAGATTACGTAATGTTAAATAGCTGCAACCCGATAGGCAGTTTTACATAATATAATAACAAGTTTTACTGTATTATATCAAACAATGAGTGTTTAATACAAGTATACTGGATTATTGTACCTTTTTGCCTGTTCAAGTAGGGGCTAACGTCATTTGATGTAACAGCCGTTTTCACCCAATGAATCTCATATTTTTTCTAGCAAAGCCAAGAACTTCAAAAGAGAACCAAAACTATTATTGCAAATCTGTTTATACTGAGCAGGAGTGACAGATTATGAAGCAGTCTGGGACTACTTAAAAGAAAAATTATAGAGGCTACAATCACTTCCTGTACCATACGCGACTTGGTAATCCTGATCATGTAAGCTTCACTTGGCACTGTCACTCACAGAGTTTTAGGCAACAGCTTACATATTACATACCCAACTTTAACATTTTAACAATTTCATGAACGTCATAAAGCAAGCAACAATGATCTATTTAACTGAGGTTTTTAATACACCCACGTACAGTATATATAAAGTTCTAGAGGGTGGACAGGACCAACAGGTGAAGATCGTAATCCATACACGTAACCAAGTGTGTCCCCAAAACCACCACAATAAATACACAAAATACAAGGGGGTTACAGCAAAGAGCACATAATTATTTACTCCTATTAAAGAATAATCAAGCAACTTCAGCTATCCCTGCCCTTGTAATAGCTTCAGGCATCCCTGCCCTTTTAATAGCTCCAGGCATCCCTGCCCTTTTAATAGCTTCAGACATCCCTGCCCTTTTAATTACCGACCTGCACTATGCAATAAAAATAGAAATATGTAGAAAAAACTAGGAGTATGTATCTCTAGTAGCCTAAAGCAGCAGACTATAAAGGCAAAGCATTGGAGACAAATCCAAAGTAACATAAAAAATGTAGTCTTTAGCATACAATATTAAAATACTTAAAAACAGAGGCATCCTACACCAAACATTTAGGGGAGATGATACCTTCTAATTAGCTATATTTAGCTCTATGACAAAGCATACAATAACATATACAGACACAAGTAAAGTTCAATCCGGTATAGATGGCTTGCGCTTAGCCATCTATACCAGATTGAACTGTACTTGTGTCTGAGATACAAAAAACACAGTCACTTCCAGTGCTAATAGGTCTTCTAAGGTGAGGGGTAATAGGTGTCAGATATCAGATATAATAGTGGTGTAAAAGGTATATATGGTATCCCAGGACTAGGTGGAATCTGCCTTCCTCAGATGGGGTAATCCGAAGGAAACTACAAGAAAAACAGAAATGGAAGGCGCGCACACCTAGCCCATTACCAGAGATATTTAATAATATAAAAACTGTATAAAAGTGGGTACTCACAAAAATGCAACTGACAAAAAGCCATAAACACAGTGCATGGACATGCACAGAACACGGGGTACAGCTAACGCATTTCGGGAATGCACCCCTTCCTCAGAGCTAGGCCCCGAAACGCGTTATCTGTACACCGTGTTATGTGCATGTCCATGCACTGTGTTTATGGCTTTTTTTCAGTTGCATTTTTGTGAGTACCCAATACAATTTTTTATTATTAAATTTACTGTGGTAATGCACTAGGTGTGTGCACCTTCCATTTCTGTTTTTCTTGTACTTGTATCTGTATATGTGATTGCTATGAAGCTGGCCAAATGTGTCAAAGTGATCCAAGTGATCAAACAGCACAGTGGTTAAGTGATTAGTACTTACGCCTGGAAGCACTAGGGTAGTGGGTTTGATTTCCAACAGCGACGCTACCTGCCTGGAGTTTACATGTTCTCCCTGTTCCTGCGTGGGTTTCCTCCCACACTCAAAAGACATGCTGGCTCCTACCTAAAATTGGCCCTAGTATGTGAGCGAACGTACGTTAGGGACCTTAGATTGCAAGATCCTTGAGGGCAGGGACTGATGTGACTGTACAATATACTGTATATGTAAAGTGCTACATAAATTGATGGCGCTATATAAGTACATGTGATAAAATATAATAAACAATGGTCCCTCTATGGCCAGTCCTTACTCTTCCTTGCAGATTGCCAATATCTTACTTGCTAAATAGCATGTTCTTAGGCGCATGGACATGTGAAGCAAACAGACACAGCTGGAGATGAGCTACAGATGCCCACAATGGGAAAAAAAATATTTTAGAGGGTGGACATCACCAACA
>CM053026.1:264092995-264355730 GCA_028564925.1 Lithobates sylvaticus
GGGGAAGTGAAGCCGCAAGGCTTCACTTCCTGATTTCCTTACCGAAGATGGCGGCAGCACCCGAGAGCCGAGTGACAGATTGGCTTCGGGTGCCGACATCGCAGGCGCCCTGGACAGGTTAGTGTCCATATTTTAAAAGTCAGCAGCTGCAGTATTTGTAGCTGCTGACTTAAAAAAAAATAATAATAATTTTAGCAGACCTCCGCTTTAAGATGTCCACACTAATAATGACCGCTGCCTGTCTGCCGGGATCCTATGATAAATGTCATATTTGTAAGCAAGAAGAAATACATTTATAACGGTATTTTGTTTATATTGTGCAAATAAAGAGAATCATGGGGTGCTTTTTCAAGAAAACCAGCAAGGAGACTGGAACTCCGCTTCAGACTGGGTTCACACTAGTGCAAATTGGATGTTAGTTTCCCTACATCCAATTCGTATGACAGGAGATTGTGACTTGCTCTCTATAGAGCCAGTTCACACATCTCCGGGGCGGCTGCCGAGTGGCTTGCACAGGCGTCCTCTGCGTCTTTGGCTCAGTTTTAGGCCAGAAAAAAAAAAACACTGTTGGTGCTATCTGGCATCAACGAAGATAGAATTTGTACTTTAACCAGGGGCAATCTGAGCTCATGCTGTTTTAGAAAACAAAAAAAATAAACATTTTTCCGGGCATTGTGCTTTAAAACTCTAATGTAACATTCGCTTGCAAAAGGAATCAACTAGAAACTGACATTTCACATGTTACATATGTTAATAAATGGGCCCCTTGGTATTATTATGCCTTCTTAGTACCATTACAGTTTTAAATTCATAACCCTGTATGTAACATTCCTCGAACATGGAGACAGCTTATGTTCTTTTGAAAAGGTTACAGTTGTCTTCACGGCACTGCTTACCTCTAACTCCCACTAGGCTGAGTCTGAAAGAACACTAAAAGTGCACATCCAGACAAAACGTGTGTATTTATTTTTATTTTCTACAGAGAGATTAGGCACTGGTAAATAAAAAAAAATGTGATCTAGCAAAATATAAAACCCTCCTACTCCCAGCATGCTTCAGTTATTGTGTTAGTGTCCTACTGTATAGCTGCCATCCTCCCCTTGTAATGCATTTATCTGGATCAGCATTTCTTAAGCCTGACTCTGGAGTTCTGTACACATACCCTGCTGGGCTGGACATCATGGGGCTAGCCAAAATGTCATGTTCATGCACTGGGATCTGCATTGTGGCCAAATTTCTGTTGGTTTTGCTGCATATCGGGGTTAACACTGAAGTATTGAGCGCCAATGTCGAGTGAAGTTTTGTATGCACTCCACTGTTTTTTTTTTCCCACCATTCAGCATTGAGGAAGCGGCATCCTGCTGCTGTTTTGCATTGCAAGTGACCCATAGAACTCTCCTCAGTTTATCTGCCGCCCACCTACAGTGACCTGATCACTTTTGACTGTCTGACACTTCTGCTACCCATCATCCAGGAATATTTGAGGCCAAACCCTGTACCCTGAGCTATACTTCGCCCTTCTTACTTGCATTGCAACATGTCTTATTCCAGACTGTCATGCTGTACTGGGTACATCCAGCTCACGCTCCACTAACTGTTTTGATGCTGCTTGCAGGGTGCCAGACACCGTATCCCAACTTATCAAAGCATTGACCATCCCATTGGGGGCAAGTGTATTCTTCCTTAACAGAAGAAGCATAGGGCTCACTGGGTAGACTCGCCCTTCTGCAGAGGTAAATGGTCTTTATTTACTCCCATGAAGGGAGAGGTTAATGCTGAGGTACTGATCACTGATGTCTTCCACTGGGTGGGTTGTGTGTTCCACGCCTTTTTCTGTCAGTCAGGGTTGAGGAAGCACCATTTTATTTATTTTTAATTTTTTTGCCGATGCTCCGAATAGAAAGTCCCCACCTATAGTGACCTGATCACTTTCAGCTGCCTGACCCTTCTCCTGCTACCTATCAGCTAGGATCTTCAGTTTCTGAGGCCTGACCTTGTACCCTGATTTACATTGCCTTCCATCTTGCAGTGCAACATGTCTGATTGGAGACACGGGAGCCAGTCCTGCTGCACTGTGTGCCTCTAGCTCATTCATCTCTAACTGTGGCCTGTCTGCAGTGTCCTCTAAAATTCAAGACACAGAAAGCCTAAAGGATTTGCCCTCTGCTAGAGTCTATGCCATTCTTGTAGTCTTAGCTCTGTTGGGCATGGCCACCTTCCTGGCTCTACCCTGGAAGGATTTAGCTGCTTTCGTGCAGGACTTTGCACTTGATTGTCTCTGATTAGAGAATTACTTCCTTTTGCAATATCCTTATCTTATCCACTTCAGCCCCGGACCAATTGGCAGCCAAAGGACCAGGCCCCTTTTTGCGATTCGGCACTGCGTCGCTTTAACTGACAATTGCGCGGTCGTGCGACGTGGCTCCCAAACAAAATTGGCGTCCTTTTTTCCCACAAATAGAGCTTTCTTTTGGTGGTATTTGATCGCCCCTGCGGTTTTTATTTTTTGCGCTATAAGCAAAAATAGAGCGACAATTTTGAAAAAAATGCAATATTTTTTACTTTTTGCTATAATAAATATCCCCAAAAAATATATAAAAAAACATTTTTTTTCCTCAGTTTCGGCCGATACGTATTCTTCTACATATTTTTGGTTAAAAAAATCGCAATTAGCGATTATTGATTGGTTTGCGCAAAGTTATAGCGTTTACAATATAGGGGATAGTTTTATAGCATTTTTATTAATATTTTTTTTTTTTACTAGTAATGGCGGCGATCAGCGATTTTTATTGTGACTGCGACATTATGGCGGACACATCGGACATTTTTGACACATTTTTGGGACATTTGTCATTTATACAGAAATCAGTGCTATTTAAATAGCACTGATTCCTATGTAAATGACAGTTGTAGTGAAGGGGTTAACCACTAGGGGGCGGAGTCAGTGTGACGTGTGTGTGTGTGTGTGTTTTTTTACAGTAGGGGGCGTGGCTGTACGTCTGACGTCATTGATCGGCGTTCCCGATGACAGGGAACCGCTGATCACTGACAGTCAGTGTCGGAAGCGCGGGGAGGGGTTTGTTTACATAGACCTCTCCCCGTTCTTCAGCTCCGTAACCCGATCGCGGGATACCAGCGGCGATCGGGTCCGCTGGTCCCGCGGCCGGGGTCACGGAGCTCCCGACCGGGTCGCGAGCGCGCCGCTGGCGGCGCGCGCGCGACCCACAGGCAGGCACATGCACGATCACGTACAGGTACGTGATTTTGCCTGCCCGTGCCATTTTGCCGACGTATATCGGCGTTAGGCGGTCGGGAAGCGGTTATCTGCCCACAGCCTTAAGAGCATGTAAACATTCAGATCCTGCATCAGCCTTCACTGAGGCTTTGGCTGATGTACTTTTTAGGTCCTGCACTCTCTGGTTGAACCTAAACTAGAGGAGTCGTAATCTTCTGCTATTGCTCCCAAACTTGGGAATCGTGTTGGCCATTATCAGTTCAGTACACACCACTTTATAAATTGAGGACCGGCCAGTAGCTTCTACCAAGGCTGTTTCCAGTTTAGGCTCCTTTAGGGCTTGTAAGGCTACCAAAAACTTTCCAGTGGCTCCTAAGGTGCTAGACACTGTATCCTGGCTTAACAAAGCATTACCTATTCCAGTGGAGAATGCACCTGTCTTTAGGAACCCCTTCAACAAGTGGCTTGAGGCTTATCCTAGAACTCCCTGTAGCAGGCCCTTCAGTGCAGCTTGTTTTGGTTGTAATTTTAAGCCGGCAAAAAAAAAAAACTTTGGGAGGCACATAGGAAGGGGAACTAACAAGGTAACCCCAGTAACTATTCAAATGAAGTGTTAGAAAGTAAAATGAAAGCTCTTCAATGAATTGTTCCATAATCCAGCTGAAGGGAAAAAGGGAGGACAAGAAGGTAGAGGGAGACAGGTTTTACGTGCCAACATAGATGGCCACGGGTAATGATTTTATCCACAATAAAAAAAAAAAAATGTTGCACATTTTGTGTGATGAAGGCATGAAAATAATATAAACTATTGTCTGTATTTGACAGAGGTGGACACTGATGGATATAAGGAAAAGATAAAAAGTCGAGTACTTACTACTTTGCGTAAGCAAACATATAACTGGCAGCCTTTAAGGTAAGAATTCCCAAGCTGCAATGAAGAAACGTTACACTTGCAAACTAATATTGCCTTTTTTTTTATTGATTCATTTATTGATTTATTTCAGAAAAGGTTCTTGTACAAAACCTAAAAAAAAAACAAGAAATGCAGCGCTAATAACAAACTAATATGCAAATGTGAATCAGCATAAATAAGTGAAAAATCAAAAAAATAAAAATTGTGATGAAAAAGGAAAAAATAGAGAAAACTAAAGCAAAGTCCCATCAAAAAAATATATTATATATTTTAAAGTGAAGATCCACATCCATAAAGCAAGTGTTCAAATTGATAAAGTGTCCACATCAATCAATAGTGACAACCATGTCAAAATCTCCAAGGTAGTGTGAAGTGCATCCATGTCCCCACCGAAAGTGTATAAATTTGCCTGCTTACCAGACGGTGATGACTGCCACAGCAGTCTCATCCAGCCTCGGGAAGTAAGGTCTCCCTCAACCCTTAGGATACTGCTAACGGCACTCCGGAACTCACATATTTTGAGGAGGGTATTTCAAGTATGCAAAACAAAGAAAACCCATAGTGTAATATGTAAGATAACGTTTTTAATGAAAAAAGCTAAGATTGCACTTACAAGAAAATGGTCGTAAAAGCGCAGAATAAACAAATAATACAGCCGAGCGGATGTACATCAAAGTGCAGTGTCTCCGCGTTGTCTCGTTCTACTTCCTAGATTGCGCGCCAATCCACCGTCTCGGAACGAACGTGATGACGTCACCGTCAAGGCCCCACCCTATGCGTTTCGTCAGCGATCGCACTTTGATGTACATCCGCTCGGCTGTATTATTCGTTTATTCTGCGCTTTTACGACCATTTTCTTCTAAGTGCAATCTTATCTTTTTTCATTAAAAACGGTATCTTACATATTACACTATGGGAGTTTTTCTTTGTTTTCCATACTTGAAATACCCTCCTCAATATATGTGAGTTCCGAGTGCCGTTAGCAGTATCCTAAGGGTTGAGGGAGACCTTACTTCCTGAGGCTGGGTGAGACTGCTGTGGCAGTCATCACCGTCTGGTAAGCAGGCAATTTATACACTTTCGGTGGGGACATGGATACACTTCACACTACCTTGGAGATTTTGACACGGTTGTCACTATTATTTGATTGATGTGGACACTTTATCAATTTGAAAACTTGCTTTATGGATGTGGATCTTCACTTTAGAATATATAATAATATATTTTTTTGATGGGACTTTGCTTTAGTTTTCTCCTTTTTCATCACAATTTTTTCTTTTTTTGATTTTTCACTTAGTTATGCTGATTCATATTTGTTATTAGTGCTGCATTTCTTGGTTTTTTTTTTTTATGTTTATTTAGAAGTTTCTAGTACTGGACTTTTTTTTGATGTCAGCTGCTTATGTTATGTTATACATCACGATTTTATCACTTATTTCTTATTGTTAATTTTGCACGTAGGTTATAGCGCAGCGTTTGCCTTAGGGCAATTTTTTTTTTCTTCTTGTACAAAACCGATAGAGATGTCTAAAGCCCCATACACACTATTAGATTTTCTGCAGATTTTTGCCTTTAGATTTACCAAAACCATATAATGAGGTCAAACTTTTAAGAGTTTAAATTTGTATGCAATTGGGCAGGCCCTTGCACTACAGGGTTTTGTTAAATCTGAAGACAAAAATCTGCAGAAAATCTGATAGTGTGTATGGGATCTTAGAGAGCACCCCTTGTGCACCAGCGGACTGATCGGGAACGCCTGTCTGTTCTTCAGGTGGACCCGATTGGACCACCTATTGTTCTCTATGGCGTGGCAGATATCAGCAGACGTGTGTCTCCTGGCATCCGGTCTCTTAAAAACAGACGGGTGGGGATACGTTCCCCATCCGTCCGCCAGGTCAGATGGAAACGGATAGGCAGTCCGTTTCCATCGACCGCCCATAGAGAACAATGAGCTATGTCGCTATGCAGAGCGGACACTGACCTGTCATCCGCCTGCTCAGCGGAGAGATCCCACGCTGAGCAGGCAGATCGGCTTGATGGATTCCGCTCTGTCTGAAAGTGGATTGGTAGACAGAGTACAATCTGAAGGAAAACCAAGTTCAGCAGATATTAACAATCTCTAAAATATATTCCACATAGCATATCCTGGATAATTTTCCAAGAAAAGTTTTTTAGCAGAAGTGAATACAAACATAAAAAATTACATTACATTACAAAATGGTAACAAGCTATCAATGTGAAATTCACCACTATTAAAAGGGCAGAATGCTCATACAACCACAAAAAAATTATGCTCACACATCCTCCTAATAATGCTTATAATTGAGTAATATATAAACGTCAGTAAATGACAATATTGAAAGAGGAAAAGAAATGGATTGCCTAAGCTTCCGCCACTGCCTCCCCCAAAAGGTCCCCTACCATCAAGGGGGAGATTGTGTGTGTGTGTGTGTATATATAAAATCAAGGCATTCCAAACTTTGTGTATCCTTCAATACACTAACCGTTTTTGCATTAGGTTATTGCTTGATCTGCAAACTAATATTTATATGTTTACTTAATAATGCAGATCTTTTTGGTAACGGGAGGTACACAAACCTAAAGGAACTTTGCAACCTATTATGAATTTTTTTGTGTTCTGTATAAATGTAGGCAAATATAATGTGCACTGCAAGTGCATTTGCTTTGGATCTGAGGGGTAGCTCTGTTGGTTTCTATCATACAATCATGTACAAACAAACGTGCTGTTGGTGTGTGTGTGTTGTTGTGTTTTTTTTTGTTTTTCTTTCTTTCCCTTTCTTGTGATTGAGTATTCTTTTCAAAGTGAAACTTTACCACATTTACTAAGCTCTGTAGCAAGTGCACTTGCAGTGGTCAGTATATTTTCCTTTAGTAAATGAACCCCATGTGTATTAAAAATTATGCAAAATTGGAGAAAAAAGCCTTTATTTCACTTCCACAACAGAAATTGAATTTAGCAGTCTGTTAATGTTTTCACACAAGATTTCCACTTTTTCTAGTTGGATTCAATTAGAAAATTAGAGCCTTCAGTATCATTATAAATGGGACATATTGGTTTAAAATGTATGCTTTTCACCTTCAGTAAAACTCAGGAGAACTGATCGATTAAGGGGCTGGTTCACACCAGATGCAGTCCAGTGTGTTTTTGATGCAGGAAAATAAATGCATGGACAGCATTTAACATTGATTCCAATGGCCCTAGTTCACACCAGTGCAGTCAACAAAAGTAGAACATGATGCATTTTTTTTTTCCTGTATTTAAATGCATCTGGAATGCAGCAAAATGCATCAGAAACACACCAGAACACATGTCTTCAATAGAGATGAAGAAAAAGAGGGGAAAAACGCACCAGATTGCAGGAAAAACATGCATGCAGAAATGCAGCTGAATTGCACTCTGCGCAGACTAGATTTGACAGTGGAAGCACTTGGTGTTGGTCTTTGAAATTAATGAGCACCAAGGGGAATATTGTGCACTCTACATCTCACAGCTAATATATTTCTTTAGAGCTCTTATTAATAGTACAAAGAAAATAACTTGCTTTAACCACAACAAAATTCTCTTCTGTTAAAAGCTTGTTTGCAGGCAAATTTGTAGTAGGACATACTTTTACAGCATCTGATTATGAAATGCATTTTTTTTATTTATGCTTACTCTACGATGTATTGTGTTTTTATGTAGTTACACAGAGCAGATTGGCTTGGTGTATTTGGCTGCACGCTTTGATGGAGGATATGCTGCAGTAACAAGAGCTTTACAAGAGGTGAGCTTGTGAAATTAATTAAAACAGGAGTAAATGGTCTCTACATTTGCACTTTTACATTTATTACATGACCAGTTCTAAACTTGTGCCTAGCGTTGCACTGATACCAGTATCCGTGCCGATACTAAGCATTTGTACTTGTACTCCGTGCAAATTCTCCAATACCCAAAACTGATACCTTTAGACTTGGTTCACATATGTGCGGGCCAGTTAGCAGTGCGATTTT
Organism: Lithobates sylvaticus; assembly: GCA_028564925.1. Classification (NCBI taxonomy): domain Eukaryota; kingdom Metazoa; phylum Chordata; class Amphibia; order Anura; family Ranidae; genus Lithobates; species Lithobates sylvaticus. The sequence goes on from CM053026.1 coordinate 264,101,155, forward strand.
CAAAGCCCAGTCCGGCGCAAATTCGTTTTTAATCGGTTCGGGTGCGATTCCAATGAGAATTGTAGTGTATGAGATTAGAAATCGCACCTGATCCCGACTGAAATCACACAGCACATATGTGAAGAGGCTGTAAAAACTCACTGAACATAAAGACTGATGTAAAAATGAAATCTGCAGTTTTCTCATCAGTTTTCATGCATGTATGGTGTGAGCAAGCCCTAAACATGACCCTAAAAATGGGTATCAGTACTTGAGATCGGCAAATACTTGAGAAAAAGTATCGATACTCATACTCTTTTTAAAAAAAACTGGTATCGGTGCATCACTTGGAAAAGAATGAACTATTTTTATCATGTGTTTTTTTTTTTTTTTTTGTCTTGTATACTTTTAGATACATCAGCGTGTTCCTGATTTTAAGCCTCAGACATTGTTGGACTTTGGCTCTGGTGTTGGATCAGTGTCATGGTGAGGGCAATTTATAGGTACTCCTGTTTTTATATCAGAAAAATTATACTTGTATAGTCAGTTTTTTAATATGATGTTTCCCTTAGCATGATCATGTCAGACACAAGTCTCAGTTCACTAAACTGACACTGAATTGTGTTTTTGTAAAAATAATTATTGATGATAGTCTGATAATTCTGCTCCCTCTATCAAATCTTTAAATCTGAACACACACACACACACACACACACACACACACACACACACACACACACACACACACACACACACACACACACACACACACACACACACACACACACACACACACTTCTGAAAATAACCACTAAAACATTGTATAATATCAGACAGGACATCTTTGAATTCGAAAACTATTGATAAGTCTCTCCTTTTTTGTTTGTCTTTTTTTCTGCATGACACAATGGTTGCTAAATAAAATTAAAACACGCGTGCCTAGGTATGCAACTAATTTTAATAGTATTGTATATTTGTCACTTTATCGCATTTTGGACTATTAATTGGTTACACTATTATAGTGGTATTTTATAGTATTCACTATAGCAGTTGTGGTATAATCTAATCAGTTCATGGTTGAGCAACAGTTGCTAAATGCCTCTCTTTTTGAATATCGCTTTATTAAATAGCTCAATTAACAAAGTTTGATACTGCTATCTCTCAGATCATGCAAACGCTATGCATTATTGCACTTATCATGGGAGTTGCTTTTGTAAGCACAGCCTGATATCCCGTACATTCAGATGACTATAACAGTTTTCTTTTTCCTTTATTAAAATACTTGACGTTATGCATATATAAACACGGTAGATTCGCAGTTGCATAGTTGGAGTTTAGATTACTGGAAGGCCTAGATTTGATGAGTCACAAAAATAACAGACGAGCCATATTTAACTGGATACAAATATTATGGGAAGTGGAGACATACAATTTATTATGTGGATTGGGTTGTTGCTATTTAAGCAGTTCCATTGTTTCTGACGTTGGGGGTGTTGGAAGTGCCCACCGTGGAGACAGTTACAAGTTCTGGTGCATTTTAAATGAAACCAAAGCAATTTCCTAGCTCAACTTAACGACCAGCCTGTGACCAACCAAAATTGACCTGTCTAACAATATGTGTAAAAGAAGGGGTTTAGTCTGTACACATTTGCAAATGCATGCGTAAGCTACAGGCCCCGTCAAGGCACCTGGTTCCCTAATTCTAACTTCTAAGCGCCTCCACAGTGGAAGCACATGCATTTTAATAGGTTGCATGTCTAGGTAGTATTCGTAAGGCTGGTATACAACTGGCCAAATATTCTGCCAGTGTGTACAACAGCCTGTCCGATGGAAGCCGGCCTAACATCTGGCATCTGTCGAACAGGCATGCTGGAAAACCAGCAGCTGACCAGTATGTTCTGGCGGGGGGCACAGTCCCCCTGTTGGAACACAATAGCTCTGTGGCGAGGATCGCTGTAATAACATTGCATAGTTCGTAGAGCCAGCTCCTCAGTTTTTTTTTTTTATTTTTTTTTTATTTTTTTCAGCCCGCTTGGTTGAATGGAAAAAGCAAAATTACCTGTGTGTACCAGGCTTTGCCTGGATTCCGCTGTTCAGATACCACCAATATTGAAATATGCAAGAATCTGCATATTATCTTTTTAAAGATACAAAAGTTCTGTCTAATCCTTGAGGAAAATTCAAGAATGCTAATTTTATATAGTTCATTATGCTGTAGTTATTTGTTTTTTTCCTATTTGACATTATAGGTTTTGTGTTTTTTGTTATTGTATTTCAGGGCAGCACATGCTAACTGGGGTACCAGTCTGAAAGAATATGTGTGTGTTGATAGTTCTGCATCAATGAACCAACTCAGTGAATTAGTTCTTAGAGGTAAGATTCTCTGTCCTGATTATTTTTTGTTGGACAACCTCCTTCCAGATTGATGTGTCTTTTGTGAAGGGCAATGGAAATGGGTGTTTATAAGTCATGCTTATCTTTGCAGCTCCGCCGCATTATTCCAGTGCCATTTAAAAGGTTATCATTTTTATATTTGGCCTCTACCCCCAATCAAACTAATCGTTTTTGTTGAAGGCCTTCTTAAAATATCTCCATGCATAATTTTTTTTTAACCCTAATACTTTCTGCTTGCTTGTGTTGGCAGGTGGAGAAGAGACAGGCGATATGCATATCAATGGCATTTATTTTAGGCAGTTTTTGCCAGTTTCTCCAAAGGTATGTTGTTTTTTTTTTTCTCTCTGTATATCACTAGCTGATCTTTGTACACTAAACGCACTACACCCCAGGTCTGCATAACTTTTTTTTTTTTCCTGCTCTGTTAGATTATGCTTTTCCTTTTCTCATTCCATTTTCTAATGCTGAGCCACAGTGTTTTCACGATCATACCCTGATACGTTATCTTTTTCAGGTGCAGTATGACTTGGTGATTTCTGCTTTCTCCCTAAATGAGCTTCCCAACTTGTTTGAAAGACAAAAGACCATCCAGGCTTTATGGCGGAAAACGGGAGGTTTTCTGGTTTGTGTTAAATTTTTTACTTTATAACTGCAGCTCTATATCCATATATCCTCTATATGTTTGTCTTCCTGGCTTTATAGGTGCTGGTGGAAAATGGCACTAGAGAAGGCCATCAACTTTTAATGGAGGCCAGAGAAACTGTCTTAAAAGTAAGTGTTTACGTGAAACAGCAAATTTTAGTTCTGATTCCTATGTCGTTGTGTTACCTAATCAAAGACGTCTCTGTATATTTGTAACTGTAAGGCTAGGTTCACATTGCTGCAATACAATTTTGATCAGATTTTTAGTGCAATTATGTAGTGCTACTTGAACACTACTTGGATGTGGTATACATATTCTATGGTGCTGGAATTGCACCAAAGTAGTGTAGGAACATTTTCCAAAATCGCTCTGTGCTGAGTTGCATTGATGTGAACAAACACAATTGAAAATAATGCGATTCTGTGCCCCTCAGGTAGCATCTGAAACTGCACTAGATTGAACCAGGCCTAAATCTTTGTTTCAGAATTGGCTTTTCCTTTTATTCGTAAGTACACTCACAAAATAATTGTTGCAGCCATATTCACAAGTGCTCAGCAGTGAGTTTATTTGTATACTGAGGTTTGCACAGTAAGGAGATTATATGACTGTTTGCATTTAATCACACCACTGTATTATCGTTGTTCTAGATTGAATAATTACACCTAAAGCTAATTACATTTTTATCCACAATCAATGAAATTTATAATTTTTTTTTTTTTTTTTTTTTTTTTTCTGGCGCTCAAAGCTTTTTGATACTTGGGTCATTTACTATAGCTCCGATTAAATGATCCTGCAGTCCTGGAAAATGGCGCCCAATTAAGGCCAATTAAGACTTCAACTCTCAGAAACTGGGCGCTAATGCAAATGGAAAGCAGCGCTATTGACGGCAAACATTCCTGACAGATCACATATGCGGGAATAGTGGAACTCAATGGGGCTCATACCTGCAAAATCCAAAGTTCTCACTGAAGGCTTATATGCACGTTCCTTATCCATAAAGTGTATGGGGACCCGTGTCCTGCACCAGGGGACATGCATCAATTGGAAAAAATGTTTTTAAAACGGCTGTTTTTTCAGGAGCAGTGATATTTTTTTTTTTTTTTAACAAGAAATGCAGTGATTTTTAATAATGCTTAAAGTGAAACAATTAAAATTCCTCCTTTAAATATCGTGCCTGGGGGTGTCATTAGTATGCCCGTGTTTATTACTGTATCGGGGCAAAATTACATTTTCTAAAGGAAAAGTCATTTAAAATTGCTCGCGCCTGTAATAAATTGTCAGTTCCTGGTAATATAGAGTAAAAAAACGGCGTAGGTTCCCCCCACCAGTCCATACCAGGTCCTTCGAGTCTGGTATGGATATTTAGGGGAACTCCACGCCAGAATAAAAAATAAAAATGGCGTAGGGGTCCCGCACCCCAAATCCATACCAGACCCTTATCTGCAACCTGGCAGGTCAGGAAAGGGGGGCTGAGCGAGAGCGCCCCCCCCTTCTGACCCATACCAGGCCACATGCCCTCAACATGGAGAGGGTGCTTTTGTCCCCACAACCCTTGTCCGGTGGTTGTGGGGGTCTGCGGGCGGGGGGCTTATCGGAATTGGAAGCCCCCTTTAACAAGAGGGCCCCCAGATCCCGCCCCCCCCATGTGAATGGGTATCGGGTACATTGTACCCCTACCCCATTCACCTAAAAAAGCAGTGACGTGACAAAAGACAATAGCCGGTTTTTAACAAAAATCCTTTATTAAAAATGTCGTCTTTCACCCACTTCTTCCTCTGGTCTTCCTTCGGTTTTCTGCTTCTCCAATCCCACACCCCCCCCCCCACCAACCTGTTTCATCCTCCGGTCTTTCCTCCACTGCTCCCGCCGCTGTTCCCGTTGAACATTCAAGAAAGGAACCTGCTGCGATGGGGCGCATGACGTTGCTCTGAGACCCCGCCCCTTGTGACTTCAACGCCTGGGGCATGATGGGTCAGTGATGTCTCACAAGGGGGCGGGGTCTCCTGCTGAGGTCACCCGGCGCCAAGCCCCATAGTTATATATGAAATGTGTGCTATGGAAGCGGACAGATCGGCTGGCCGCAGCGTCGAAGGGTCGTTGTTTTCATGTTCAGCAGGTCGTGGCGGGAGAAGAAGCGGAGGGAGATGGAGGAAGAAGGAGAAAACCGAAGGAAGACCGGAGGAAGAAGTGGGGGATAATAAGACATTTTTAATAAAGGAAATGTCAAAAATCGGCTATTGTCTTTTGTCACATTCCACTGCTTTTTTTTTTTGTTTTTTTAGGTGAATGGTAAGGGGTATAATTACATACCATTGCATGCATTTTGAAGAGTTAAAATTATGGAATAAACCAAACTGATGTGCATTTGCTAATTATGCTGCTGAGTACAATGTACGTTTTCAGGAGGTGATACCATTGGTGGGATTCAAACCCATAGCTTGAACCTTTTGAAGGTAGCAGGGCATACCACTACGCTATGGAGCTGAGCACAATCGTACATAGAAAATACTATTACTAATGTTTGATTCTTTTCATTGTATACAATGTTTTGCATTTGAGGCATTTAATATTATGGTACCAACCATGCTCATGTGCCGTTGGTTAGGGATGAGCCGAAACACCCCCGGTTCGGTTCGCACCAGAACTTGCGAACAGGCAAAAAATGTGTGCGAACACCGTTAAAGTCTATGGGACTCGAACATGAAAAATCAAAAGTGCTAATTTTAAAGGCTTATATGCAAGTTATTGCCATAAAGTGTATGGGGACCCAGGTCTTGCCCCAGGGGACATTTATCAATGCAATGAAAAGATTTTAAAACAGCTGTTTTTTCAGGAGCAGTGATTTTAATAATGCTTAAAGTGAAATAATAAAAATGAAATATTCCTTTAACCACTTTACGACTGGCGCACGACGATGTACGTCCCTTTTTTGAAGAGGGATATCTCGGTAACGGCAGCAGCTGCTGCCACAACCGAGATATCCATCTCTTCAGACGCCGGTCGTAATTCCGATAATGGTGGTCATCGCGGCAGGTTCGCCGCAAGATCACCGTTATCGGCGGTGGGAGAGGTGCCCGCCGCTCTCCCTCGCCTTCCACTGCTTACCGGAGCCGTCGGCAGCAGCGGAGGCGATCGGGTCCTATCCGTGGCTGGGTGTAGAGACGAGTGAGGCTAAGATGGCACCCATCTGTCTCTATATCATAGCAGGGCGGAAGCAACGTCAAAACGTCACTTGCGCCCATACGTCTTAAAGGCACATTTTTTCAAATGTCGTTTTTTTTTTTTTAATTTCCTTTTTTTTTTTTTTGCATTTAAGTCCAAATATGAGATCTGAGGACTTTTTGACCCCAGGTCTCACATTTAAGAGGACCTGTCATGCTTTTTTTATATTACGAGGGATGTTTACATTCCTTGTAATAGGAATAAAAGTGAGACCATTTTAATTTTTTTTTTTTAAAAAACAGTGTAAAAATCAAGAAAAATAAATAAGAAAACCTTATTGGTTTTTTTTTTAAAGCGCCCCGTCCCGACGAGCTCTAGTGCAGAAGCGAGCGCATACGTCAGTAGCGCCCGCATATGAAAACGGTGGTCAAACCACACATGTGAGGTATCGCCGCGATCGCTCGAGCGAGAACAATAATTATAGCCATATACTCCTCTGTAACGCAAAACATGCAACCTGTAGAATTTTTTAAACGTTGCCTATGGAGATTTTTGAGGGTAAAAGTTTAATGCCATTCCAGGAGCGGGCGCAATTTTGAAGCGTGACATTGTGGGTATCAATTTACTCGGCGTAACATTATCTTTCACAATATATAAAAAAATTGGACTAACTTTACTGTTGTCTTCTTATTTTTTTTTTATTAAAAAAAGTGAATTTTTTCCAAAAAAAAGTGCACTTGTAAGACCGCTGCGCAAATACGTGTGAAAAAAAGTATTGCAACGACCGCCATTTTATTCTCTAGGGTGTTAGAAAAAAAACAATATATAATGTTTGGGGGTTCTAAGTAATTTTCTAGCAAAAAAAACCTGTTTTAAACATGTAAACACCTAAAATCCAAAACGAGGCTGGTCTTAAAGTGGTTAAATATCGTGCCTGGGGGTGTCCTTAGTATGCCTGTAAAGTAGCGCATCTTTCCCATGTTTAGAACAGTACCGCACCAAAATGACATTTCTAAAGGGAAAAAAATGTCTTTTAAAACTACTCCCATCACCCCCCCCCCCCCCGCCCTCCATTACCAGGCCCTTTGGGTCTGGTATGAATATTAAGGGGAACCCCGTACGAAAAAAAAAATTGCGTTGGGGTCCCCCCAAAATCCATACCAGGCCCTTCAGGTTTATCGGAATCTGGAAGCCCCCCTTCAACAAGGGGGCCCCCAGATCCCGGCCACCCCCCTCCCCTCCCCTTATGTGAATGGGTAGCAGGTACATTGTACCCCTACCCATTCACCAAAAAAAGCTGTGAAATGTGACAAAACAATAGCCGGTTTTTGACAATTCCTTTATTGTTAAATAGCTCTGGATGGTCTCCCCCGAGCAGTGTCTCCCGCCGTCATCTTCTCTTGCTGTCTCTCTTGCCGCCATCTTCTGTTGCCGTCTTTCCCGCCACCGCCTACTTCTCCCGCTGCCATGTTCTTCCCCGCCGCCTTCTTCTGTTGTGTTGTGTTGTCACCCGCTGTCTGGCGTCTCTTACATTTGTTGACGTCACACGGGAAGCCCGCCTCCTTTTTTCCAAAAAAATTAAAAGGGCGAGCTTTCCGTGTGACGTCAACAAATGTAATGCCCCATGGCTGTGGAAGAGACTCGAAACAGTGGGTGACAACACAACGGAGGAAGGCGGCGAGGAAGAACACAGCAATGTCGGAAGTAGTGCTGCTTGCATCATTGCTGCGGGACATCAGCGCTCCAATGTTCTCATATACAATACCTAACATTGAGGGAGATCCCCGCTGTGTCATACAAGCAATTTTTCTAATAATCCTGCTCTACACTGGTGAGACAGACATGCTGCACTTCTGGTCCCTGGCATTCGGTTCTGGTGGTGGTCCCTGACGTTCGGCTCTGGTGGTCCCTGACGTTCGGCTCTGGTGGTGGTCCCTGACGTTTTGCAAAGCTTTGATGGGACAGATATGCTGCACTTGTGGTGCACCCTAAAATTCGCCACTGGTGGTGGTCCCTGACACGTTGCAAAGCGTTTAAATATAAATGCAAACCAGTGCATTTATAAGGCTGTAACCTATCATACTGTGTTTTATGTATGGCTTGCTGTCTGCAGAATGAGGAGTGTGATTTATGTTGAAGTGGGCGAGTTCCCATTTACATGTACAAGCCTAGTGTACCCTCCCACATTTACTCCCATCCCAAGGATTCATGGGAAATGTAGGCTTCCTGAAAATTAAATCAGTCATATCTCTTAAACGGTAAGACATTTCAAAAATATAATAACGGTTTAGTGTTTTTTTTTTTTTGGGGGGGGGGGGGGATTTTTTTTAAATCCCGGAGTTCTTCTTTAAGGATAAGACCTCCTGGTTGCTAAGGTCTGACCAGGGTAGCTTTATAAAGAGTCTCAGACTTTTATATATGAATCTCCCACCTTCCATTTTAAATGTTCTTAAACCTTTTTTTTTTATTTATAGTAAAGCATATAGCTCATGCTTCTATTACAATAACCTACACCCTGTAAAACTTGTAGTATATGGCCAGGGTTTCGGCACAGTCTACTCAATCTTTTGGAAGAAGACTGGTGCCATCTGTGTACTAGTCGTAGAACCATTTGATATGGCAATGTTGACCTTCGGTCTTGTCTAGGTTTTAAAGTTTTTCTGTCTGTACCCTCCCAAACTACGTCGTTGTAGTCTCTCACGTGTCCTGGGGGATGATTTAGAAAAACACAAGTTATTACCTGATATCTCCTTTTCCAGGAATCCTCCAGGACAGTATGTTATCCACCCTAAGATTCTTATTTTATGTATGTTTGGTTTTGTTTGTCTTTCAGTTCATCTTTGGTAAAACTGAAAGGTAGTGGGTGGGGAGCTTTTCACTTCTCTCTGTGCGTCTGTTTCCTATGAGAGGAAGAGCCTAAACCTTGTGACCTTCCTGGAGGATTCCTGGTAATACAGTTATCGTGTAATAACTTTTTTTTTTTCCCTGTATTTATTTACTATTTTACTAATTTCTGTTTTGGTACAGGGAGGTGACACAGAACTTTGGGACCATCGGCCAGCATATATTTTTGCTCCGGTAAGATATGCCTTGATTCAATACTGCTTGTGAATGTATTTGGGGAAAGTACCCAAAATTCATAGTGAGTGGTAATACATTTTTTCCTTAACCCTTTCAGTGAAGTCAGTCGTGTCCAGACCAAACTTGGCATCATCATCATCGTGCATGTTTTTTTTCTCTATTTTTAAACGTATTTTATTTTTTAATTCTGTCATTGTATCTGACAATTACAAGTATTAAACATATTGCATAGAATATACCACTGCAGCCTGAAAGTGGCAGTGTTCAGCTGCAGGCTGAAGGCCTTTATTTTCTCATAGAAACCTCCAACCTGCCTGCATGTGTTTAACTATTTCATGGCTGACATAGTGACCACATGAACAGTAACTGCCTTGTCTAAGTTATTTATTACAAATATTTATATAAGGCTGACAATTTAAACAGTGCTTTACATAATATACATGCTGCACTCAAGGAGTTTATTTTGAAGGGTCCCCATTTCACATCAATGCACACAAACTAGGGCCAATTTAAAGAGGAGCCTATTAACCTAACCGCATTGGAGTGTGGGAGGAAACCAAAGTACTTGGAGAAAATCCATACAAGCATGACATGCAAATGGTGGCCTGACTGAAATTTGACACAGTAACCTGCTAGCTGCTAAGTCACTATACTGCCAGATTCCACAAGGGATGATGTTAAAGCACCACTTGGCTAGTTATAGGATTCTGGGTTTGAACAGAGAGATCCCCTCACTTTCTTTTTATAACTTTCTTTACCAGTGTCCTCATCAACTGGAATGTCCAAGACTAACTGAAAATTCCAAGGTACCCTGTAATTTTGTGCAGCAGTACCAGTCATTACCACTGAGATGGGTGAGAACGCCAAACTCTGTGCTTATAAGTTTCCTATACATTTTTATTTTATTTTTGGTATATTTATTATAATTTTTTTTTTTTCACTATAGAACCCACCACAGCGCTGGGAGAAGTTTTCCTTTCTGGTGATTTCCCGTGGCACCATGGGTGAAATTGGCAACCAGTGGCCACGTGTAATTGGACCTGTACTGCGAAAACCACGCCATGTGCACTGCCACACATGTGGGTCTGATGGGAAGCTACACCATGATGTCATAACTTCCCAAAGAAATGGAAAGTATGTTTCATGAACTTATAGATGATGTTTTGGCACTTTCTGTGCCTGCTCTGTTCTTATTTTCACCTGTTTTTAAAAATTCAGAAATGTGTGTATAGAATTTAATATTTTTCATAGCTTTAGGAAAATGTGGATTTTGAGATTTATGATGAGCACAGTGCACCAACTTCATTTTAATTCATAATGTTAAATTGGCTGCAAGACCCCTTTCACGCTGGGGCGCTTTTCAGGCATTTTAGTGCTAAAAAATAGCGCCTGTAAAGTGCCTCTCAAGCCACCCCAGTGTGAAAGCCCAAGTGCTTTCACACTGGGGCGGTGTGCTTGCAGGACAGGGGAAAAAGTCCTGCAAGCAGCATCTTTGGGCGGTGGGGGAGCGGTGTGTACACTGCCCCTGCACATTGAAATGAATTGGCAGCGCTGCCAAAGCACCGCAAAGCGGGCACTATTAACCCTTTCCTTGGCCGCTAGCTGGCGTTAAAAGTGCCCTGCTAGCAGCTGAAAAGCCCTGCTAAAACAGCGGTAAAACGCTGCTAAAACTAGTGGCGCTTTACCGCTAATGGACCCGCCACCCCAGTGTGAAAGGGGTCTAAAGGCTAAACATTTTTTTAACCTTAATGGATTCTCTGCATTTAAAGCAGAACTTTACCTATAATGCCTTGTACACACGGTCGGACATTCCGACGACAAAATCTGTCAATTTTTTACGACGGATTTTGTCCGAAACTTGTGTTGCACGCACACACACGGTCGGATTTTGTTGTCGGAAAATTTTAGATCCTGCTCTCAAATTTTTTCCGACGGAAAAAGCCCGCTAGAGCCCACACATGATCGGATTTTCCGACAACCTAATCCGATCGGACTTTTTCCATCGGAATATCCGACCGCGTGTACAGGGCATAACAGTTTGATAAAAAAAAAAAAATAATCAATTGTTAACAAAAGCACATATATTCTGTATTAATAACTATGCAACCAGCCTGCCCATAGGTGGCTCGAATCTCAGCCAGTACCGGCTGAGATTTGAACTGTCTATGGCCGGCTTTACAGTGCTGACATACACAGGCAGCCTATGAAGGAGAAAGGATAACATTTTCAGGGAGATGAGATAAGACACAGTCTTTGTAGGTATAACGCTCATTTCTACCTGACAGCAGAATGTGTCCTGTCATCTCTCCTGCTTTTTGTTTTCCTCCTCTCTAATCTGTGTTCTCTCACCACAGTCTGTGTCATTCCTGATGCTTTCTTCCCCCTTCAGCAGTAAATCTTTAGGCTGTCAGCTGTTCCACCTCTAGTGGCTCAGATTTTAGGCACAGTGCTGAGATAGATGGCAACTGAGCATATGCCAAACAGGATTAGACTGTGCATTACTGGATCTTAAACAGTATAGGCACTTATTTTTACATAGCTACAGTACACAGAACATGGCAATGCAATTTATTTTAGTAAATATAAACTGCTCAATACTAGGGGTGTGCATCTTCACTGGTCTCGCGATTCGATTACAATTATCCTTTCAACGATTCGCTTAGATTCCGCGATGCATCGCGATTACTGCCCATGGTTTTCATCAAAAACCCAGCAGTGCAGCTTATCAGTGCCCATCAATGGAGCCTTATATGTGCCCATCAGTACAGCAATATCAGTGCCGCCTCACCAGTGCCTGGATCACACATACATCAGAGATCTCCCATTGTGACACAGAGCTTGAATTTGAATTGCCCGGTGGCCACTGTCAACAAATTCCCGGCTCCTATAATACACATCACACTGATTCAATTTTCCGACATTGGATCAGTGTGCCATCTAACATAGGAGCTAGGACTTTGTTACAGCGGCCATGTGGCATGTCAGATCCAAGCTTTGTGTTACAGTGGGAGATCCCCATTCTGTATGACACATTTAGGTATGGAGGGAGGGGAGGACTCTGACAGGGGCCGATGATGTAATTAATGCAGTCGTGATTCAGCCATTCTCTGCATTGATGCAGAATTGTTCAAGCTGAATCGCGTCGATTATACAATTATTTTTAACACCCCCCCTACTAAATACCTTTTTCTCATCAGCGGTAGATAGCAGTCTTGTGACTTCTATTAGTGCCTGGTTAAAGCTTGTAGGAGGAGTTTTCATACTGCACTGGCTGTCCTATGAGGATGCAGGACAGTGCTGATTGGCCTTGCGCTGATCACATGTACCCTCCCAAGAAAAAAAAAAAAAACTCAAGCAATACACACCAAACTGAACAGAGTGACTCCACTAGCTCTGGCTTATGCAGAGATGTTTTGGGTACAATGCAAGAAGGGGAGGATCTGTGCATACAGGATCAAACTGCCTTTTTACACAATGCAGAGGATTAACCCGTTCCACAGTGAGTATAACATGAGTATAGCATGCTTTACTGCATAAACACACAGATTTTACTGTTTGGATCTAGTAACACTTTAATTAAATCAAGTGAGGGAGCAGATGGCAGGGCCGAGCTGTGCTCTGTGTATCTATAGACACATAGCCTGGCTTGGGAGCAAGCCCGCACATCTGCCCCATAGTAAGCGCTTGCTATGGGTGCAGACACTAAAGAGGAGGAGTGTATAGTGCCAGCAGGGGACCCAAGAACAGGAGCTTTGGGATCACTCTGTGCAAAACCATTGTACAGAGCAGGTAAGTAACATTTAAAAAAAAGCCTTTAGTAACACCTTTTTATATTTTATTGATTCTTAGGGATCTGTACCGATGTGCTAGGAAATGTGAATGGGGGGATCGTCTACCGGAACTGATTTCTCCCTCAAGTTCTGATCCTGACAAGTACAAAAATGAGAAGACAAATGATTCATGATAATGGAGGAGGAAAGTACTGATCTCTTGTTTTAGCAGACCTTCACGTTGCAGAGAACTGTCACTTTCAAGATCCTCTGAGACAATCCTCTATATATTTATATCAAGCTGCAAACTGGCCTCTCTTGGCTCTGCAAAAGATTACTGAAAGCTGTTGAATTATTTTCCTCAGTTGGAGCACTACTAGAAGATATTTCTTTTTTTTTTTTTTTTCATAATGAAGAATGTTCCCTGGCATGGTGTATATGCACAACAGCTAACGCTTCTCTTCCTCCCCCTGCTGGTGGAAATGAAGCCGTGCATCTATTATCTACAGTTCTGCAAGTAATAAACAGTTGTACTTGTGGCAGTTGAGCACACATGAGCTCATTGAGGTACAAACAAAATATTTCATGCTGCCTTCAAAATTTCTGTTATAAGAAATGTGTTTTTCTGAAGGAAAATAACTCCTGGAGATTTGTCAACAAACTTTTCCCAGGAAATCAGACTCTTGATATATTAAATTGATATTAACAGTTTTTGAAAACAAATAATTGTGAAAATTCTTTTAAATCTCTCAGCCTTTAGTGCAAAGAAGCAACAGTATATAATAATTTGGTATTCATATCGGTGCATTACTGTAATGAATTTAAGTGCGCTGTGTCCTAACACACTAAACCCCATAAGTGTAATCTGGAGGACAGGTTTAGACCCAGGTTACTGACCTGCATTATTTAAGACCCCTTTCACACCCCCTTTCACACCGAGGGCGTTTTGCAGGCGCTATAGCAATAGAAATAGCGCCTGCAATCCGCCCTCAAACTGCTGCTCCATTGTCTGCAGTGTGAAAGCCCGAGGGCTTTCACACTGCAGCGGTGCGCTGGCAGGGCGTCACAAAAAGTCCTGCCAGCAGCTTCTTAGGAGCGGTCAACTCACTGCTGCTCCCCAGGCCGCTAGCGGGGGTAAAAGTGCCCCGCTAGCAGCCGAAATGCGCCGCAAATCCAACGGTAAAACGCCGCTAAAAATGGCAGCGGTTTACCGGCGACGCTATGGCCGGTGTGGTGTAAAAGGGGTCTAATAGAAATTGAAAGATCTCTGTGTACCAATTTCTGTGTAGAGTGTCTGTCTCTCCCTCTCCCCCTCCCTCTCCCAATCAGCCAATCACAAGACAGCAACTCAGTGCATTTAGGCATCTAGACATGGTGAAGGTGACTTGTTTAAGTTCAAACCAAGCATCAGAATGGGGAAGAAAGGGGATTTAAGTGACTTTGAATGTGGCATGGTTTGTTGGTGCCAGACGGGCTGGTCTCAGTATTTCAAAAACTGCTGATCTACTGTGATTTTCAGGCACAACCATTTCTTAGGGTTTACAGAGAATGGTCCGAAAAAGAGAAAATATCCAGTGAGCGGCAGTTGTGTTGACAAAAATGCCTTGTTGAGGTCAGGAGAATGGGCAGAATGGTTCGAGATGATAGACAAATAATCACTCGTTACAACCAAGGTATGCAGAATACCATCTCTGAATGCACAACACATTGAAACTTGAAGCAGATAGGCTACAGCAGCAGAAGACCACACCGAGTGCCATTCCTATCAGCTAAGGACAGGAAACTGAGCCTACAATTCAAACAAGCTCACCAAAATTGGAAAAACCTTGCCTTGTCTGAGTCTCATTTTCAGCTGCAACATTCAGATGGTAGGGTCAGAATTTGGTGTAAACAACATGAAAGCATGAATCCATCCTGCCTTATATCAATGGTTCAGGTTGCTGGTGGTGTAATGGTATCGGGGATATTTTCTTGGCACACTTTGGGCCCCTTAGTACAAACTGAGCATTGTTTAACTAGTTGCTGCCCGCCCGCCGTCAAATGACGTTCTGGGACGACGTCATATGACAGTGTCCCAGAACGGCCGTACTGTGTTGCTAGGACACGGCTCGTCCGCGGCTCTTTAACCATGTGAACGGCTGTGTCCAATCACAGCCGGTCACATGTAAACACGGAGATGCCGGTAATTGGCACTCCTTGCCTCACACTGACAGAGTGTTTGGTGAGGGAGAGCCGATCAGCGGCATCTCCTCGTAGGGGGCAGCAAAACCTGACCAGTGCCCTGATTACATTATAACGCCAACAGTATCATCAATCGGTGCCCATTAGTGATGCCAGTCAGTGCTGCCTATCAGTGCCCATAAGTGTGGCATATTAGTGCCACCTAGTCAATGCCCACCAGTTCACCCTATCAGTGCTGCCTCATCAGTGAAGGAGAAAAATTTCTTAATTACAAAACTTACTGACAAAAACAAACTAAATATTTTTCAGTTTTTTTTTTGTAAAAAATAAAAAACCCTGCAGTGATTAAATACCACCAAAACAAAGCTCTGTTTGTGTTAAGAAAATGATAAAAATGTAATCTGAGTACAGTGTAGCATGACCGCGCAATTCTCATTCAAAGTGCTGAGAGATGAAAAATGGTCTGGGCAGGAAGGGGGTGTAAGTGCCCTGTAGGCAAGTGGTTAAATGCCACAGTCTACCTGAGTATTGCTGCTGACCATGTCCATCCCTTTATGGCTTCAGTGTACCCATCTCATCTTCTGACTTCCAGCAGGATAATGCACCATGTCACAAAGCTCAAATCATCTCAAACTGGTTTCTTGAACATGACAATGAGTTTACTGTACTCCAATGGCCTCCACAGTCACCAGATCTCATCCAATAGAGCACCTTTGGGATGTGGTAGAACGGGAGATTCACATCATGGGTGTGCAGCCGACAAATCTGCAGCAACTGCATGATGCTATCATGTCAATATGGAGCAAAATCTCTGATAAATGTTTCCAACACCTTGTTGAATCTATGCCATGAAGAATTAAGGCAGTTCTGAAAGCAAAGGGGGGTCCAACCCAGTACTAGCAAGGTGTACCTACAGTGCCTTGAAAAAGTATTCATACCCCTTGAAATGTTCCACATTTTGTCATGTTGCAACCAAAAACATAAATGTATTTTATTGGGATTTTTTGTGATAGACAAACACAAAGTGGCACATAATTGTGAAGCAAAAGGAAAATGATAAATGATTTTCAACATTTTTTACAAATATGTGAAAAGCATAAAAGTATTCAACCCTGCTGAGTCAATACTTTTGTACAACCACCTTTCCTGGCAATTACAGCTGCGAGTCTTTTTTGGGGATGTCTCTACCAGCTTTGCACATCTAGAGAGTGACATTTTTTGAACATTCTTCTTTGCAAAATAGCTCAAGCTATGACAGATTGGATGGAGAGGATCTGTGAACAGCAATTTTCAAGTTTTGCTACAGATTCTCAATTGGATTTGGGTCTGGACTTTGTCTGGGCCATTCTAACACATTAATATGCTTTTGATCTAAACCATTCCATTGGAGCTCTGGCTGTATGTTAAGGGTCGTTGTCCTGCTGGAAGGTGAATCTCCTCCCCAGTCTCAAGTCTTTTGCCACTCTTCCATAAAGGCCAGATTTGTGGAGTACACTACTAATAGTTGTCCTGTGGACAGATTCTCCCACCTGAGCTGTGAATCTCTGCAGCTCCTCCAGAGTTTCCATGGGCCTCTTGGCTGCTTCTCCTGATTAATGCTCTCCTTGCCCAGCCTGTCAGTTTAGGTGGACGGCCATGTCTTGGTAGGCTTGCAGTTGTGCCATACTCTTTCCATTTTCGGATGATGGATTGAACAGTGTGTAATGTGTCCTTCGCGCCGCTATATAGTCATGTAGTAAATTATCACTACAAGTGCTAAAGTGCAAGTGCTAATTATAGTGAATCAATAAAGGTGATAAAAATACATGTGATAAAAATACAAATAGATAAATAATATTGTGTTATAAAAGTTGCTACCTGCCGCAAAATCTATCATGTGCACAAACACACTTACACACTTAAATAAAAGTAAAAAGTAAAGTGACTCAGCGCATAGTATATATATATAACATCAAGTGTTCATGATAAATATATCATAAATATTACGAAAAAACTATGCGCTGAGTCACTTTACTTTTTACTTGGATTGAACAGTGCTCCATGAGATGTTCAAAGCTAGGGATATTTTTTTTATAACCTAACCCTCCTTTAAACTTCTCCAGGACTTTATCCCCGACCAATCTGGTGTGTTCCTTGGCCTTCATGATGCTGTTTGTTCAATAAGGTTTTCCAACAAACCTCTGAGGGCTTCACAGAACAGCTGTATTTATGAGATTAACCAGTTAAGTAGTTATACTGCGGCAGGTTGGCTTCCCTGGGCAAATCACCGTAGCTGTACGTTGGCTGCTTTAAGACCATTAGGGGGCGCAACGACGGAGCCGATACGCATGCCCAGCGGCCGCAATTGCTCCTGAGACAGAAGGGAGATCTGTCAATGTAAACAGACAGATCTCCGTTCTGTCAGGAGAGAGGAGACAGATCTGCTGTTCATACTGCTTATGAACAGCAGGCAGTCCCACCCCCACAGTTAGAAACACTCCCTAGGACACACATTTAACCCCTTGATTGCCCCCTAGTGTTAACCCCCTCCCTGCCAATGACCTTTTATACAGTAATCAGTGGCTTTTTTTTTTTAGCTCTGATCGCTGTATAAATGTCAGTTGTCCCAAAAAAGTGTCCGATCTGTCTGCCACAATGTCGCGGTCCCTCTAAAAATCACTGATAACCGCCATTACTAGTAAAAAGAAAATGCCATAAATCTATCCCCTATTTTGTAGACGCTATAACTTTATATATAATCAATATACGCTTATTCCAATTTTTTTTTTACGAAAAATATGTAGAAGAATAAATATCGGCCTAAACTGAGGAAGAAATTTTATTTATTATTGGATATTTATTATAGAAAAAAAAATATTTATTTATTTATTTTCAAAATTGACGGTCTTTTTTTGTTTATAGCGCAAAAAATTAAAAACCGCGGAGGTGATCAAATACCACCAAAAGAAAGCTCTATTTGTGCGAAACAAAGGACATCAATTTTGTTTGCGTACAGCGTCGCATGACTGCGACGCAGTGCCGTATTGCAAAAAAGGGCCTGGTCATTAAGGGGGCAAATGCTTCCGGTTCTTAAGTGGTTAAACTATGCACAGGTGGACTCTATTTATGAATTAGGTGACTTCTGAAGGCAATTGGTTCCACTAGATTTTAGTTAGATGTATCAGAGTAAAGGGGGCTGAATACAAATGCATGCCACACTTTTCAGATATTTATTTGTAAAATAAATTTAAAACCATTTATCGTTTTCCTTTCACTTCACAATTATGTGCCGCTTTGTGTTGGTCTATCACATAAAATCCCAAAAAATACATTTATGTTTTTGGTTGTAACATGACAAAATGTGGAAAATGTCAAGGGGTATGAATACTTTTTTCAAGGCACTGTAATTCTAAAATGATATGAAAATAGTTTCTAATTGTGTACACTTAAAACCCTGTCACCTTCCTATTCAGGATGGAATTATGGTGTCTCTGGAAAGGACCAACCTGACCCTCTTGCAATATTACCTGCACTCCCTCATCATTCTTTCCTCCTCTGCAGTCATTGAAATACTGTCACAATACCCAACACTCATGTATGGAGAACAGTGTGACCTCCTCCCCTATGACAGTCAATCTTTTTTTTTTTCTTTATGGGCCTAACACACATACCCACATTTGCCCAGTTCATGCATCCATCCTAAAGAGACCCTGTTGCCAAGCCATTCATTTAAAAACAATCTGCCCATAAATTAAATGTAAATTTAATGTATTTTTCCTTCTGTTAAAAGGAAAAATTAATGTATTTTATGGGGGCGTGGCCAGCGGCGGAGCGGGATGGCCGTCTTTTGCTAGAGCTCCTGCTCTGTATATCTCCCGAAGCGGCTAGCGGCGACTAAAACCGAGTCCGAGGACTCAGTGGTACAGCGGAACACACAGTGACCCTTACCCCAGCCATGGAGAAGCGGGTTTCTGCACAGGGAAAAAAAAACCCCAGCAAATTGGAAAAACCCCGCAAATTGGATTCCTTTGCCAAGCAGACCGGCGCTCTTAGGAAGAAAAATGGCGCCGTCCCTTCCTCCCTCACACACACAGACAAGCAGGCAGCGCGCGCTGTGAGGAGGGAGACACAAGAACCGCAGCCACAGCTGTTATCAATGGAACAAGAGGCATTCCAATCTGATGTCACCAGCCCTCCTAAGCAGAAAAGGAAAATTGATACTGAAGAAGACAAAGTAAGTGAAATTGATATAGATGAGGAAACAGAATCAGAATTTAACCCTTTTGACGATAAGCTGGACTCTTTCCCTACTACAGGGAAAGCTTTAAGTGACTCTGACATGAAAGAAATGTTGAAATCACTAAGAGGAGCTATTCAACATGACATGAAATAATTTATGCAAAAATCCGGGAAATAGATGACTTAGGGGAAAGAGTGGATTACATTGAAAACAAATTGACTGATTTCACTGATGCCCATAATGAGCTGGTAGACGACCATTTTGTACTTGAAGACGAAGTCAGACAGCTAAAACTTAAAGTCTCAGACCTCGAAGATAGGTCCAGAAGAAATAATATCAAATTCCGCGGTATACCGGAAAATGTCAAAAATAATGACCTGAGAAAATTTCTACAAAAAATGTTCACGGATCTTATCCCCTCACTACAAAACCAAGATTTAGTGATCGACAGAGCCCACAGACTACCCAAACCATCGCATATCCCTGAAAAACTCCCAAGAGATGTGATCGCCAAAATCCACTTTTTCCAGACAAAAGATATCTTGATGCAATTCGCAAGATGCCCCATTGCCGGACCCATATGCAGGAATCACCCTGTACTCCGACCTATCCCAAGCTACTATCCTGGCACGCAAAAATTTGAATTCGATCACAAAAATGTTACGCAATCATAAGATAATCTACAAATGGGGTTTTCCGACCAAATTGATCGTAGAGAGAAACAATGTGTCACATTCAATCCACACACTAGAAGAGGGACTCAAAACACTAGGAAAATGGGGCCTGCTTATAAATGAAGAAACCACCTCATCTATTAAAGCCACAGTAGAGAAATTGACATCTCCATGGAATGTCAGTCATGGTTGACGTGTCCGCTGGCTAAACATTAATGGAGTGAGACTCTCTTCTCTCTCCTTTCCTGCAAATTACCAATGCCTAAGTGCCTCAGGTTTATGGTACATAGGGAGACTATGTCTTACTCTCTCCTTTGGCTTCTAGTCCCTATGTCAAGAGTGCAAGTTGAAATGCACACAAGAGTTGCTCACCAACTCACTAGTTCTTATATGTTCCTTTATTTTTGTGAGTCTAAATCCCCCCCCCCCCCTCATCCCTCCTCCTCATCTCAACTCTAACAACCCCCATTATGTATGGAAGTAGCACAGTCGCAAGACACCTATTCCCACCATGACTAATTTGAACTTGCTTTCACTAAATGTGAAGGGCCTCAACAGCCCATTCAAAAGGAAAGCCCTATGGACTGATGCCTTGAAATTTGGAAGCGATATCTTGTGCATTCAAGAATCACACTTTTGCAAAAGACAACCCCCCTCATTTTGCCCACCCGAAATTCCCACATATCTTTGCATCCTACAACAGCAAAAAGAAAAAAGGAGTTCTGACGATCATCAAAGACACAATTTCTTTTCAACTCCTCGACTCCAAAATTGATAGTCAAGGCAGATATGTTATTTTGGTTGCAAAGATTGAAAACTCAGTATTAACGATTGCCAACATCTACGCTCCGAACAAAAATCCCCATCAGTTCCTCCAAAAGGTTATTAAAGTAGTGAAGAAGATTCAGAAGGGCAATGTCATCTACTGTGGAGACTTTAATGCAACGATGGATCCACTTCTAGACTCCACCAAAGGAACTCTATCCAAAAGGAAAGGTATAAAAGACATCTTCTCACACGAAGACCTCCATGAACCATGGAGATGTCTCCACGCAACAGAAAAGGACTTCACTTTTTTCTCAAATGTGCATAGGTCCTACTCTAGGATCGATTTCTTCATCACTGACAGAGTCCTCCTCCAAAAAATATCAGATGCCCGTATTTTTAACATAACATGGTCTGACCATGCCCCAATATCATTAAGCATAAATCTAGGACAACTAAATTCAAATCATACACTCTGGAGAAACAACACCTATATCTTGTCTCAAAAGGAGGCTCTGGCAGTGATGAAGGAAAGATTGGAGGAATTCTTCAAAATAAATGATGACGGCACGGTATCTATTTCTAGTGTATGGTGTGCCCATAAGGCGTTTATCAGAGGAATATTGATCCAACTAGCCTCGAGGGGAAAAAAACGACGCACACAGTCAATATCCAAACTACTAATTAAAATAACTGAGCTTAAAAAAGAACACAAAACATCCCCTAGTCACCCCATTCTTCTCCAACGACTAAACGAGACCAGAAATGAGCTTAGAGCAATACTGATCTCCAACCATGAAAAATATTTAAAAAAACTAAAACTAAGCTATTACTCACAGGGAAATAAAGCGGGCAAACTACTGGACTCTCAATTACGTCATAAACAAAATAAACAGAAAATAGATAAAATAGTCCACCATAAATCAGGGAAAGTCCTATATAACCCACAAAATATAGCTGATGCTTTTGCTGATTATTATGAAAGCTTATACAATTTAAAAGATGATTGCAATACTATCCAACCAAATCCGATAGAAATATGCCAATTCCTGAATAAAATTAATGTCCCGGCAATAGATAGTAGCGCCCTAGGAAAACTAAACGACCCAATAACTACTGAAGAAATTAAGAAAGTCATTCAAAAGCTGCCATCAAATTAAACCCCCGGAGCAGACGGTTTGTCCAGTGAGTACTATAAGGCGTTTGACACGACACTCACCCCTTATCTAGCTAAAATATTCAACCAAGCAGTCATCAATCACTCATTCCCCAAAGAAATGCTTGAAGCAATTATTGTCACTATTCCGAAACAAGGAAAAGACCTGACATCACCAATTAACTACAGACCCATATAACTACTCAATTCAGATTTGAAAATCTTTGCTAAGGTTATAGCTAACCGTTTATTAGAAATTACACCCTATCTAATTGAACCAGACCAGGTTGGATTTGTTAGGGGTAGGCAAGGCCCGGACAGCACCAGACGCATGATTGACCTGCTTGGTCTTATAGAACGCGGTCGAATGCCTTCCCTGCTTCTTGGTTTGGACGCAGAGAAGGCATTCGACAGAGTGCATTGGGGTTATATAGCAGAAACTCTTAAGAAATTTGGTTTTTCTGGATTTATTTTTGAAGCCATAATGTCACTCTACACTACTCCTTCTGCTAGAGTATACACAGCAGGCAATATATCTAAACGTTTTAATCTAACAACCCCGCATATGGATATGAAGAAAAAAGTGCGGATAGCGTAGTACAGTTTAAACCCAGATAGCTTTATTTAGACATTAGATATTCCCCCCTCATTAAAACTGCGTACCAGAAATATGTGATAAAACAGCCTTAAAATTGAAAAGGGTGCACTCAGCCTGTATTGCCCCTCCGTCCGCCGGAACTCGGGCGCCAAAGCGGTGTATAGAGTGAGTTTTTTCTCCACTTCCTGGTCCGCTCTGCTGCTGAAGCGCACCCTGGAGCGCATACGTCACTTCCTGCGAGGTCACGACCCTGACGCGTTTCGTCACTTCCGGACGTCGTCTGAGGGTGTGACCTCGCCACCGGAAGTGTAGTTTAAGTATAAGCAGCGCCCAATCCGGGCCCCGCGCAACATGATTGACATACCTTATGGCAAATGGGAACTTACAGCTGCTAAGCACTAGAGAGCTCAGCCGCTGTCTGCATTGTATGCTAGCAATAATATTCTAACTGCTAGTGCTAGCTTTCTTTACCTTGTACCATATCCTGCTTATTACATACATTTACATTTCTGATTTACATTTTGTATTCCTACAATATAAATGCCACGCTTTTATGCTCAATAGAGTCGCACTTTTAACACTTCCATCACTTGTCATTATATGGATGCCGCTGTGAGTGCATATGCATTGCGATCTTTGCATTAGGATGCATGTTGGTGCATTTTAGTGCTGTGGTTCATAAATAATTAATAAATAATTCATTCTTCTTACTAAATCCACCTGGTGGTCAGTGACTTATTAAGTACTGTGTGATGCCTTTATAATCCGTGTCTCACTCAGCATTCATATTGCCACATAGTGATGTTAGTGTCACTCAATGTGCTAATGCTATTTGACAATGATCATAACAATGCTCGCATCCATCAGCCAATTTATATATTAGTGCCTCCATACATATGTTGCTCGCTAGAAATCGCTAGCGTGGAGATAACTGTCTGATAATAAAGGAAATATACAATATTTTAATTTTTATATATAAAATATTGAAACCATTTTTTCCGTTATTTAAAAATAATTTCTGTATGTACCAAAATATATTACTAAAAGATATATATATAAAATGAATAAAATGAAATGTGATGGAGTATAATTCTCCATACTGTAATTTTACGCTGAAGTCAATGACAGATAAAAATAGATAAAAATAGATACTAAAACCAAATGGTGGGATATAATGCTTATTAAAATTTGGATAAGTTAGGACATTATATGGAAGATCAATAAAAACATAGGCTGATGTTGCGCTAAAAATTCAGAAATACTCAGAGGCCATAAAGATAATAATAAAAATAAATATAAAAATAAATAAAAATAAAAATAAAAATAAAAAAAAAAAATAAAAACAATAAAATTATAAAAATAAAAAAAATAAAAATCAAATAAAAATCAAAATGAAATAAAAATAAAAATAAAAGTAAAAATAAAATAAATATAGATATAAATAAAAATATAAATGAAATTAAGCATGAAATTAAGAATAAGACCACCGTGACCCATAGTGCCTGTGACCTTTTGATATGGAGTCTTTTTGAGTTGTTTTTTAAGTTGTTTTTTAAGTTGGAGATCAATATATGGATACGATTCTATCCTTATAACGGTGTATAAATAAATGGATGAATAAATATGTAGAAATAAATAAATAAATAAATAAATACATAAATAAATCCATATATATGCAAACTACGGGGAGCGGTGTTGGCACCTTTAGTGCACTGTTCCTTTTCTACTTTACTGATAGAATCTATTTCCACTGGTCTTATAATAATAATAATCGGAGTATCATGTGTCACTTATAAAGCAGTTGATGTCTAGCTCAACGTTTAGGCCTTTTGGCACTAAGACATCCACTGAGTATATCCAGTGAGTTTCGCGTTTGGATAGTTCGCGCACTAAATTAATTCCTCTCCAGTGGGGTTGGATCTGTTCAACTCCCCAAAAAAGTAGGCCCGATGCGTCCATATTGTGTTTGAGTTTGAAGTGTAGAGACACGTTGTGGTCCTTATACCCTATTTTGATATTATGTATATGCTCTGCAATACGTATTCTTAGTTTCCTTTTAGTACGTCCAATGTACATTAGTCCGCATGGGCATTTTAAGGCATAGACCACATGTGTGGAGTTGCATGTAATAAATTGATCGATCGAGAACGTTTGATTGTTCACTGTTGAGATGAAACACTCTAGCGCTCTGCTGGGTGTGGCAACTTCTCGACACGCCTTGCACCTTCTACATGCATAGAATCCGTTTCTGTCCCAGAACGTTGGTGGTCTTTTGGGAGGGTCTACAATCTTCCGGACAATTTTATCCCCAAAACTCGTGGCCTTCCTATAGATGAACTGCGGTGCTGGCGGTAGTTCAGTTTTGAGTTTTTTATCTAATAAAAGGACGTGCCAATGTTGCTTGAATATTTCTTCAATCTCCTTATATTGGGCATGAAACCCAGATATGAAGCCCCATTCCTTATTATTGACCGCCTTTTTGTTCTCATTTTGTTGGGATGCTTGTACAATATCTTTATCTTTCTCTGTTAGACACACCGATCTTGGTATTTTCTTCACCTCTTCTACCACTTTGTGTAGAGTATTCGGGTTGTAGCCTTTTGTTACAAATCTGTCGGTTAAAATCTTAGCTTGATCCATGAAATTGGTGTCTTCTGAACAGTTTCTCCGTACTCTCATAATCTGACCTTTTGGTATGTTCTTGAGCCATTGCGGATGGTGTCCACTTGTTATTGGCAGGTAACTGTTTCTATCAGTTTTTTTAAAAAAGACTTTAGTTTCCAAACTTTCTCCTTTCTTGTATATGGTGACATCCAGATAGTTGATCTCCTCCTTGCTCCTTTCTGACGTTAAAACTATATTGTGGTCGTTTTTATTTAAAAAATCTAAAAACATATCCAAAGCATTCTCTGTTCCAGCCCAGATAAAAAATAGGTCATCTATAAAACGCTTATAAAATATTAATTCTGTTGGTTGTTGGTTAAAAATCGTTTTATCCTCCCATTCGGACATAAATAAATTCGCTATACTGGGTGCAAATTTTGCACCCATAGCTACTCCACGTTGCTGAGAGTAGAACGTGTTATTAAACCAAAAGTAGTTGTGCCCCAAGCAAAAATCTAAACTATTTTTTAGAAAGATCTTTTGATTGTAGGGGATATCATCCCTTTTGCTCAGGGCCCAATTCAAGGCTAGGAGCGCGTCGTCATGTTGGATGATTGAATAAAGTGATGACACATCTGCTGTTACTAGCCATATCTGTGGTTTGTCAGTGAGGTCCACATTCTGTAAAAGATTTAAAAAATTCTTAGTGTCCCTCAGATATGATCTAGTATTCTGGACACTTTTTTGAAGAAATTTATCCAGGTACTGACCCAATCTCGACGATACCGATTCTATGCTATTCACTATGGGTCTTGCTGGGGGATTCACAGGATCCTTGTGGATTTTTGGCAGTGTATAGAGCGTTGGTACCCTACTGCTCGTTGGTACCAAATATTTGCTTTCTTTATTTGAAAGAACTCCTGTGCTGCTTCCCATATTTATCAATACTTCCAGCTGGTTTCTGTATGGTATCGTGGGGTCTTTATCCAGTTTTTTATATGTAGTTGTATCTGATAACATACTTATGATTTGATTCTCATAGTATTCTTTCGTTAATAATACAACGCCTCCACCTTTGTCCGCTGGCCGTATGATTATATCTTTGCGTTTTTCTAGCATCTTTATCCCCTCGTTTATGTGTCTCACGTTTACTTCTTTCTTGGGTCTGATAGTTTCCAAATCTTGTAGTACAAGCCCCTTAAACACTTCAATCTGGTGGTTGGGATTATTTGGGGGGTTGAACAGAGATTTGTTTTTGAGGCCACTGTTAATGACACCATTGGTATAGGTCACGGTAGGTCTTATCCCGGGCGTGATCCCCAAAAAATGCTTTTTTATGTTTAGTTTCCTGACATACTTATGTACATCAATATACACGTCAAACTTGTTGATAGGTTTTTTTATACCACATTTCAATCCCAAGTTTAAAATATTCAACTCTTTATGGGTTAGTTCCGTTGATGTTAGATTGTATATTCCTGTTACTCTGATCCCCTTCTTCTTTTGCTGGGACCTCTGCCCTGCCCTGCAGCCTCTGGTATTTCTTCCTTTGGGTACCCATTCAATTCCGTGTTCCCTCTCTGGGGGTTTAGGTATGGATACCCCCGTGATGCGGGGTCCTGAATGTCTCTGTGGTGGGGGTACGGTTGGTGGTATCCTGGGTGTTGGGGAGCTCCTAATGTTCTCCCTCTCCGGGGTTGAGCCCCCCGACCCCTCCACTGCCCCCCCCTCCCTCTCCCTAAAAAAGGACGCGGTTGGTAATGTGTGTTATAACCACCGTGCTGTTGGGGGGGTGGGTATCTGTTATGTGGTGGATCATTATGGGGTGTTCTATACTGTGCACCCCCTTGGTGATCCGTATTTTGTCTCCCTCTGTTTGTATTCATTCTCCCTCTTCCTCTTTTATTAGGAGTGGAGTAGTATAATGGGGTTTGGACATCAGCATATTCCCTGTTTTCATATGCCCGAGGTGTCTCTGGCATAGTCGGGACTTGTGTAGGGCCTGCATTGGCCTGTGTGGCGGGCCTCTCTGATTGGGATGTGGGATATGTAAAATCTATATTATCCACATGTGCGCCTTGCTGTTGCCAGGAGTAAATAGTATTTTGCTTAAAATCATTTAGGTCCCTCTGGTATTTCTTAATTTTCTTTTTTTGGGTGTCTCTATCGACTTTCTCTAATTTCTTCTGTGTTCTCAAATTAAATTCTATAATCTGCTGACTATCTTTGATGGGTTCTAGTTCTTTTTGTAAGTTTTTTATTTTTATCTCTATATTGGTCATTTTCTTCTTTTTACGCTGCAGTATAAGTTCTTGTAATTTGTGCCCTACCCCGTTAAAAAAGTCTAGCCATTCTTGGCTGGACTCGGGGTCCTCAAGACCATCCTGAGGGGTAACGTCCCATCTCAGACTCCTTATGATGATCTTTTGTTTCAAATAGTGTTCCATAGTACATATGTCCCACCAGGCTCGAACCTGTTTCTCTAAAGCATTGCTTAATGCTGCCATTGCTCCGTTATAATTTACTTCATTGGGTGTGGGTGCATGATTCATAAATAATGTGTCCATATCTATTTGGCGATTGCTCAAAAATTTAAGTACATCCATGGCTGCAGAGATAAATTATCAAGATACAATATATACGGATAGTGCCAAACAATATGCCGCCCTCTGGGACTATCGCTCCGCGCTCCTGGATTAAAATGTACTTAAAAAATGGAAGATAAAACACGTAAAAATATCTGGTAATGATTACCCGATATTCCTAAAGCAGCTACTGTAAATACAATACAAGACGGTAAAAAAGGCAATATAAAAGTCCAGGTAAAATGACCAGATCCTGCAAAGGAAAGGCACTTATCCTAATAAATATTGCAGCAGCGCTAAAATACAGTCTTTTTAGATAAAAAGAGTTCATAAAACATCATGGTGTCCCGGAATATAGTCTATATTGGTGCAGTGAACCGAAACTTCTGGATATATAGTGATACACCTTCCACCGGATAAGCAATTTTTTCACCGCGTGCAGATCACACTCCCCTTTGGGGATGCACTCACCAGAAATAAAATGTATATCCGCGTTTCAATAAAAGCTATAGGCCACTGTCATCTCCTCAGCACGTCCACCTTTTCCTCGTCTGCCAAATACCAGAGTGGATCCACTCCAACCCCGCATATGGATATGAAGAAAAAAGTGCGGATAGCGTAGTACAGTTTAAACCCAGATAGCTTTATTTAGACATTAGATATTCCCCCCTCATTAAAACTGCGTACCAGAAATATGTGATAAAACAGCCTTAAAATTGAAAAGGGTGCACTCAGCCTGTATTGCCCCTCCGTCCGCCGGAACTCGGGCGCCAAAGCGGTGTATAGAGTGAGTTTTTTCTCCACTTCCTGGTCCGCTCTGCTGCTGAAGCGCACCCTGGAGCGCATACGTCACTTCCTGCGAGGTCACGACCCTGACGCGTTTCGTCACTTCCGGACGTCGTCTGAGGGTGTGACCTCGCCACCGGAAGTGTAGTTTAAGTATAAGCAGCGCCCAATCCGGGCCCCGCGCAACATGATTGACATACCTTATGGCAAATGGGAACTTACAGCTGCTAAGCACTAGAGAGCTCAGCCGCTGTCTGCATTGTATGCTAGCAATAATATTCTAACTGCTAGTGCTAGCTTTCTTTACCTTGTACCATATCCTGCTTATTACATACATTTACATTTCTGATTTACATTTTGTATTCCTACAATATAAATGCCACGCTTTTATGCTCAATAGAGTCGCACTTTTAACACTTCCATCACTTGTCATTATATGGATGCCGCTGTGAGTGCATATGCATTGCGATCTTTGCATTAGGATGCATGTTGGTGCATTTTAGTGCTGTGGTTCATAAATAATTAATAAATAATTCATTCTTCTTACTAAATCCACCTGGTGGTCAGTGACTTATTAAGTACTGTGTGATGCCTTTATAATCCGTGTCTCACTCAGCATTCATATTGCCACATAGTGATGTTAGTGTCACTCAATGTGCTAATGCTATTTGACAATGATCATAACAATGCTCGCGTCCATCAGCCAATTTATATATTAGTGCCTCCATACATATGTTGCTCGCTAGAAATCGCTAGCGTGGAGATAACTGTCTGATAATAAAGGAAATATACAATATTTTACTTTTTATATATAAAATATTGAAACCATTTTTTCCGTTATTTAAAAATAATTTCTGTATGTACCAAAATATATTACTAAAAGATATATATATAAAATGAATAAAATGAAATGTGATGGAGTATAATTCTCCATACTGTAATTTTACGCTGAAGTCAATGACATAGATAAAAATAGATAAAAATAGATACTAAAACCAAATGGTGGGATATAATGCTTATTAAAATTTGGATAAGTTAAGACATTATATGGAAGATCAATAAAAACATAGGCTGATGTTGCGCTAAAAATTCAGAAATACTCAGAGGCCATAAAGATAATAATAAAAAAAATAAAAATAAATAAAAATAAAAAAAAATAAATAAAAAAAAAATAAAAAAAAAATAAATATAAATAAAAAAACAATAAAATTATAAAAATAAAATAAAATAAAAATAAAAAAAATAAAAATCAAAAAAATAAAAATAAAAATAAAAGTAAAAATAAAATAAATATAGATATAAATAAAAATATAAATGAAATTAAGCATGAAATTAAGAATAAGACCACCGTGACCCATAGTGCCTGTGACCTTTTGATATGGAGTCTTTTTGAGTTGTTTTTTAAGTTGTTTTTTAAGTTGGAGATCAATATATGGATACGATTCTATCCTTATAACGGTGTATAAATAAATGGATGAATAAATATGTAGAAATAAATAAAAATAAATAAATAAATACATAAATAAATCCATATATATGCAAACTACGGGGAGCGGTGTTGGCACCTTTAGTGCACTGTTCCTTTTCTACTTTACTGATAGAATCTATTTCCACTGGTCTTATAATAATAATAATCGGAGTATCATGTGTCACTTATAAAGCAGTTGATGTCTAGCTCAACGTTTAGGCCTTTTGGCACTAAGACATCCACTGAGTATATCCAGTGAGTTTCGCGTTTGGATAGTTCGCGCACTAAATTAATTCCTCTCCAGTGGGGTTGGATCTGTTCAACTCCCCAAAAAAGTAGGCCCGATGCGTCCATATTGTGTTTGAGTTTGAAGTGTAGAGACACGTTGTGGTCCTTATACCCTATTTTGATATTATGTATATGCTCTGCAATACGTATTCTTAGTTTCCTTTTAGTACGTCCAATGTACATTAGTCCGCATGGGCATTTTAAGGCATAGACCACATGTGTGGAGTTGCATGTAATAAATTGATCGATCGAGAACGTTTGATTGTTCACTGTTGAGATGAAACACTCTAGCGCTCTGCTGGGTGTGGCAACTTCTCGACACGCCTTGCACCTTCTACATGCATAGAATCCGTTTCTGTCCCAGAACGTTGGTGGTCTTTTGGGAGGGTCTACAATCTTCCGGACAATTTTATCCCCAAAACTCGTGGCCTTCCTATAGATGAACTGCGGTGCTGGCGGTAGTTCAGTTTTGAGTTTTTTATCTAATAAAAGGACGTGCCAATGTTGCTTGAATATTTCTTCAATCTCCTTATATTGGGCATGAAACCCAGATATGAAGCCCCATTCCTTATTATTGACCGCCTTTTTGTTCTCATTTTGTTGGGATGCTTGTACAATATCTTTATCTTTCTCTGTTAGACACACCGATCTTGGTATTTTCTTCACCTCTTCTACCACTTTGTGTAGAGTATTCGGGTTGTAGCCTTTTGTTACAAATCTGTCGGTTAAAATCTTAGCTTGATCCATGAAATTGGTGTCTTCTGAACAGTTTCTCCGTACTCTCATAATCTGACCTTTTGGTATGTTCTTGAGCCATTGCGGATGGTGTCCACTTGTTATTGGCAGGTAACTGTTTCTATCAGTTTTTTTAAAAAAGACTTTAGTTTCCAAACTTTCTCCTTTCTTGTATATGGTGACATCCAGATAGTTGATCTCCTCCTTGCTCCTTTCTGACGTTAAAACTATATTGTGGTCGTTTTTATTTAAAAAATCTAAAAACATATCCAAAGCATTCTCTGTTCCAGCCCAGATAAAAAATAGGTCATCTATAAAACGCTTATAAAATATTAATTCTGTTGGTTGTTGGTTAAAAATCGTTTTATCCTCCCATTCGGACATAAATAAATTCGCTATACTGGGTGCAAATTTTGCACCCATAGCTACTCCACGTTGCTGAGAGTAGAACGTGTCATTAAACCAAAAGTAGTTGTGCCCCAAGCAAAAATCTAAACTATTTTTTAGAAAGATCTTTTGATTGTAGGGGATATCATCCCTTTTGCTCAGGGCCCAATTCAAGGCTAGGAGCGCGTCGTCATGTTGGATGATTGAATAAAGTGATGACACATCTGCTGTTACTAGCCATATCTGTGGTTTGTCGGTGAGGTCCACATTCTGTAAAAGATTAAAAAAATTCTTAGTGTCCCTCAGATATGATCTAGTATTCTGGACACTTTTTTGAAGAAATTTATCCAGGTACTGACCCAATCTCGACGATACCGATTCTATGCTATTCACTATGGGTCTTGCTGGGGGATTCACAGGATCCTTGTGGATTTTTGGCAGTGTATAGAGCGTTGGTACCCTACTGCTCGTTGGTACCAAATATTTGCTTTCTTTATTTGAAAGAACTCCTGTGCTGCTTCCCATATTTATCAATACTTCCAGCTGGTTTCTGTATGGTATCGTGGGGTCTTTATCCAGTTTTTTATATGTAGTTGTATCTGATAACATACTTATGATTTGATTCTCATAGTATTCTTTCGTTAATAATACAACGCCTCCACCTTTGTCCGCTGGCCGTATGATTATATCTTTGCGTTTTTCTAGCATCTTTATCCCCTCGTTTATGTGTCTCACGTTTACTTCTTTCTTGGGTCTGATAGTTTCCAAATCTTGTAGTACAAGCCCCTTAAACACTTCAATCTGGTGGTTGGGATTATTTGGGGGGTTGAACAGAGATTTGTTTTTGAGGCCACTGTTAATGACACCATTGGTATAGGTCACGGTAGGTCTTATCCCGGGCGTGATCCCCAAAAAATGCTTTTTTATGTTTAGTTTCCTGACATACTTATGTACATCAATATACACGTCAAACTTGTTGATAGGTTTTTTTATACCACATTTCAATCCCAAGTTTAAAATATTCAACTCTTTATGGGTTAGTTCCGTTGATGTTAGATTGTATATTCCTGTTACTCTGATCCCCTTCTTCTTTTGCTGGGACCTCTGCCCTGCCCTGCAGCCTCTGGTATTTCTTCCTTTGGGTACCCATTCAATTCCGTGTTCCCTCTCTGGGGGTTTAGGTATGGATACCCCCGTGATGCGGGGTCCTGAATGTCTCTGTGGTGGGGGTACGGTTGGTGGTATCCTGGGTGTTGGGGAGCTCCTAATGTTCTCCCTCTCCGGGGTTGAGCCCCCCGACCCCTCCACTGCCCCCCCTCCCTCTCCCTAAAAAAGGACGCGGTTGGTAATGTGTGTTATAACCACCGTGCTGTTGGGGGGGTGGGTATCTGTTATGTGGTGGATCATTATGGGGTGTTCTATACTGTGCACCCCCTTGGTGATCCGTATTTTGTCTCCCTCTGTTTGTATTCATTCTCCCTCTTCCTCTTTTATTAGGAGTGGAGTAGTATAATGGGGTTTGGACATCAGCATATTCCCTGTTTTCATATGCCCGAGGTGTCTCTGGCATAGTCGGGACTTGTGTAGGGCCTGCATTGGCCTGTGTGGCGGGCCTCTCTGATTGGGATGTGGGATATGTAAAATCTATATTATCCACATGTGCGCCTTGCTGTTGCCAGGAGTAAATAGTATTTTGCTTAAAATCATTTAGGTCCCTCTGGTATTTCTTAATTTTCTTTTTTTGGGTGTCTCTATCGACTTTCTCTAATTTCTTCTGTGTTCTCAAATTAAATTCTATAATCTGCTGACTATCTTTGATGGGTTCTAGTTCTTTTTGTAAGTTTTTTATTTTTATCTCTATATTGGTCATTTTCTTCTTTTTACGCTGCAGTATAAGTTCTTGTAATTTGTGCCCTACCCCGTTAAAAAAGTCTAGCCATTCTTGGCTGGACTCGGGGTCCTCAAGACCATCCTGAGGGGTAACGTCCCATCTCAGACTCCTTATGATGATCTTTTGTTTCAAATAGTGTTCCATAGTACATATGTCCCACCAGGCTCGAACCTGTTTCTCTAAAGCATTGCTTAATGCTGCCATTGCTCCGTTATAATTTACTTCATTGGGTGTGGGTGCATGATTCATAAATAATGTGTCCATATCTATTTGGCGATTGCTCAAAAATTTAAGTACATCCATGGCTGCAGAGATAAATTATCAAGATACAATATATACGGATAGTGCCAAACAATATGCCGCCCTCTGGGACTATCGCTCCGCGCTCCTGGATTAAAATGTACTTAAAAAATGGAAGATAAAACACGTAAAAATATCTGGTAATGATTACCCGATATTCCTAAAGCAGCTACTGTAAATACAATACAAGACGGTAAAAAAGGCAATATAAAAGTCCAGGTAAAATGACCAGATCCTGCAAAGGAAAGGCACTTATCCTAATAAATATTGCAGCAGCGCTAAAATACAGTCTTTTTAGATAAAAAGAGTTCATAAAACATCATGGTGTCCCGGAATATAGTCTATATTGGTGCAGTGAACCGAAACTTCTGGATATATAGTGATACACCTTCCACCGGATAAGCAATTTTTTCACCGCGTGCAGATCACACTCCCCTTTGGGGATGCACTCACCAGAAATAAAATGTATATCCGCGTTTCAATAAAAGCTATAGGCCACTGTCATCTCCTCAGCACGTCCACCTTTTCCTCGTCTGCCAAATACCAGAGTGGATCCACTCCAACCCCGCATATGGATATGAAGAAAAAAGTGCGGATAGCGTAGTACAGTTTAAACCCAGATAGCTTTATTTAGACATTAGATATTCCCCCCTCATTAAAACTGCGTACCAGAAATATGTGATAAAACAGCCTTAAAATTGAAAAGGGTGCACTCAGCCTGTATTGCCCCTCCGTCCGCCGGAACTCGGGCGCCAAAGCGGTGTATAGAGTGAGTTTTTTCTCCACTTCCTGGTCCGCTCTGCTGCTGAAGCGCACCCTGGAGCGCATACGTCACTTCCTGCGAGGTCACGACCCTGACGCGTTTCGTCACTTCCGGACGTCGTCTGAGGGTGTGACCTCGCCACCGGAAGTGTAGTTTAAGTATAAGCAGCGCCCAATCCGGGCCCCGCGCAACATGATTGACATACCTTATGGCAAATGGGAACTTACAGCTGCTAAGCACTAGAGAGCTCAGCCGCTGTCTGCATTGTATGCTAGCAATAATATTCTAACTGCTAGTACTAGCTTTCTTTACCTTGTACCATATCCTGCTTATTACATACATTTACATTTCTGATTTACATTTTGTATTCCTACAATATAAATGCCACGCTTTTATGCTCAATAGAGTCGCACTTTTAACACTTCCATCACTTGTCATTATATGGATGCCGCTGTGAGTGCATATGCATTGCGATCTTTGCATTAGGATGCATGTTGGTGCATTTTAGTGCTGTGGTTCATAAATAATTAATAAATAATTCATTCTTCTTACTAAATCCACCTGGTGGTCAGTGACTTATTAAGTACTGTGTGATGCCTTTATAATCCGTGTCTCACTCAGCATTCATATTGCCACATAGTGATGTTAGTGTCACTCAATGTGCTAATGCTATTTGACAATGATCATAACAATGCTCGCGTCCATCAGCCAATTTATATATTAGTGCCTCCATACATATGTTGCTCGCTAGAAATCGCTAGCGTGGAGATAACTGTCTGATAATAAAGGAAATATACAATATTTTACTTTTTATATATAAAATATTGAAACCATTTTTTCCGTTATTTAAAAATAATTTCTGTATGTACCAAAATATATTACTAAAAGATATATATATAAAATGAATAAAATGAAATGTGATGGAGTATAATTCTCCATACTGTAATTTTACGCTGAAGTCAATGACATAGATAAAAATAGATAAAAATAGATACTAAAACCAAATGGTGGGATATAATGCTTATTAAAATTTGGATAAGTTAAGACATTATATGGAAGATCAATAAAAACATAGGCTGATGTTGCGCTAAAAATTCAGAAATACTCAGAGGCCATAAAGATAATAATAAAGATAAAATAAAAAAAAAAAAAAATAAAAATAAAATAAAAATAAAAAAAAAAATAAATATAAAAAAATAAAAATAAAATAAAATTATAAAAATAAAAAAAATAAAAATAAAATAAAAATCAAAAAAAAAAAAAAATAAAAATAAAAGTAAAAATAAAATAAATATAGATATAAAAAAAATATAAATGAAATTAAGCATGAAATTAAGAATAAGACCACCGTGACCCATAGTGCCTGTGACCTTTTGATATGGAGTCTTTTTGAGTTGTTTTTTAAGTTGGAGATCAATATATGGATACGATTCTATCCTTATAACGGTGTATAAATAAATGGATGAATAAATATGTAGAAATAAATAAATAAATAAATAAATACATAAATAAATCCATATATATGCAAACTACGGGGAGCGGTGTTGGCACCTTTAGTGCACTGTTCCTTTTCTACTTTACTGATAGAATCTATTTCCACTGGTCTTATAATAATAATAATCGGAGTATCATGTGTCACTTATAAAGCAGTTGATGTCTAGCTCAACGTTTAGGCCTTTTGGCACTAAGACATCCACTGAGTATATCCAGTGAGTTTCGCGTTTGGATAGTTCGCGCACTAAATTAATTCCTCTCCAGTGGGGTTGGATCTGTTCAACTCCCCAAAAAAGTAGGCCCGATGCGTCCATATTGTGTTTGAGTTTGAAGTGTAGAGACACGTTGTGGTCCTTATACCCTATTTTGATATTATGTATATGCTCTGCAATACGTATTCTTAGTTTCCTTTTAGTACGTCCAATGTACATTAGTCCGCATGGGCATTTTAAGGCATAGACCACATGTGTGGAGTTGCATGTAATAAATTGATCGATTGAGAACGTTTGATTGTTCACTGTTGAGATGAAACACTCTAGCGCTCTGCTGGGTGTGGCAACTTCTCGACACGCCTTGCACCTTCTACATGCATAGAATCCGTTTCTGTCCCAGAACGTTGGTGGTCTTTTGGGAGGGTCTACAATCTTCCGGACAATTTTATCCCCAAAACTCGTGGCCTTCCTATAGATGAACTGCGGTGCTGGCGGTAGTTCAGTTTTGAGTTTTTTATCTAATAAAAGGACGTGCCAATGTTGCTTGAATATTTCTTCAATCTCCTTATATTGGGCATGAAACCCAGATATGAAGCCCCATTCCTTATTATTGACCGCCTTTTTGTTCTCATTTTGTTGGGATGCTTGTACAATATCTTTATCTTTCTCTGTTAGACACACCGATCTTGGTATTTTCTTCACCTCTTCTACCACTTTGTGTAGAGTATTCGGGTTGTAGCCTTTTGTTACAAATCTGTCGGTTAAAATCTTAGCTTGATCCATGAAATTGGTGTCTTCTGAACAGTTTCTCCGTACTCTCATAATCTGACCTTTTGGTATGTTCTTGAGCCATTGCGGATGGTGTCCACTTGTTATTGGCAGGTAACTGTTTCTATCAGTTTTTTTAAAAAAGACTTTAGTTTCCAAACTTTCTCCTTTCTTGTATATGGTGACATCCAGATAGTTGATCTCCTCCTTGCTCCTTTCTGACGTTAAAACTATATTGTGGTCGTTTTTATTTAAAAAATCTAAAAACTATCAGACCCAAGAAAGAAGTAAACGTGAGACACATAAACGAGGGGATAATCTAGAAAAACGCTTATAAAATATTAATTCTGGTGGTTGTTGGTTAAAAATCGTTTTTATCCTCCCATTCGGACATAAATAAATTCGCTATACTGGGTGCAAAAAACTGGATAAAGACCCCACGATGCCATACAGAAACCAGCTGGAAGTATTGATAAATATGGGAAGCAGCACAGGAGTTCTTTCAAATAAAGAAAGCAAATATTTGGTACCAACGAGCAGTAGGGTACCAACGCTCTATACACTGCCAAAAATCCACAAGGATCCTGTGAATCCCCCAGCAAGACCCATAGTGAATAGCATAGAATCGGTATCGTCGAGATTGGGTCAGTACCTGGATAAATTTCTTCAAAAAAGTGTCCAGAATACTAGATCATATCTGAGGGACACTAAGAATTTTTTAAATCTTTTACAGAATGTGGACCTCACCGACAAACCACAGATATGGCTAGTAACAGCAGATGTGTCATCACTTTATTCAATCATCCAACATGACGACGCGCTCCTAGCCTTGAATTGGGCCCTGAGCAAAAGGGATGATATCCCCTACAATCAAAAGATCTTTCTAAAAAATAGTTTAGATTTTTGCTTGGGGCACAACTACTTTTGGTTTAATAACACGTTCTACTCTCAGCAACGTGGAGTAGCTATGGGTGCAAAATTTGCACCCAGTATAGCGAATTTATTTATGTCCGAATGGGAGGATAAAACGATTTTTAACCAACAACCAACAGAATTAATATTTTATAAGCGTTTTATAGATGACCTATTTTTTATCTGGGCTGGAACAGAGAATGCTTTGGATATGTTTTTAGATTTTTTAAATAAAAACGACCACAATATAGTTTTAACGTCAGAAAGGAGCAAGGAGGAGATCAACTATCTGGATGTCACCATATACAAGAAAGGAGAAAGTTTGGAAACTAAAGTCTTTTTTAAAAAAACTGATAGAAACAGTTACCTGCCAATAACAAGTGGACACCATCCGCAATGGCTCAAGAACATACCAAAAGGTCAGATTATGAGAGTACGGAGAAACTGTTCAGAAGACACCAATTTCATGGATCAAGCTAAGATTTTAACCGACAGATTTGTAACAAAAGGCTACAACCCGAATACTCTACACAAAGTGGTAGAAGAGGTGAAGAAAATACCAAGATCGGTGTGTCTAACAGAGAAAGATAAAGATATTGTACAAGCATCCCAACAAAATGAGAACAAAAAGGCGGTCAATAATAAGGAATGGGGCTTCATATCTGGGTTTCATGCCCAATATAAGGAGATTGAAGAAATATTCAAGCAACATTGGCACGTCCTTTTATTAGATAAAAAACTCAAAACTGAACTACCGCCAGCACCGCAGTTCATCTATAGGAAGGCCACGAGTTTTGGGGATAAAATTGTCCGGAAGATTGTAGACCCTCCCAAAAGACCACCAACGTTCTGGGACAGAAACGGATTCTATGCATGTAGAAGGTGCAAGGCGTGTCGAGAAGTTGCCACACCCAGCAGAGCGCTAGAGTGTTTCATCTCAACAGTGAACAATCAAACGTTCTCAATCGATCAATTTATTACATGCAACTCCACACATGTGGTCTATGCCTTAAAATGCCCATGCGGACTAATGTACATTGGACGTACTAAAAGGAAACTAAGAATACGTATTGCAGAGCATATACATAATATCAAAATAGGGTATAAGGACCACAACGTGTCTCTACACTTCAAACTCAAACACAATATGGACGCATCGGGCCTACTTTTTTGGGGAGTTGAACAGATCCAACCCCACTGGAGAGGAATTAATTTAGTGCGCAAACTATCCAAACGCGAAACTCACTGGATATACTCAGTGGATGTCTTAGTGCCAAAAGGCCTAAACGTTGAGCTAGACATCAACTGCTTTATAAGTGACACATGATACTCCGATTATTATTATTATAAGACCAGTGGAAATAGATTCTATCAGTAAAGTAGAAAAGGAACAGTGCACTAAAGGTGCCAACACCGCTCCCCGTAGTTTGCATATATATGGATTTATTTATGTATTTATTTATTTTTATTTATTTATTTCTACATATTTATTCATCCATTTATTTATACACCGTTATAAGGATAGAATCGTATCCATATATTGATCTCCAACTTAAAAAACAACTCAAAAAGACTCCATATCAAAAGGTCACAGGCACTATGGGTCACGGTGGTCTTATTCTTAATTTCATGCTTAATTTCATTTATATTTTTATTTATATCTATATTATATTTTATTTTTATTTTTTTTTTTATTTTTATTTTTTTTTTTTATTTTTATTTTTTTTTTTTTATTTTTATAATTTTATTGTTATTTTTATTTTTTTATTTTTTTTTTTTTTTATATTTTTATTTTTATTTTTTTTATTTTATCTTTATTATTATCTTTATGGCCTCTGAGTATTTCTGAATTTTTAGCGCAACATCAGCCTATGTTTTTATTGATCTTCCATATAATGTCTTAACTTATCCAAATTTTAATAAGCATTATATCCCACCATTTGGTTTTAGTATCTATTTTTATCTATTTTTATCTATGTCATTGACTTCAGCGTAAAATTACAGTATGGAGAATTATACTCCATCACATTTCATTTTATTCATTTTATATATATATCTTTTAGTAATATATTTTGGTACATACAGAAATTATTTTTAAATAACGGAAAAAATGGTTTCAATATTTTATATATAAAAAGTAAAATATTGTATATTTCCTTTATTATCAGACAGTTATCTCCACGCTAGCGATTTCTAGCGAGCAACATATGTATGGAGGCACTAATATATAAATTGGCTGATGGACGCGAGCATTGTTATGATCATTGTCAAATAGCATTAGCACATTGAGTGACACTAACATCACTATGTGGCAATATGAATGCTGAGTGAGACACGGATTATAAAGGCATCACACAGTACTTAATAAGTCACTGACCACCAGGTGGATTTAGTAAGAAGAATGAATTATTTATTAATTATTTATGAACCACAGCACTAAAATGCACCAACATGCATCCTAATGCAAAGATCGCAATGCATATGCACTCACAGCGGCATCCATATAATGACAAGTGATGGAAGTGTTAAAAGTGCGACTCTATTGAGCATAAAAGCGTGGCATTTATATTGTAGGAATACAAAATGTAAATCAGAAATGTAAATGTATGTAATAAGCAGGATATGGTACAAGGTAAAGAAAGCTAGCACTAGCAGTTAGAATATTATTGCTAGCATACAATGCAGACAGCGGCTGAGCTCTCTAGTGCTTAGCAGCTGTAAGTTCCCATTTGCCATAAGGTATGTCAATCATGTTGCGCGGGGCCCGGATTGGGCGCTGCTTATACTTAAACTACACTTCCGGTGGCGAGGTCACACCCTCAGACGACGTCCGGAAGTGACGAAACGCGTCAGGGTCGTGACCTCGCAGGAAGTGACGTATGCGCTCCAGGGTGCGCTTCAGCAGCAGAGCGGACCAGGAAGTGGAGAAAAAACTCACTCTATACACCGCTTTGGCGCCCGAGTTCCGGCGGACGGAGGGGCAATACAGGCTGAGTGCACCCTTTTCAATTTTAAGGCTGTTTTATCACATATTTCTGGTACGCAGTTTTAATGAGGGGGGAATATCTAATGTCTAAATAAAGCTATCTGGGTTTAAACTGTACTACGCTATCCGCACTTTTTTCTTCATATCCATATGCGGGGTTGGAGTGGATCCACTCTGGTATTTGGCAGACGAGGAAAAGGTGGACGTGCTGAGGAGATGACAGTGGCCAGTGGCGGAACTACCGCCATAGCGACACACGCGGCCGCTATGGGGCCCGCAGCTGCTATGGGGCCCCTGGGGAGGAGGAGGAAAGCATACTGCCGGGGCCCGGGGGGGGTGGCGAGCACTGCCCGCACGGGCCCCCAGCCAGGGGAAGTGAGGAGAGGAAGAGGCGCGCTGTCCGTACAAGGCAGCAGAGCGCTGTGTAATAGCTTTTATTTGAATGCCCTGTGAGTTCCCGGGGCTCACCGTCACATAGCCCCACCTCTTGGCCCGACGCTTTTGATAGACAGAACGCCGGTCCAATGCGGGACATGTGACGTCATCAAAGGCGCCGGGCCAAGAGGTGGGGCTATGTGACGTTGAGCCCCGGGAACTCACAGGGCATTCAAATGTTAGCTATTACAGCGCTCTGCTGGACAGCGCGCCTCTTCCTCTCCTCACTTCCCCTGGCTGGGGGACCGTGCGGCCGGTGCTCGCCCCCCCCCCCCCCCCCCCAATCTGAGAGAGCCCCACGCTCGCCAATAAGGGCTGCTGCAGTCTGGCTCACCTCTAACACTGCACAGGTGAGGCTGCATTGGGCACGGGGGAGGCTGCATTGGGCACGGGGGAGGCTGCATTGGGCACGGGGGAGGCTACATTGGGCACGAGAGAGGCTGCATTGGGCACGAGAGAGGCTGCATTGGGCACGAGAGAGGCTGCATTGGGCACGAGAGAGGCTGCATTGGGCACGGGAGAGGCTGCATTGGGCACGGGTGAGGCTGCATTGGGCACGGGTGAGGCTGCATTGGGCACGGGGAGGCTGCATTGGGCACGAGAGAGGCTGCATTGGGCACGGGGGAGGCTGCATTGGGCACGGGGAGGCTGCATTGGGCACGGGGGAGGCTGCATTGGGCACGGGGAGGCTGCATTGGGCTGGGGGGGCTGCATTGGGCACGAGGGAGGCTGCATTGGGCACGGGGGAGGCTGCATTGGGCACGGGGAGGCTGCATTGGGCACGGAGAGGCTGCATTGGGCACGGGGAGGCTGCATTGGGCACGGGGAGGCTGCATTGGGCACGGGGAGGCTGCATTGGGCACGGGGAGGCTGCATTGGGCACGGGGAGGCTGCATTGGGCACGGGGAGGCTGCATTGGGCACGGGGGAGGCTGCATTGGGCACGGGGGAGGCTGCATTGGGCACGGGAGAGGCTGCATTGGGCACGGGAGGCTGCATTGGGCACGGGGGAGGCTGCATTGGGCACGGGGGAGGCTGCATTGGGCACGGGGAGGCTGCATTGGGCACGGGGAGGCTGCATTGGGCACGAGAGAGGCTGCATTGGGCACGAGAGAGGCTGCATTGGGCACGGGGGAGGCTGCATTGGGCACGGAGAGGCTGCATTGGGCACGGGGGAGGCTGCATTGGGCACGGGGGAGGCTGCATTGGGCACGGGGAGGCTGCATTGGGCACGGGGGAGGCTGCATTGGGCACGGGGGAGGCTGCATTGGGCACGGGAGAGGCTGCATTGGGCGGGGGGGAGGCTGCATTGGGCACGGGGGAGGCTGCATTGGGCACGGGGGAGGCTGCATTGGGCACGGGGGAGGCTGCATTGGGCACGGGGGAGGCTGCATTGGGCACGGGGGAGGCTGCATTGGGCACGGGGGGAGGCTGCATTGGGCACGGGTCAGGCTGCATTGGGCATGGGTGGGGTCAGGCTGCATTGGGCACGGGTCAGGCTGCATTGGGCATGGGCAGGCCACGCTGCATTGGGCACGGGTCAGGCCACGCTGCATTGGGCACGGGTCAGGCTGCATTGGGCACGGGACACGTTGCATTGGGCACAAGTGGGCACAGGTGAGGCAGCATTGGGCACGGGTGAGGCTGCATTGGGCACGGGTGAGGCTGCATTGGGCACGGGTGAGGCTGCATTGGGCACAGGTGAGGCTGCATTGGGCATGGACACGTTGCATTGGGCACAAGTGGGCACAGGTGAGGCAGTATTGGGCACAGGTGAGGCAGTATTGGGCCCTGGCCATGCTGCTTTGGGCACAGGTGAGGCTGCATTGGACACTGGACATGCTGTATTGGGCACAGACCACGCTGAATTGGGCACAGGTGAGGCAGTATTGGGCATGGGCAGAACACGCTGCATTGGTCACAGGTGAGGATTATTGAAGCGCTAACACCGGGTGTTTGGAGTATCTTTATCTGTTGATTAAACTTACTGGAATACATATATTGCTATTGTGGTGTAGGATCTGGGCTCTTTCTTTTTTCTCAGACTCGAACCACACACCCAATGAGCCCCGCCCTTTAAACCACGCCCACTATATAATTTGAGCCCCGCCATTTTTTTGTGGGGGGGGGGGGGGGGGCCAATACAACATTTTGCTATGGGGCCCTGTGATTTCTAGTTACGCCCCTGGGGAGAGGGAGGGGGGGGCAGTGGAGGGGTCGGGGGGCTCAACCCCGGAGAGGGAGAACATTAGGAGCTCCCCAACACCCAGGATACCACCAACCGTACCCCCACCACAGAGACATTCAGGACCCCGCATCACGGGGGTATCCATACCTAAACCCCCAGAGAGGGAACACGGAATTGAATGGGTACCCAAAGGAAGAAATACCAGAGGCTGCAGGGCAGGGCAGAGGTCCCAGCAAAAGAAGAAGGGGATCAGAGTAACAGGAATATACAATCTAACATCAACGGAACTAACCCATAAAGAGTTGAATATTTTAAACTTGGGATTGAAATGTGGTATAAAAAAACCTATCAATAAGTTTGACGTGTATATTGATGTACATAAGTATGTCAGGAAACTAAACATAAAAAAGCATTTTTTGGGGATCACGCCCGGGATAAGACCTACCGTGACCT
The DNA here is from genome assembly GCA_028564925.1 of Lithobates sylvaticus. Taxonomy (NCBI): domain Eukaryota; kingdom Metazoa; phylum Chordata; class Amphibia; order Anura; family Ranidae; genus Lithobates; species Lithobates sylvaticus. Next base: position 264,145,031 of record CM053026.1, read on the forward strand.
ATATCAATGGTGTCATTAACAGTGGCCTCAAAAACAAATCTCTGTTCAACCCCCCAAATAATCCCAACCACCAGATTGAAGTGTTTAAGGGGCTTGTACTACAAGATTTGGAAACTATCAGACCCAAGAAAGAAGTAAACGTGAGACACATAAACGAGGGGATAAAGATGCTAGAAAAACGCAAAGATATAATCATACGGCCAGCGGACAAAGGTGGAGGCGTTGTATTATTAACGAAAGAATACTATGAGAATCAAATCATAAGTATGTTATCAGATACAACTACATATAAAAAACTGGATAAAGACCCCACGATACCATACAGAAACCAGCTGGAAGTATTGATAAATATGGGAAGCAGCACAGGAGTTCTTTCAAATAAAGAAAGCAAATATTTGGTACCAACGAGCAGTAGGGTACCAACGCTCTATACACTGCCAAAAATCCACAAGGATCCTGTGAATCCCCCAGCAAGACCCATAGTGAATAGCATAGAATCGGTATCGTCGAGATTGGGTCAGTACCTGGATAAATTTCTTCAAAAAAGTGTCCAGAATACTAGATCATATCTGAGGGACACTAAGAATTTTTTAAATCTTTTACAGAATGTGGACCTCACCGACAAACCACAGATATGGCTAGTAACAGCAGATGTGTCATCACTTTATTCAATCATCCAACATGACGACGCGCTCCTAGCCTTGAATTGGGCCCTGAGCAAAAGGGATGATATCCCCTACAATCAAAAGATCTTTCTAAAAAATAGTTTAGATTTTTGCTTGGGGCACAACTACTTTTGGTTTAATAACACGTTCTACTCTCAGCAACGTGGAGTAGCTATGGGTGCAAAATTTGCACCCAGTATAGCGAATTTATTTATGTCCGAATGGGAGGATAAAACGATTTTTAACCAACAACCAACAGAATTAATATTTTATAAGCGTTTTATAGATGACCTATTTTTTATCTGGGCTGGAACAGAGAATGCTTTGGATATGTTTTTAGATTTTTTAAATAAAAACGACCACAATATAGTTTTAACGTCAGAAAGGAGCAAGGAGGAGATCAACTATCTGGATGTCACCATATACAAGAAAGGAGAAAGTTTGGAAACTAAAGTCTTTTTTAAAAAAACTGATAGAAACAGTTACCTGCCAATAACAAGTGGACACCATCCGCAATGGCTCAAGAACATACCAAAAGGTCAGATTATGAGAGTACGGAGAAACTGTTCAGAAGACACCAATTTCATGGATCAAGCTAAGATTTTAACCGACAGATTTGTAACAAAAGGCTACAACCCGAATATTCTACACAAAGTGGTAGAAGAGGTGAAGAAAATACCAAGATCGGTGTGTCTAACAGAGAAAGATAAAGATATTGTACAAGCATCCCAACAAAATGAGAACAAAAAGGCGGTCAATAATAAGGAATGGGGCTTCATATCTGGGTTTCATGCCCAATATAAGGAGATTGAAGAAATATTCAAGCAACATTGGCACGTCCTTTTATTAGATAAAAAACTCAAAACTGAACTACCGCCAGCACCGCAGTTCATCTATAGGAAGGCCACGAGTTTTGGGGATAAAATTGTCCGGAAGATTGTAGACCCTCCCAAAAGACCACCAACGTTCTGGGACAGAAACGGATTCTATGCATGTAGAAGGTGCAAGGCGTGTCGAGAAGTTGCCACACCCAGCAGAGCGCTAGAGTGTTTCATCTCAACAGTGAACAATCAAACGTTCTCAATCGATCAATTTATTACATGCAACTCCACACATGTGGTCTATGCCTTAAAATGCCCATGCGGACTAATGTACATTGGACGTACTAAAAGGAAACTAAGAATACGTATTGCAGAGCATATACATAATATCAAAATAGGGTATAAGGACCACAACGTGTCTCTACACTTCAAACTCAAACACAATATGGACGCATCGGGCCTACTTTTTTGGGGAGTTGAACAGATCCAACCCCACTGGAGAGGAATTAATTTAGTGCGCGAACTATCCAAACGCGAAACTCACTGGATATACTCAGTGGATGTCTTAGTGCCAAAAGGCCTAAACGTTGAGCTAGACATCAACTGCTTTATAAGTGACACATGATACTCCGATTATTATTATTATAAGACCAGTGGAAATAGATTCTATCAGTAAAGTAGAAAAGGAACAGTGTACTAAAGGTGCCGATACCGCTCCCCGTAGTTTGCATATATATGGATTTATTTATGTATTTATTTATTTATTTATTTATTTCCACATATTTATTCATCCATTTATTTATACACCGTTATAAGGATAGAATCGTATCCATATATTGATCTCCAACTTAAAAAACAACTTAAAAAACAACTCAAAAAGACTCCATATCAAAAGGTCACAGGCACTATGGGTCACGGTGGTCTTATTCTTAATTTCATGCTTAATTTCATTTATATTTTTATTTATATCTATATTTATTTTATTTTTACTTTTATTTTTATTTTTATTTCATTTTGATTTTTATTTGTATTTTTATTTTATTTTATTTTTATAATTTTATTGTTATTTTTATTTATATTTATTTTTATTTTTATTTTTATTTTTATTTTTATTTTTATTTTTATTTTTTTTTTTATTTATTTTTATATTTATCTTTATTATTATCTTTATGGCCTCTGAGTATTTCTGAATTTTTAGCGCAACATCAGCCTATGTTTTTATTGATCTTCCATATAATGTCCTAACTTATCCAAATTTTAATAAGCATTATATCCCACCATTTGGTTTTAGTATCTATTTTTATCTATTTTTATCTATGTCATTGACTTCAGCGTAAAATTACAGTATGGAGAATTATACTCCATCACATTTCATTTTATTCATTTTATATATATATCTTTTAGTAATATATTTTGGTACATACAGAAATTATTTTTAAATAACGGAAAAAATGGTTTCAATATTTTATATATAAAAAGTAAAATATTGTATATTTCCTTTATTATCAGACAGTTATCTCCACGCTAGCGATTTCTAGCGAGCAACATATGTATGGAGGCACTAATATATAAATTGGCTGATGGATGCGAGCATTGTTATGATCATTGTCAAATAGCATTAGCACATTGAGTGACACTAACATCACTATGTGGCAATATGAATGCTGAGTGAGACACGGATTATAAAGGCATCACACAGTACTTAATAAGTCACTGACCACCAGGTGGATTTAGTAAGAAGAATGAATTATTTATTAATTATTTATGAACCACAGCACTAAAATGCACCAACATGCATCCTAATGCAAAGATCGCAATGCATATGCACTCACAGCGGCATCCATATAATGACAAGTGATGGAAGTGTTAAAAGTGCGACTCTATTGAGCATAAAAGCGTGGCATTTATATTGTAGGAATACAAAATGTAAATCAGAAATGTAAATGTATGTAATAAGCAGGATATGGTACAAGGTAAAGAAAGCTAGTACTAGCAGTTAGAATATTATTGCTAGCATACAATGCAGACAGCGGCTGAGCTCTCTAGTGCTTAGCAGCTGTAAGTTCCCATTTGCCATAAGGTATGTCAATCATGTTGCGCGGGGCCCGGATTGGGCGCTGCTTATACTTAAACTACACTTCCGGTGGCGAGGTCACACCCTCAGACGACGTCCGGAAGTGACGAAACGCGTCAGGGTCGTGACCTCGCAGGAAGTGACGTATGCGCTCCAGGGTGCGCTTCAGCAGCAGAGCGGACCAGGAAGTGGAGAAAAAACTCACTCTATACACCGCTTTGGCGCCCGAGTTCCGGCGGACGGAGGGGCAATACAGGCTGAGTGCACCCTTTTCAATTTTAAGGCTGTTTTATCACATATTTCTGGTACGCAGTTTTAATGAGGGGGGAATATCTAATGTCTAAATAAAGCTATCTGGGTTTAAACTGTACTACGCTATCCGCACTTTTTTCTTCATATCCATATGCGGGGTTGGAGTGGATCCACTCTGGTATTTGGCAGACGAGGAAAAGGTGGACGTGCTGAGGAGATGACAGTGGCCTATAGCTTTTATTGAAACGCGGATATACATTTTATTTCTGGTGAGTGCATCCCCAAAGGGGAGTGTGATCTGCACGCGGTGAAAAAATTGCTTATCCGGTGGAAGGTGTATCACTATATATCCAGAAGTTTCGGTTCACTGCACCAATATAGACTATATTCCGGGACACCATGATGTTTTATGAACTCTTTTTATCTAAAAAGACTGTATTTTAGCGCTGCTGCAATATTTATTAGGATAAGTGCCTTTCCTTTGCAGGATCTGGTCATTTTACCTGGACTTTTATATTGCCTTTTTACCGTCTTGTATTGTATTTACAGTAGCTGCTTTAGGAATATCGGGTAATCATTACCAGATATTTTTACGTGTTTTATCTTCCATTTTTTAAGTACATTTTAATCCAGGAGCGCGGAGCGATAGTCCCAGAGGGCGGCATATTGTTTGGCACTATCCGTATATATTGATTTAATCTAACGAACGGAACCAGACAGGGGTGCCCCTTATCGCCCATCATATTTTCGTTAGCAATTGAACCCCTCGCAATATCTTTTAGAACCAACCCCAACGTCACAGGGATTAAAATAGATCAGGTAGATTGCAGATGATGTCCTCCTATCCTTATCTGCGACAGACAATGTACTAAGCGAAGTGACTAACACTCTAGAAGCATTTGCATCTATTTCCTATTATAAGGTCAATCCCAACAAATGTTATGTCTTACCTATGAACATCCCACCAGATCAAGTTGTTAAACTAAGACAACAATCTAATTACAACTGGGACAACCCCTCTATTACCTATTTAGGCATTCAACTTGCCTACCCTCCAACTAAACTGTATGAAGCCAATTACCCTTCCCTGCTAACTCAAATAAATCAAGATATACAATCAATAAAAAAAACGCAACTATCCTGGATAGGAAGAATAGCAGCATTTAAAATGAAGACGCTGCCGAAGATCCTATATTATTTCCGTTCCCTCCCAATTCCATTACCAGCGAAGCTCTTCACTCAAATCAACTCAAAACTTAACAACTTGATCTGGCTGGGGAAAAAAACCTAGGATCACACTATCTATTATGTCAACACCGAAAACCAAAGGGGGACTGAATCTCCCCGATATACGCCTATATTATTACGCCACGCTCCTAGACCAAATGAAATTCTGGTTCAAACACTCTAATGATAAATTGTGGTTGAATATTGAATGGAAAATAACTAAAGGAAATTACCTTTTCTCCCTATCAATGGCCAGTCACATTTTAGGAAAAATAAATGTACCAAACTTCCTGACAATTAATACCATTAAGAGCAATTGATTATTGCAAAGCACGCATAAATACATCATCCTGGTCCAAACAGGGATTCAACTTCTTTATACACTTGCCGAATAATAACAAACATAGAATAACAAATAAACTTTCCACCAAATCCTTTTACCAAGAATTTTAACCCAGGAAAAAGCATAGAAATCCCTAGCGCTCTATGGGAATTTTTCCTCTCCCACGAGAGCACTGGAAAAAGGGGCATATCCCATATATATATAAAATACTTTCATCCTTCCCACCCCATACCAAGACTACAAATATGATTAAATGGGAAAAAGATCTTTCTCAAACCTTCTCATGGGAAAAGTGGCAGAAAGCCATACATATTAATAGCACCTCAACAGCATGTATTGAACACTGGGAAAATGCCCAAAAAATCCTGAACCGTCGGTATTTGACTCCATACAGACTCAGTAAAATATTCCCCACTGCATCCCCTATATGTTGGAGATGCGATACCCATACAGGCAACCTAATACACACATTATGGAGTTGTAAAACTCTTTCTAGCTTTTGGAAATCTGTCTCCTCTTTCATAGCGTCTCTCACTGGTAATCTAAAGAGACTCACACCCGAAATGGCTTTGTTAGGTATAAACCTTGACATCTATCCTCCACAACATAGAACCATAGTCGCTAATATCCTTATAGCAGCAAGGCTCACCATAACTAAACTATGGAAATCTACCCTAGCACCTAATCTATCTGATGTTATCTTGAGACTGAATAATCAGGCGCACTACGAAATAATGTTAGCACATAAAAAAGGATCCACAAGTAATTTCCTTAAAAATTGGAACGATTGGATACGACACCCTAAGGCTTCCAATTTTCTGAAAGACCCTAAGAACTACTAAATAGGTCCCTGAAAGATGATCCTCTTTTTTCCTTTGTTTTATTAAAGATAGTCGGATGTATATGATAACTTCCATACAACCATCCCCTCCTCTCCCCCCTTCCTTGTCTCCCCCCTTCTGATCCTCCCCACTTGTACGGACTTCACTGAACCATAATCCCATGTTTACAGCATGATCCCGTTAGGGGTAAACAGGGAATTATTTATTTTCTTATTTTGTTGCTTTTCCTGTTCCTATGAGTTTATCCACTTGTATAAGTATTTAAACTATCAATGTATCATAATAATAACAATATATGTTAAAGAATTCATTCGTTTGAAACTGATCCAGTCATCCTGGAGATGAAGAAGCTAGAATATGTACTTGTATAATTCTTGTTTATGTTTTGGAAAATTAATAAAAATCTTTAAAAAGTAAAAAAATAAAATACTGCTTGCTACTTAGTATCTTTCATTCTATTGTTATTATCTTCTCTTAGGTCTTGCTTCATGATGAGTCTAAAGAACATACCCATATTTTCCCCTTTGGTCCCTGTTCATCTATACATTGTATGTGTCTTTCACATCATCGGCTCCTAGGCGGTGATATCTTGGTTCTCTCTTGTATGGCACGGACACCGGTCACATGAGCTTTGTGGAGGAGGTGATTGAGAACCAGGCTTGTGTGTCCCATGGGCAATGGATACTCAGGACTGAAGCTTACTTGTGGTAAAGTAATGTGTCACTTAACATGAATTATGGGTAACTTCACTCTGACAATTGACAGTGTTGGGTGGAAGTTGGGAACTCCAAAGACTCACAGTATATAAGGCTGATGGGTGAATTAATCGGTCAGCATTCACAATCCAGAACCAATTTTGAGTAAACTATTGGAATTTACATGATGGATTGACATATGAAATCTGTAGATTTAACTACTTGCCTACCAGCCACGAACACCTCCTTACTGACCAAGCCATTTTTCAGCTTTCAGCGCTGTCGCATTTTGAATGACAATTGCGCGGTCATGCAACGCTGTACCCAAATAACATTTTTATCATTTTTTCCCCACAGATAGAGCTTTATTTTGGTGGTATTTGATCACCTCTGCGGTTTTTATTTCTTGCGCTATAAACAAAAGAAGAGGGACAAGTTTGAAAAAACATAATATTTTTTACCATTTATTATAATAAATATCCAATTTTTTTTTTTTTTAAACAAATTTTTTCCTCAGTTTAGGCCAATACGTATTCTTCTACATATTTTTGGTAAAAAAAAATCGCAATAAGCGTATATTGATTGGTTTGCGCAAAAGTTATAGCGTCTACAAAATAGGGGATAGATTTATAGCATTTTTATTATTATTTTTTTTTTTACTAGTAATGGCGGCGATTTGCGATTTTTTATCGTGACTGCGACATTGCGGCGGACACTTCGGACACTTTTGACTCATTTTTGGACCATTCACATTTATACAGCGATCCGTGCTATAAAAATGCATTGATTACTGTATAAATGTGACTGGCAGGGAAGGGGTTAACGCTAGGGGGCGCTGCAGGGGTTAATGTGTACCCTATCTTGGTGATTCTTACTGTGGGGGGAGGGGACTGACTGGGGGAGGAGACCGATCGGTGTCCCTATGTACAAGGGACACACCATCGGTCTCCTCTCCTCTGACAGGACGTGGATCTGTGTGTTTACACACACCGATCCACGTCCTGCTCGATTACCGGGCAATCGCGGGTGCCTGGCGGTCATCGCGACCGCCGGGCACGCGCACCGGGGCCCCAGCTACGCGGCGCGCGCCCCCCAGTGGCCAAATTGCAGACGACATCAAATGACGGCGGCCCGCCACAGTAGCTGCACCGTCCCACCGTCATTTGACAGTGGGCGGTCAGCAAGTGGTTAAAGTATATGTAAAGCCAAAACATTTTTATTTGTATACAGTGAGGAACGCTTTGTACTTCTGTTGGTTTTTTATTTATGTTTATTGCTGCCAGCAAATTGTGGCTTTCAGTGTTAAATTCAGTGTTTAAAATGAAATCAGTGCTCAAGATAAAAGTGACTAGTCAAATAAAAAATAAAATAATAAAACCAGCTTTTCTGCAATATTCAATCCAGAGTTTTCCCTGCAGTGCTTTTTTCTGCTGCTAGATGTCCTCAATGTGATCATGCAACCTACTTCCAGGTCCTTCCCAGGTTGCCCCAGCCTATGAAGGAGAAGCACCACAGTGACGAGCTCATCTCCCTGTCACTCTGCTCTCTGATTCTCAATACATGATCTGTTTGTCTAATTGGGCTCCTTCTTCCTCTCACACTCTAGCCCTGCTGTACAGAGAACTTAAAAGGCTGACACCAGGTCAAATTAAGGTACTTACACTGCTTGCATTTAAAAAATAAGTTTAATGATTTTTTTAACCATGTCATGTCCACAGCAATGTTTTAAATGCTTTACTCACATGCATTTTTTTGTTGGAAAATTGCTTAAAACCTCCATGCAATTTTTTATTTTCTGAAAGCAGAGGCCCGGTATAATAAAATGGTTGCATTTGCAGTTTTTTTTTATGTTGCACAATATTTAGGTAACTGTTTATCAAATCATTTTTTTCAGCAAAAATACACACATACATTTTAGTGCATACAAAAATGAATACCCAATTTTTTGGTAAAATCTAAAAGATGCTATTGTTTTGAGAAAATGTATACAAAACCTTTCAAGCCCTAAAATTGCATGTGCACGTGAAATGGCAAAAAACGATGGTACCCCAAATTCTCCATAGGCAATGCTTAGCAAGCCTTTACGGCTGGGTCCAGTTGGACTATTCGGAGATGTGCACAGGAGAAGATGGCCAAGCCTATTATATGACCACAATCATAGCTCAAGAATCCTTGGGGGACTACTCCCCTGCGACCCACCATCAAGCTTGAGAAAGGAGTGCGGCCGTCACGCTATTCACAGCCTGCCAGCTCGAGAAATGCGTCACATTTCCAGTGACGTCATCATCCTCCGCCTGGATTCCAGTCTGCGCTTCAAGCATCGTTTTGACGCCCATTCACCGATGTGGGACGGAAACCATCTAGCGGTGCTGGAGATGAGCACAGGAACAGCACATCCATCCCAGGGACTGACATCACTGATGCCCCCCGTTGTATGGGACCTTAACTTGCCTTTCTTTCACCACAATGTGAAGTTTGCTACAACTATTTGATTAAAAAACTGTTATACAGTCTGCACCAAGAGGTGCCTCTTTTTATTGTGTGTCCTTCCCTGGCTTGTGCAGGGTGATTACAAGTGCTTTCAACATTTTGGATGGGAAGGAGGAAGAGGCAACTGCAGCGTTGAAAACAGTGTGTAGGTGGGGTGAGAGGATGTACTTGAATGTTTTATAGTATTCTCCTATATATCCATCAGGACCTGGGGACTTGTTTAGTGGTAGCGTATCAATAACTTGAGACACTTCCTGGATTTGTGAAGGGAGAGTTAAGGTGCATTAGTTGTGTTGGGGTTAGTTGAGGAAGAGACACTTTCTTCAGAAAGCCATTTATAGCCTCGGGGGTTGGTTGAATGGTATGTGAATCATCTGCCAAGTTATACAGAGATCCGTAATAATGGCTAAATATGTCGGCTATGTTTTGTGGGTGATGCTTATCTTTAGTGAGCAGGTGTCAAGCCCCATACACACGGTCGGACAATCCGCGGACCAGGTCGGTCGGATCCTGTCCGTCGTACTTTGTCCGATGTTGGTGTTGCGTACACACGGTCGGACTACGTTGTCGGAATATCTGGTCTGGAAGAACGTCGTGACGTAAGTCGTCGTCCACGAGATTAGAAAAGGGAAGTTCAGCACCACGTCAGGCACCCGTTGGGCTCCTTCTGCTGATCCCGTGTTTATCGAGAGTTAGTCGAAGTTTGGTGACTTAAGATTCGCGCTTCTCAGTTTTCTGACTCAGATCGTTACTGCTCTTCAGTTTGTGCTTGTCGTGCGTATCTGTTTATTAGTGCGTGTAGTCAGTTCGCATTTGTTGGTAATTGCGGCCTATATCTTGATATAGGACGCTTTGATTTGCACTGCTTATTGTCTGCTCGTTTCTGGTATTCATTTCGTTCTTTCAGGCCTTGCTGTTTATCGGTGCTTTCTGTTTGTCCGTTCTGACCAGCCGACCTTTTGTGACCTTGTGAGCGATGTTTCCCGTGCGTACTCGTCGCCGAGTTCGTGCTGTACGCGGAATTGGTATCGGGCTTTTAGCTTTGAGCCAAGACCCGTCCATGAACAGAGTGACGAGGAGTATGTGGACCAAGAATTGGTTGCTTCAGCGTGACCAATTCTCGCACATGCCTTTGCTTCGTGAGATCCAGGAGAATAATCCTGATGATTTCAGGAACTTTCTCAGGATGACGGACCCCGATTTTCACCGTCTTTTGGCTTTGCTGACCCCCTTTATCAGCCGGCAGGATACCTGCATGAGACAAGCCATTACTCCGGAGCAGAGGCTTGTTGCCACGTTGAGGTACTTGGCGACAGGGAGAAGTCTTCAGGATTTGAAGTTCTCTTCAGGTATCTCTCCCCAGGCCCTGGGAATCATTATTCCAGAGACCTGTTCTGCCATCATCCAGGTCCTGCAGGAGGACTATATTAAGGTAACATTTATACTTTACTATTCCCTTCTATGTATGCTCTGTTTGCTAAAGTCTTCTATTTTTGACCTCCTTCCCTAATTACCATGATTGCAATATGCTCTAATATGCTGTGCCCCTTTTCTCCTTCATGCATTTTTCCCTTCACTTACCTCCCCAGCATGCTCTTCTGCCCCAATAGACACCTATGGCCTAGTCACTTAAGCAATGTCTTTTGTCTGCTGCATAGTATTGTTTGCCCCCAAACACCCCCTAAAATATGCACAAATGTTTGCTGTGTGGTTTACTTCATGTAGAGCCCCCTTTTTTTTTTTTTTTTTTGGTGGGGGGGGGGGCAAACTCATTAGGAACCCCCTCCCCCAACTGCTCTGTCAGATGGTATCAATCCTTTATCTGCTGGCTTTCCCAAGGTCAATACACACTATATACCTACCTCTTTATAGTGGGCATCTTTAGGGATGAATTCAGCAAAGCATGTAGTGCAAGGGGCTGCCTCCATACTTTCCATTTCCTATTTTTTTGTGTTCTTTCCCTCCTATTAGCTTGCTTGGTAATTTCACAATTTCACAATGTGCTTGCCTTTTTTGGGGGGGGGGGGGGGGGGGTTTGAAATGTTATTTTATCTTTCCTGGGGGCTGCCAATAGTGTTAAGTACAGAGGGTCTGGCCAAACTAGCACACATTATTGAGCCATTTGCCAATCAATGAAGTGCAGAGGGTTACCTGTCCAACAACCCCCCCAAAACCCTAGTTATTGCCAATGACCCATCAGAAGTGGGGGGATTGATGGGGGGGTGAGTAATCTGTGAAGGGGAGCCTCTACTTTTCTGTGCAAATACTTTCCAGCCTCCAATTTTAAACAATGCTCTTGTTCCAAGATGTTGATTGTCTAATCTGCTTGCAATGTTTAGGTGCAAAGTGACTAATTATTTTTTCTTGTTTCACTCCACAGTTCCCTTCCACGCCACAGGAATGGCAGACTGTGGCCTCCCACTTTGCCAGCCGTTGGGACTTTCCTAACTGCGGAGGGGCAATTGATGGGAAACACGTCCGCATAGTCCCACCGCCCAACTCGGGGTCCTACTATTATAATTATAAAGGGTTTAATAGTGTAGTGATGTTGGCGGTGGTGTCGGCAACATACGAGTTTATGTATGTGGACGTGGGGATGAACGGCCGGATCTCGGATGGTGGTGCCATTTTTATGCCAGGATTTTGGTTGGAAGCCAAACAGTGAGGACACTGTGTGGAGAGTGAACAAATTTTGCTTTTTTTGACTGCTGGTGATTGCTGGATTGCATTTTTAGGTTCTTTCTGGACCTTTTCCATTTTATCTTCTTAATACCCTTTTCTTCTTACACTTTTTAAACAGTTTTTTTTTTTTCCTTCCTTCCTTCAGCTTACTAATTAAGGGGAGTGCCTAATTGCTCCCAGGTGTTTCAGGCCTATATAAGTTTGTGTAGAGCTCATGTGAAATTGCCAGAATTTTGGTTGGAAGCCAAACAGTGAGGACACTGTGTGGAGAGTGAACAAATTTTGCTTTTTTGACTGCTGGTGATTGCTGGATTGCATTTTTAGGTTCTTTCTGGACCTTTTCCATTTTATCTTCTTAATACCCTTTTCTTCATACACTTTTTAAACAGTTTTTTTTTTCCTTTCCTTCCTTCAGCTTACTAATTAAGGGGAGTGCCTAATTGCTCCCAGGTGTTTCAGGCCTATATAAGTTTGTGTAGAGCTCATCGTGAGCCTGCTCATCCTTGAGACTGGTTGAACTCTGTCCAAGTGGAACTTGTCTAAGTGGTGAGTTAAAACCAGGAGCTTATAACAGGAGGTTGTAACAGGGGTCATAGTACCTGTGCAGGGAGATCAACATCAGGATCCACCCTATCGCCATCATTGGATCACCCGGTAAGGTAAATATTCTGGTAAGTAACGCAGGGACCACCACTTAGCAGTTGATCCAGGGACCAACATCTGACCGCCCCTCGGGGGGTCAGGAAGGAATTTTTTCCTCTGCTAAAGCAATTGGCCGCGTTAGTAGGGGTTTTTCGCCTTCCTCTGGATCAACGGGAGGGAGGGTGTAGGTCTACAGGGTTTTCCCACAGATCCGCAACTAGCCTGCGCAAGACCGTTATCGCCTCAACAACAGCATCAGCGTTTTTTCAACGCATCATCTCGTCCACAGTGGGGAATTTTTTTGGAGCACCTCAACATGTGCAATTTCAAATACTCAGCAGAGTCCCTATGCAGACTAAGAAATTTGACCGCAACTCTACCGACCGACATTCAAAAAATATTACAAAAAGAACGACTACTAAGAATCGATCCACAAGCAACGATCAAACATAAGAAGACTACAACTCAACCGCAACAGTTAGCATGCGCTTTGATGAACACCAGATCGGCAGTTAAGCACAGGCACGAAATCCATGACTTCATCACACAAAACAACATAGATTGCCTCTTCATCACGGAAAGCTGGCTAACACCCGACTGCAACACCATCCTAACAGAATTAGTGCCAGAAAACTACAGGATCCTAACCGAGCATCGGAAAGGAAAAAAAGGAGGAGGCCTAGCAGTGATCTTCAAAGCTCATCTAGCGCTCGTCAAACCTACGGTACAGAACAAAGCAACGTTTATGGAGACACTTACTCTACAGATGCAAACCACACCACAAGAAACCATCCACATGCTGCTATGCTACAGACCACCAGGACCAAAGACAAATCTACCGATACCACTCACGGAATTCATCTCGGCACACACCCTGAAAAACAACAAGATTCTGGTACTCGGAGATTTCAACCTCTGGGCGAATTCCACCGAAGACCCCATCGCCACCACCTGCATCAATCAACTGGAAGACCTAGGGCTTCAACAACTAGTAAAGGCTCCCACACATGGGTCGGGTCACATCCTGGACCTCATCTTCAAGCAAAATACAGACATCAGCATTCAAGACAACATAGCACTACCATGGTCAGACCACCACGCTATCAAATTTGAGATCGCCACCAACATCTCCCTGCAAAAACCAAACCCAGCAGCAACAACACACTGGATTAGATCGCAGAAGAAACTACATTCGGAAATCTTCAAAACCACACTAACACACAAAATGGGTACACTAAATCAAAACCACTCAACAGAACGAATACTCAGCTTCATAAACAAGGCACTTCTACAAACAGCAGACGCAGTCGCCCCGAAACATCGAGTACCCATCCGCAAGAAAAATTCTGGTTGGTTTAATGGCACGCTTACTCTACTGAAACGGGAACACAGAAGAGCAGAAAGAGCCTGGAGAAGAAACACCACAAAGGAAAATCACACAAACTACAGAATACTCACCAAGAGATATCATAAAGCAATTTTCACAGCAAAAAAAGAACATGTCTCAAACACCCTCTCAAAAGCCTTAAACCGACCACGGGAACTTTTCAAACTAGTCGCCCAGACTATGAACCCCACCTGCCTTGAGCCCCTAGGAAACGAAACTCAAGAATACTGCAACAAATTATCAGATTTTTTCATCAACAAAATAGACAACATTCAGAAAATAATTCAACAAAAAAAAAAACAACAACCAGCTCTACTCAACTCAACCCAGGTAAGGAATTTTACATCCACAGCGCACAAGCACCACATTTTTCACTTACCCCGATCACAACGGATGAAACAAAAAATGTCATCAAGAGCCTCCGAGACAGCACCTCGCCAAACGACATCATCCCCACAAAACTCTTGAAAGAATGCGCCGACATTCTGTCCCCCGCTATCACACACCTAGTAAATCAGTCGTTCAAAGAAGGATTGGTTCCGAATTCCCTCAAGCAAGGCATCATCAAACCATTACTAAAGAAACCCAACCTCGACACCAAGGATCCGAACAATCGCAGACCGGTAACAAGCCTGAACACCATTTCCAAGATCATGGAGAAAGCAGTAGTACAACAGCTTCAACTTCATCTGGACACACACAAGCTCCTAGACCCACTACAATCGGGCTTCCGCCAAGGCCATGGCACAGAAACGGCACTTCTGAAAATATGGGATGACGCCCTAGAAGCAGCGGATGAGGGAGAATCGTGTCTTCTGGTATTGCTGGATCTCAGTGCGGCGTTCGACACAGTGGACCACAACATGCTTCTCAGCCGCCTCAAGGAAGTGGCAGGAGTTACAGATGGAGATCTGCCATGGTTCGCTTCCTTCTTAGGAAACCGGTCACAAACAGTGAAACTAGGAGCCTTCACTTCGGAAACTCGGGCAATCACTTATGGAGTCCCTCAAGGATCACCATTGTCACCAGTACTGTTCAACATTTACATCCGACCACTCTTCAAAATTATTAGCAAATTGGATCTGTGCTTCCACTCATACGCGGACGACACTCAACTGTACTTCCGGATCACCGGACAAAAAGACCAATACCAGGAACTAGGAAAATGTCTCACATTGATAGATGACTGGATGACCACTAGCTCCCTCAAACTAAATGGATCAAAAACAGAATTACTGCTCCTCGACGCAAACTCAAGGAAAAAGACGAAGACCCCTTGGACACCACCAACCATCTTGGGACAGACCATCCTTCCAAGCAACAAAGCCAAAAGCCTCGGAGTAATCTTTGATTCAGAGATGACAATGGAGGCACAAATAGGATCCGTAATCAGCGGATCCCACCATCTCCTTCGCATGCTACGCAGACTCATCCCCTTCATCCCGGAAAAGGAAAAAGCGGTAGTAGTAGGAACGATCATCAATTCACGGCTCGACTACGCAAACTCACTCTACATAGGATTACCGGATTACCAGATTGCGCGCCTTCAAATTGTCCAAAACACAGCAGCAAGAATAGTCACCGGAAAGAAACCCTGGGAATCCATCTCCCCATCCCTAAGGATGCTCCATTGGCTCAAGGTAAAAGACAGGATCACATTCAAGACCCTCTGCCTCACCCACAAATGTACACAAGGAAATGCGCCTCAATACCTTTGTGAGAAAATAGAAAAATACATACCGAATCGCAGACTTCGATCAACAAACCAAAATCGCCTTCTCATCCCCAAAGCCCGCTACAAATCGAAGGGAGAACGAAGATTCGCAGTACAGGGACCCCGGCTATGGAATGCTCTACCAAACAATATCCGCATGGAAGAAAACCATCAGGCCTTCAGGAAAAAACTCAAGACCCACCTCTTCTAATACATGGCATCCCAACATGAGCAGTCAAGCGCCTCGAGGCGATTCAGTTCGCAGTTGCAGCGCTATACAAATCATTCATTCATTCATTCATTCACGGAGTTCTACTGGCGTCTCCAAAGTGGCAGTCTGTGCTTGCCACCTCCAGAGGAGAATGCAGAAGGACTCCCCTTCTTCTTTGTCGCAGATGAAGCGTTTGCGTTGACTCCCCATGTGATGAGGCCGTTCCCGATGAGGACCCTCACCCCAGACCAGAGGGTCTTCAACTACAGGCTGTCCAGAGCCAGAAGAGTGGTGGAGAACACTTTTGGCATCCTGGCCAGCCGCTTCCGCCTGTTCTTGACGGCATTTAACTTGGCGGAATACAAACTGAACCACATAGTTCTTGCCTGTTGCATATTGCACAACTTCCTCAAAAGACATAACAGGAACTATGTGGTGCCCGTTGGCCCAGATGTGGAGGGCCCTCCAAATGCTGACCTCACAGCCCTTCAAGTGGCACGTCCAGGCTTGCCCCCTCTAAATGCCCGCGCGGTCCGCAAGCAATATATGGACTACTTTGTGGGTAGGGGGGCCATTGCTCTGCCTGACGATGTGTGAGAGGCATTTTTTAATAAATCTGATATTTCAACCAACCTATGATTTCTTGTCATTTCAGTATTCTTTTTAGCTTATTTTACCTTGAAATTTTTTCCCTTTGCCTTCGACAGTGGGAATGCACTTTCTGGGCAAAAGGAGGTAACAGTCTCTTCTTCCCAAAAAGATTATTCTCATGTTGTGTGTTTGCTACCTAATCTTTGGTCTAGAGAAGGTTTATACTGCATAACTGACACCCAAAATACTCCTTTTCATCACCAGGTCTGACATGTGTGTATTCTCAAAAATGCTGTGCTCCGTGTTTTCGTACAAAGCACTGTGGGTGTCATTTACATAAGTCAAATCCGCTATGCTCTACAAGTGCAGTGAAAAAGTTCCCTGGGAAAGAAACTTGCAGTGCAAAGTGGACTTGCCTTTAGTAAATAACACCCATTGCCCCCCATACCCTTTACATTTGACATACATAATGCATTGTGTTTTTTAAATAAGGAAGCCACACATTTAGAAAAATAAAAAAGTTTACTTTGAAAACATTCACAAGTGCGTTTACAATCTTCACGCCCAAACTGACAACATCTTGGTTATTTACAACATTGTTTACAAACATTCCGCAATTGGTAAAACCAGGCATGGAGCAAAACAGAACCTATGAACTAGGAAAGTTCAACTTTGTAAAGTGAAGACAAGATCAGACATGACTATATGTTCAAAGTGTGTTTGATCTTGCCTTCATCACATGGGGGGGTCACCCCTGGAAAGTGGAAATTTAGAACATGCACACAATTTGGGTCTGAAAATGGTCATTAGATGGTAAAACACATGCCTAGAAGCTGCAAAAGTGCCATTTTCCATCATGGGGGTGAATGGACGTTTTTTGGGGGTGCAACCCCTTCACCACAACCACTTTCGTAGTTCGTAAAGTGGTTGCACCCCCAAAAAAACGTTGGCATTCATCCACCATGATGGGAGCTAGCACATGTGGACACAATGTGTGCATGTTCCAAATTTCACACAGTTCTTAAGTTGCAAATGTGTTCAGAAGCTGGCACAAATGTGTGTTAATTACTTGGTGCGTTTTCATATTTTTCCTAAAACATCAATGATGTTCTTCAATTTTTGTTGAACATCATTGATGTTTTGCTTTATGTAATCTAGATCTCTATTGCAGACCATTATCTCCCCGATGAGTACGTGGGCACTCTCTGTGGTAAAGTGCGATTTTTCTTCCACAACATCCACGTCACCTAAAAAACCACAAACAAAAAAAAATCGGGTGTTGGAAATGAGGCAGCCATACATTGATTAGCTTACCAGTAGCTGTGTTCTCCCACACTCACCTGTTGTGGTGACAATTTCTCCAAGTTCGATGATCTCTCCTTCCTCCTCCTCCTCCTCTGCTTCTGCTCTTTCACCTTTTTTGGGAGGTGTTGGTTTTGGGGTTTCCTCAGACGGCCCACGTTTTCGCTCCCCTATGAGAATGTACAAAAGGAAGATTTAGCAACACAATCTATTGAGGGCAGAAATAGGAAATGACAAACATTGCTTGAAAGTGACGGACACTATTTTGTTTGGCCAGTTACAAATGGCAACTACATGAATGTAGTCACTTTGTAAAGGTGCTAAACTTACTAGCTTTTTGGTAGAAGTTTGTGTGATGGAGACCCCCCTCTAGTATCCACTGGAGCACATGTGTGGAAAAGCCTAATAAAAAGGGGGTTTGGGTGTCCCAGCACTAGTGCTCTAGAGTCCATATGGGTAAACAGCTACTGGGTGACCTCTCCTTTACATTGAATAAATTGGCTTTACATTCTTGATGACATTTCTAGTGAGAACAAACTTCCTTTCCCCAAAGAAAAAAACAAACATCGTATTATAAGTGGCCGAACGATCGAGGTTGCGTACGATCGAATGGACACACACGATCATGACAGTGGCAGAAAGATCGAGGCTGAGTACGATCGAATGCACAGACGAACCTGAAAGTGGCCATTTTGGAATGTACAACTTTGTAAAAATCAAACCACATGGAGCAGTATGCAAGCAAGAAATAAAACACAAAACACAACTACTTACTTTTTTGAAGAATTCGCTTGATCTTTCTGTACTGATCGGCCTCCCTCAGTTTCAGGTCTGACCAGCGTTTCCTCAGTTGCTCCTTGGATCGTTGTACCCCAAAATGATTGTACAGCCTTCTCACAACTTTAGACATGATCTTGGCCTTGCGGACATTGGGGTTGAGGTAAGGCCCATACTTCCCATCATAGTCGCTCCTCTTTAATATGTCCACCATCTCCAACATTTCTCCAAATGACATATTGGAGGCCTTGAATTTCAGGCTCCGGGATCGGGACGTTTCTGCCTCCGGACTTTCCTCGTCCTCCTCCTCGTTGGTGGGATATTTGGGGCGCACCTGCTGTGTCCCCGCCATGTGCTCTCCCCACTGCGCCGTAAAGAGAAGGGGTGGGGAATAGACGAGAAAGATCGTCAGGGGCGGGCGGAGTTTGACGCATGCGCACTGTATATAAAACGTCACACGCCTGTGTCGTAGCCACGATCTGTGAGACGAGGGGAGAGAAAGCTCACGCACGAGACGATCGCTACAAACGAAGGTACAATTTGACGTTGGTACATAACTAGCCTAGACTGATTAGAACTTGAGGCTTCTTTATGGAGAAGATTAGGAGAGTTTAGGCTGACATTATTTATATTGTTTTGTGTGGTGTTGTGTCTTGCAGAGGTGATGGAGGCCTTCTACGACGTGAGTTTTCTCCCCCTCTCCATTGATAAATACAGGGAATTTCCCCTCTTATGGCAACCAAAGCACCGTGACTACAGCAACAGACCAAAGAGGTACGCAGCCCTGCTGAAACTTGTGGCATTTGTAAAGCCAAACCTGCCCATGGCAACCGTGGCAAACTTAAGAGTCAAAATCAACAACATGAAGACTACCTATTTCCGGGAGCGCAATAAGGTCCGGAAGTCCCAAGCATCTGGAGCTGCAGCAGCTGATGTCTATGTCCCCACGCTCTGGTACTATGAGAGGCTCCACTTTCTCAAAGACCAGGCTAATGTCAGGAAGTCACTCTCGACTCTTCCTTGCACGCGTCCTTCCGCGTACGCCACCCCTGATGAGGCTTCCGAGGACCAACCTGGGCCTTCCAGTATGGAAGATGTGCAGGAGCCCAGCTTGTTCCAGGTATAGTAGTTTTGTAACCATTTTTGGGAATAATGAACGATGTTCAGTTAATTCAGGATCCCCAATTGCTTAGTTCCTAACGTGATTGACATATCAACAGACAGTGGTGTTGGAGACATTTTTGGGAAGAATCTAAACTGCAGGGCTGAGAATTGTATGGTTTTCTATTTGTAAACATTTTGCAACAGTCACTAGATGAGAATTGTGTGTGTTTGATGAACAAATAACTGAAACTATGTCCCTTTTTCATACACAGGAAGACCTCAGCCAGGAGGTGGCTGTGGAAGGTGGCAGTCAGGAGGAGGCAGGGGTTAGTGGCAGCCAACAGGGGGGTAGGCCTAGGAGCCTGACTGTCTCCCAAGTCTCTCCCCTCCACCTTTCCTACAGAAGGGCGAAAAACATGGGGGAGGTGGGAGAGTCAGCGCTCCAGCTGATAAAAGATGCCTCAGCCTCCCTATATGCCACACCCACCTACGAGGAGGCCTTTGCCTCCTTGGTTGGCAGTAAAATGACGGGTATGGAGGCGGGGCAACGCAGCATGTGTGAGGATGTCATCCTCAAAATACTAAATGAGGGGATGGCTGGGGAGATGACCCCACTCACACATGTTTGCGAGAGTGACCTTGCTCCGCCTCCTCCTCCTCCTTCTGCCACCCCACCAGCACCAGCACCACGGCGTGGAAGGAAGAGTACAAGGAAGACAAGAGAGTGATGACCTTGATTCAGTCTGGTCTGAGAGAAGATGGAGCCTCTCGTAGTACCAGAGCCTGGGGACCTAGATGGCATCTGCTGCAGTTCCGGATGTTTTGGACTTCCGGACCAGATTGCACTCCCTTATTATTTAAAGATAGGTACTCCTCAGGCCCCCATTTTTCAAAGCTTGAAAAATGATGGTTGCCGTGGGTGTCCAAGGCTTTGCAAATTCCCCAAGTTTCACCATGGCTGCGTTCCTCTTTGGTTTGTTGCTGAGACCTAAATAAATGTTTTTTGGATTTGAAATAATCATCGACTATTGTGTTTTACTTTTCTACAATGACAGTTTTTCTTTGAGTAGGCAGGTACATTTCACTAATCCTAAAGTAGAATTAAGGGGCACCAACAACCAACAAACTCCTAGTAAATTTAAGCAAGAAATACAAATGTTAATAATGTGGTTTTGCTAAGTTGAGACACACAACCCCCCTCCAAAAAAAAAAAAAAATTCTCCTTCAAATATGTATTCAGAAAAAAAAAAAAAAGACAAATCATGGTAAAAATATAACAAAGATTCTTTTACGATCTGAGTAAAAATAAACATGTAGTGTATAAATGCTGAAAAGTAATAAAGAACTAAGTTTGTGAGAAGTGCGGGTGAATAGGAGCAGCTAAAACATGTCATTCTTGTTGCATTGTAAAGAAAAAGAGAATGCGCTGCATTAAAGACATTTTAACATTGCAGCGTGACGAATGTGCTGTGTCGATTAGGAAAGGTAGTTTTACCTGACCGAGCGCTTCCGTCACAGAATTTCTTCTGAGCATGCGTAGCACTTTGTCCGTCGGACAACCGTACACACGATCGGATTTGGTGTGATCGGACCGTGTTGTCGGCAAATCTTTCCAGCAGGAGATAAGACTTTGTCCGTCGGACAAACCGACGTACACTGTCCGATGGTGCATACACACGGTCTGATTTTTCAACAACATTGTCCGATCGGACAGAATCCATGAAAAAGTCCGACCGTGTGTATGGGGCTTTAGATGTATGGTATGTTGGCTTTGTACCTGCAGCCCCGTAAGCGTTGTGCTAGGAGTTTCCCCGCCCTGTTACCGTGTACATAATAATTCATGTTTAGACATCTATTAGATTTTTCAAAATTTCCTAATGGTAGTAATCTAAGATCGTATCGAAGTTGGGATAATTGTTTAGAATTTGAGGGTGTGGGTTTTTGATTATTACTGATTTCCAAGTTGTGAATTTTGTTTGTCAGATCATGTAATTGCTGTTGGTGCTGCCTCTTCCTCCTTGCCCCCAATTTAATAAAAATACCTCTCATGAACGCCTTATGGGCATTCCACAGTGTAAACTTATCGTCCACAGAATCTACGTTTTTAATAAAATATTGCAATAAATGTTGTTCCAATATAGTTTTGGTAGGCTTTTCCTGTAAAAGAAGCGGGTTAGCTCTCCAGATTGGAACAGGGTTCGAGGAGAATGAGTCACTTATTGTCAGCACTACAGACGTGTGGTCTGACCACGTAATATCATTTTATGGATGCTGCCAAAGTTCTGGTCAAGGTCCATTGATCTACTAGAAGAGATCAATTCGTGAGTATGACCTGTGTGGTGAAGAAAAGAAGGTGAAGTCTTTTTCCCCTGCATGAAGGCATCTCCAGGCGTCAAATAAGTTTTTTGTTGATAGTGTTTTGAAGCGTTTGGGTTGTTCTGATGGGGGTGGAGGTGGAATCAAGGTGTGAGTCTGGGATAAGGTTGAAGTCCCCACATATCACCAGAGCTCCTTTTTAGTGGGCCCGTATCTTCCGAAAAGTTTTGTTAATAAAGCGTATTTGTTTAGAGTTCGAAGCGTAGAGGTTCACAATAGTGTACGTTGAGTTGATATCGCAAATTAATATTATGAACCTTCCTTGTGGGTCTGCAATCACTTAACCACATACCGGGCCATAGCCGAAAGACGGCTACAGCGCACTCGGGAACATCCGTGACCGGACCCGGTGCATCACGGATCCCGGCGCTGATAGCGGCCGTTTACCACGTGATCGCTCTATCAAATGACGGAGCAATCACATGTACACAAACCAGCGTCACGTCATGGCGCCGGTTCCTCCCTCCCCTCTCTGTACCGATCGGTACAGTGAGAGGGGAGAAGCGGAAAGGGGGAGAGATGGGACCAGCGCTGTGGGCTGGATGTGTAGTGCCCACAGCGCTGGTCAGTGACAGCTACACTGCCACCACTGTGCAATGCTCTGCCACCACTGTGCAATACTCTGCCAATACTGTGCAACACTGCAATACTCTGCCAATACTCGCCAATACTCTGCAATAAATTTTAATAGAAACAAAGAATTTTTTTTTTTTTACCAAATTTTCAGTATTTTTTGATTTATAGCGCAAAAAATAAAAAAACCCAGCTGTGATTAAATACCACCAAAAGAAAGCTCTATTTGTGTGGAAAAAAAGGACACAAAATTCATTTGGGTACAGTGTTGCATGACTGAGTAATTGTCATTCAAAGTGTGAGAGCACCGAAAGCTGAAAATTGGTCTGGTTAGGAAGGGGGTTTAACTGCCCAGTGGGTACGTGGTTAATGGAGTTGGAATGAAACAGTGTCTCTTATTGCAATAAAAACTCTTCTTTTTTTTTTAAATCTGCGTTTGCAGTAAAAATATGGAGGAACTGCTAATTTTTGCATTTTGGGGGGGGGGAACGAACTATTGAAATGCGTTTCCTGAGCACATAGGACATCGCTTTTAAATTGTTGGGCTTCCTCCCATAATGAATTACTCTTGACAGGATGATTAAGTCCTTTGGTATGTATAGAAAGAAATGTCACCCCCATGTGGACAAAGAAGGTTTAGTTGTTTGACATTCTGTGTACATGTGAGTTCTTTTGTTAGTGGAGAGCTCCCTCAAGTGGTCAAAACCGGTATAGGTTGTTTTGCTAAGTGCTAGTGCAGACCAGAGAAGTGTTGTACTCACATTTTGAAGTGCAGGCATTTTTCCAGTTCTATTATCAGCCTGGCAATGCTGGCGAGGTCTCTTTAGAGGTGTTGATCTGGGAGAAATGGTAGTGGCTCCGTCTGATAGCTGTAAAGGAATCTGTGTGTTTTGACTGTGTTGGAAAAATATTATAAGAAGAAAAACAAAACTGACTATGAACATAAAAACTTGAACTTTGAATAACATTTTAAAATTTTTCAAGTGAACATTGTGGTCCAATCATGGGTATTTCATACCCGAATGCATCATTTTTCTGCTCAAGTAGTTTCAAGGGGGTGAATTTGTGAGCCGAGAGAGGCTACTCTCCCCATAGAACTGAAGAGAATACTTATTTGCTTTCCAGGTGGTCAGTGTCTTTTAGCATTCTTAGCCGTGACCTTTTGCCATCCAGGATCCGCATGAGGAATACTCCTAGAGGAGTCAGGCTTGCTGACAGTCTCTGGAAGTATCTGCCATTCTTTGAGCAGGGATAGACCTTTTTCCAGTAAGTCTATGGTGAAGGTGTGACCCTCTTTGGTAATCGTGATTTTTTTGTGGGAAACAAAACATACAGAACATAAACACACTGTGGTATAGAGAGCACAACATGCATCGTGTGTATTCTAGTTCACCTCGACGGGACCAACTGTTGAGAACAGGCACATTTGACCAAGTGATCACACAAACAATAAATCATGAACTGGTTAGTCAACTTCAAGTCTAGAGGATAACTATATCCCTATTTATTTTGAGTTCATTAATGGCAAGAAAAGATAACAAAGGTTACCAAGAGAGGTATATTTGGGGGGGGGAGAAAGAAAGCAGGGCAAAAGAGAAAAAAAAGAAAAGGGGGGGGGGAGAAGGATGAGGGAAGAAAGGGGACCTTCCTCCAGTCGCCATCACTTAATTTTTTGGCTAGAAAATTAAGTCAAGTCAGCAGCCTAGCATACTCCTCCGAGTAGAAGAATTCGAGCCAGTAGAACCACTTTTTCAGGAACTGTTCCCTGAGACCCCTCTCTGTGGCTACCAGGTCCTCCATTTTATCGATGTTGGCCACCTTTTTCAATCAAGCCGCCACCCCCGGAGGCTCCATCCGCTTCCAAAACAGGGGTGGATACAGCTTTTTGCTGCTGTGACCAGTAAAGGTAAGATGGACTTCCTTTAGGCCTTACTTGGGATTTTGTGGTGGTGTAAGAGGAATAATTCAGGAGTCAAGGGGAGCTCCCGGTCTGTGAACTTCTGCATAATGCGGTGAACCTCTGTCCAGAAGGGGGTCAGGGAACCGCATGACCAGAAAATATGTGCAGTAATGATCCTGGTGCCTCGCCAGATCTCCAACATAAGCCCGAGCTTTGAGTGTAGTACCACCTCGAAAGTACCTTGAATCCTGCTTCCTGATGACTAGCGCATACGGAGGTCTTGCTTGTAAAGAGAAGAGTATTCTCTCCACTTGCCTCTCATTTAGCTGGATTCCCGGGTCTCTCCCACCTGGCGACATAGAGGGGCCTATGTCCCCTGGGGGGTGTGACGAGTAGCTTGTATGCAAGTGATACCGAATGACGCACTGGTTCTCGCTCCGAGGAAATGCTCTCAAAGGGGATTCAGGGCCTCCCGAGGTGTTCCGATGATGGCTGTGAACTTATAAAGATGGCCAATTGAAGTTTTTGCCAGAAGGTAAGGTTCCCGAATCCCTAATAGAGGATATTCCATAATGTTTTCTCTTGACATCCACTTTCCATTGACTATGAAATGGCGCAGCTGAGATCGTCCGATCTCTTTCAGGCTTTGGAATCTGATGTCGCAGAGTCCCAGGGATTTTTAATTTTTTAAATTATAGATTTTTAATTTCTATATCTTTACATAATTACCATAAATATTGACTCTGTTTTACATAAATCTTCTTATGATCAGATCAGCAATAACATATAGATTTCATATTTTTTAATATATCTTTAATATCATTTTTAACATAATGTATATAATTTCAAAAAAAATTCCATACTATTGGGGATGTAAGAATGGATAATAGACTAGAATTTGATCTGTGGTTAGACAGTGCACATATAGCTGTGTGCACTGCCATAACACACACAAAGGGATTGTTTTCAGCATTTGAGTAACTGTTGCACTGCTACAAGAAAATGGCCACTGTCCAGGTATTATTGTGGGCTAAAGAAAAATGGTGCCGACCAGTGCACTACATGGTTATCACCACTGGGGTCCGTTTTGGTGCTATGTTGGAATAGGCTTACAGTGCCTTGCACAAGTATTGGCATTTTTCGTGTTTTGTTGCCTCACAACCTGGAATTAACATGATTGTTTGAGGATTTGCATCATTTCAACTTTGAAGATTTTTTTTTTAACAAATAGGATAAAAGAAAACAGAAAAAGTCAATGTTCATAGCTATTCACCCCCCTAACGTCAATACTTTTGTAGAGCCACCTTTTGCGGCTATCACAGCTCCAAGTCGCTTTTGGTTCGTCTAGTTTCTCTATAAGCTTGCCACATATTACCACTAGGATTTTTGCCCATTCCTCCTTGCAAAACTGCTTCAGCTCCTTCAAGTTGGATGGTTTGTGCTTGTGAACTTTAAGTCTGACCACAGATTTTCTATTGTATTGAGGTCTGGGCTTTGACTAGGCCATTCCAACACATTTACATGTTTCCCCTTAAACCACTCAAGTGTTGCTTTAGCAGTGTTTTTGGGGTCATTGTCGTGCTGGAAGGTGAACCTCTGTCCTAGCCTCAAATCACACACAGAGTGGTACAGGTTTTGCTCAAAAATATCCCTGTATTTAGCACCATCCATCTTTCCCTTAACTCTGAACAGTTTCCCAGTCCCAACTGCTGAAAAACATCCCCACAGCATGATGCTGCCACCACTATGTTTCACTGTGGGGATGGTGTTCTTTGGGTAATGGGATGTGTTGGGTTTGCGCCAGACAGCGTTTTTTTTTGATGGCCAAAAAGTTACATTTTAGTCTTGTCAGACGAGAGCACTTTCCTCCATACATTTTGTGAGTCTCCCACATGCCTTTTTGCAAACTCAAAACGTGCCATTTTGTTTTTTACTGAAAGTAATGGCTTTCTTCTGGCCACTCTGCCATAAAGCCCATTTCTATTGAGTGTACGGCTTATTGTCGTCCTATGTACAGATACTCCAGTCTTTGCTGTGGAACTCTGCAACTCCTCCAGGGTTACCTTAGGTCTCTGTGCTTAGTGTCGCTCTGATTAATGCCCTCCTTGCCCGGTCCATGAGTTTTGGTGTGCGGCCGTCTCTTGGCAGATCTGCTGTTGTTGTGCCATGTTCTTTCCATTTGGTTATGATAGACTTGATGGTGCTAGGGATCATTAAAGATTTGGATATTTTTTATAACCTAATCCTGACTTTTGTACTTCTCAACAACATTCTCCCTTACTTGTTTGGAGAGTTCCTTGGTCTTCATGGCAGTGTTTGGTTAGTGGGGCCTCTTGCTTTAGGTGTTGCCATCTCTGGCGCCTTTCAAAAAGGTGTGTATATGTAATGACAGATCATGTGAAACTTACCCTGTTTCCCCGAAAATAAGACCTAGCGTGATTGTCGGTGATGGCTGCAATATAAGCCCTTCCCCCCAAATAAGCCCTAGTTAAAGTCCTTGTAGGTCTTATTTTCAGGGTAGGGCTTATTTTCGGGGAAACAGGGTAGGGCTTATTTGGGGGGTAGGGCTTATATTGCAGCCATCACCGACAATCACGCTAGGTCTTATTTTCGGGGAAACAGGGTAGATTGCACACAGGTGGACATCATTTCACTAATTATGTGACTTCTGAAGGTAATTGGTGGCATCAGAGCTTTTTATGGGCTTCATACCAAAGGGGGTGAATACATACGCACATGCCAATTATCATTTTTTTTATTTCTGAAAAATCGTTTTTTGTATATATTTTTCTAATTTTACTTCACCAACTTAGACTATTGTGTTCTGATCCATCACATAATTCTGATTAAAAAAACATTGAACTAAAGGCTGTAATGTAACAAAATAGGTAAAAAGCCAAGGGGCTGAATACTTTTGCAAGGCACTGTGTGTGTGTGTGTGTGTATATGTATATGTATATGTGTGTGTGTGTATATATATATATATATGAGCACAGCAACCCATTCATTAGATAATAAATATTTATAATACACATCAGCATATAGACAATATGAGCACAAGATAGTCACTAGGGAATTGCCGCAACAGGCTTTCAGAGCAGAGCACTCACATATTTTTTTCAGAATAGGAAGAAAGTTCTCCCAAAAGAGGAGACTGAATGCTGTCTGGGGTGGAAATGGGAGGACAATGAATGGCCTACAGATGTCAATCGAGCCACAGATGAACAAGGTGAGTGTTCAGTTTCAGTGAAAATCAGTCAAACAATTACCCCAGTGATGTGCCTAATCACTTAGCAGCAGATGCAATAAACATTTGTAAAGCATTAGATGCCATGTAAATGTTGACCTGTGCTATAAACACAGCTGAGTAGGAAGGGTAACATAAACAGAGAGAAATACTTCTCCTGAGCCCACGAGTGTCTTTCCACTGATGCTGGGCACGTGACCAAACGCCATAGCCTTAGTCACATGATTTGAGCTGAATGGAGCATTTGGCTAGTTTCTGACCTGCCTGTTGAGGATTCTATTGGTAAGAACTCTAGGATGAGTTGCTGTGTCTGAACACCTGCAGTGCCCATTATGAGAGACTTCTCCATTCACCATTTCTACTGTAATTGGATTTGTATTTATTTAACATTATGAAGAATGTAACACAAGTTGCTGAAACACACAAATGTGGGTAAAAATACCAAAAACTCCCAGGTAGACAGAAACAGAGTTGGGAATTATTATCCACCAGGCTCCACATATAACTACAAAATCACTGTTTGTTCACAAATGACTTTTTAAAGAGTTATTCTACCAAAGTATTTTTGTACCTAGGTATACAATGTAACACTTTTGCTAACCAAAGGTTTTATTTATTTTTTTTATCATGCTTGCAACTAGTTTTTGCCCAGAATGTTTTCAGATTTAATAGTGTTTCTATAGGTGATATTATTAAAGATTAAAAATAATAATAATTATGATGGCTATCTAGGATAATGTGCTGTGGGCTTATGTAATAGAGATGAGGTATTGCTCTCCTGCTGCAGTCTGGGAATACAGCATAACCATAGGTGTGTGCAGGGGGTGTGCCCCCCCCCCCCCAGCTGCTGCGGCGAATGTTTCAGGATGGTGAGCGGGGTTGGAAGGAGATAGTAAATATGTAATTAACTGGCCCCTTCCTTTTCTAAATTAATGCAGTGAACACATCAACTCACTGTGTTCATTCATAACTGAAGCATAGGCACTGGGTCAGGCTATGCAGGAGGGATTCAAAGCAGATGAAGATGCCAAAGAAAGTGGGTGAAACATCTCTTGTTGAATACTTTGATATTGTTGAAGATGAACTGCACGGAAAAGATAAAAAAAAAAAAAAGCAAAAGCTTTTTTTAATTTTGTATTCACTAGGCAATAGATAAAATCACTTGGGTTGCATTGGAAAGATTTTCCTTTTATTCCTGTACAGGATAAACAGGGAATTTCTCTAAAGTACGGCAAATCCCCATTTAGACAGCTTTCACCGGAACATGTATTTCCCTTTAAAAGATTACCCCTGTTTCCCCTACCCCTGTTCCTGTTCCCATAATCAACTAAATGTCTACGTGGCCTATTCTATTCTATTCTTTTTGGATGACTGGGTTGTTGTTGGACCCCAGACCTGCCTCTGAGTCTATCAGTATCACACCTGTGTGTGCCTAGAATTATATTAATATTGACTGTTGCTGACATTGTGCCATGAGTTTGCAGATTCTTGTATGGCCTATTCAGTAAGTCCCACAGTGGTGGCAATCAGACATTTATAACACCTGTTTTAAATGTATTGACACGTGTGGGATGGCGTGCTGGAAATTCCCAACAGTATCAATAGACTCTCCCATGCTTTTTCAATTACCAGTGCTTTTCTAGAATTAATTGCCATCTTATGAATTTACAGTATAGCCAGGCCCCTTTGAATAATCCATCTGTCTGATTTTTATCCTGTTGATCTTTACTGTCACTTTAGCTTCAAAGTGTACTCTTGTCCTGTACAGTTCCCAGGCTTTAGTAACAGTAATACATTTCTATAAAGAAGGCATACATCCTAATCAAAGGAGTCATAACCAGCAATAACCTGCTTTTCTATTATTTAAATACACAGCCTAGTGGCATATATTATTATTCAGATCTAGTCGATTACAGCCATTTACCTTTTTTTATAGCACCACTTGCCATGTAGTCTGGTGTATCATCAAGAAGATGTGAATGACAAGATTGACAATAATGTAGCAATACCTTTTATCTACTTCTTTATTTACCTGCTTGCCAGTTGCCAACAGTTGAACATCACTATAGCTCACAAATGTCTTGTTAGACCAAATGGACGTTTGTGGCCAACCCTCATATATTTGTATAGCAAAATTATATATGTGATACCTTTTCTTGGCTAACTCAATGTATTGTAGAACAAGCTTTTAAAGCGGAGTTCCACCCAAAAGTGGAACCTCTGCTTATCTGTCTCCTCTCCCCCTACGGTGGCACATTTGGCCCATTTCGGGGGGGGGGGGGTGTATCTGTTTTTGACAGGTACCCTTTCCCACTTTCGGGGAGACTGCACCACGGCGCCATCCCTCAGAAGTTCGGCCTCCTTCCTCAGCCGCCAGGCCACTAAGAAAGCGCAGCGTGCTTCGCGCATGCGCAGTAGGAAACCAGCTGTGAAGAGGAAAGGCTTCACTGCCAGTTTCCCTTACCAGGAATGGCGGTGGCAGCACCCGGGAGTCAATCCGAAAATCGGCTGGGGTGCCGACATCGCAGGCTCCCCAGACAGGTATGTGTCCATATATTAAAAGTCAGCAGCTACAGTATTTGTAGCTGCTGACTTTAAATTTTTTTGGCCCCCCAGGTGGAACTCCTTTTTAAGTCCTCTCTTTGACAATTGTGATGCCCTATGAGTTATATTACACTACATTTTAGAACAGGCTTTGGGGGCTACCCCAGTAGTGGTATAAGTGCACCTTGGGCCCCAGGATTCTTTCATTTCATACAGTTATACAACGCTTTAAAAACAGAAAAAAAATAAATGCAATGCCATTAACAGTCAATCACTAGTACTGTATTGTTAAAACCTGAATAAAAAATGTACTTTACAATTCTAATACTAAATGCACTTCCCCAGCCAAGCTACACACTGCTCCAACTCTAGAAAATAACTGCAAACAAAACACTATATATACAACAGGTAAAAGCATTTACTGTACAGTGAGGAAAAAAAGTATTTGATCCCCTGCTGATTTTGTACGTTTGCCAACTGACAAAGAAATGATCAGTCTATAACCACCTCAATACCGTGCACTTACACCCCCTTCCTGCCCAGATCAATTTTCAGTTTTCTGTGCTCTCACACTTTGAATGACAATTACTCAGTCATGCAACACTGTGAAATTGCGTCCTTTTCAAATTGCATATGAAATTTGCGCCTTTTTTTTCCCACACAAATAGAGCTTTCTTTTGGTGGTATTTAATCACTAGTGGGTTTTTCATTTTTTTTGCTATTAATAAAAAAAAAAAATACTTTTGTGAAAAAAAATGCCTTTTTCTTTGTTTCTGTCATAAAATTTTGCTAATTAGTAATTTTTCTTCATAAATTTTGGCCAAAATTTATACTGCTACATATCTTTGGTAAAAATAACCTAAATTGGTGTATATTATTTAGTCTTTGTGAAAGTTAAAGAGTCTACAAACTATGGTGCCAATCCCTGAAAATTGATCAGGCCTTCAGTACATCAGGTGTATCTCATTTCTTGAGACACTAACAAGTCAGGAAAGTACAAATACCCCCCAAATGACCCCTTTTTAGAAAGTAGACATTCCAAGGTATTAAGTAAGTAGCATGGTGAGTTTTTTTTAAGTTGTAATTTTTTCCCACAATTCTTTGCAAAATGAAGGTTGTTGGAATGGAATTGCCCAACAAAATTACCCCATTTTGTAAAGCAACGTATAATCTATGAGGCATAATGAGTCTTTTGAACGGTTCATCTTTTTTCCAGAAATTTTTGGAAAATGTGGATACCACATGTGTGAGACTTTTACACAGCCTGGCCACATACAGATGCCCAACATTGAAGTAGTACCTTTAGGCGTTCTAGGAGCATAAGTTACACATCTCATTTCATTCCTACCTATCACACTTTTGAAGTTCCTCGAGCACCAGGACAATGGAATTACCCACAAAATGACCCCATTTTGGAAAGAAAACACCCCAATGTATATTCTATGAGGCATGGGCTGCAGATAGGTACTCGGGTACTCTGATGGGCTGGAGACAGGTACTCGGGTAACTTGATGAGCTGCAGACAGGTACTCGGGTACTCTGATGGGCTGGTGACAGGTACTCGGTTACTCTGATGGGCTGGTGACAGGTACTCGGGTACTCTTATGGCCTGGTGACAGGTACTCAGGTACTCTGATGGGTTACAGATAGGTACTCGGGTACTCTGATGGGCTGGTGACTGGTATTCGGGTACTCTGAAGGGCGGTGACAGGTACTCAGTATTCATATGAACTGTGACAGGTACTCATATGGACTGTGACAGGTACTCGGGTACTCATATGGACTGTGACAGGTACTCGAGTACTCCCTTTAAGGGAGTGCTCCTAATCTCAGCTCATTACCTGTACAGAAGTAACCTGGAAGCCAGAAATCTTGCGGATTGATAGGGGATCAAATAATTATTTCACTAATTAAAATGCGAATACATTTTTTTTGGGTTGTCTTGGTTGGGTTGTTTGTTTTCCCCCCTCCTCTGTCCGCTATACCATAAAACAGTTTGCTGTATCTATGGTTCTATATCGTCCCCTGGATATATGTTTGGATAAATGCTTGGGATCCCTTTCTGCTTCGGTGTACTATGTATCATTTAGGTGGGGATGGATACTGGTATATTGCTATATATTGGTTTATAGGCATAGTACTAATAATAGTCTATATTTGTATAAACTGAAAGATGGCAACTGAAATTTTTGTATTATCGTGGAATATTAGAGGAATTAAGAAACAGGCTATGTTTAGTACTCTGAGTCAACATTCACCATCGATAGTATGCCTGCAGGAAACACATTTAACTCAGGATACGGTTACCTTGAATAAAATGTACCCTACTCAGTATCATGCTGACATCATCCCCCTCTGACATCATGGGGAAAGCCATAGGGAAGTCCCCATGACGTCCCCGTGCGTCAGAGGGGGGCAGGGTCACCAGGTGGCCCCGCCCTCCGTTATAAAAGAGCTGTCAGACGCAGCGAAGCCTCACACAGCAGGAGCCTCCCATTGCGCGGAGCGGCCCAAGAAGACACGCCGACGCCGTGGAAGAAGATGCCGGATGAGAAGACCAGAGCAAGAAGAAGCGGATCGGAGGAAGAAGATGAAAGAAGATGGAAGAAGAAGATGAAGAAACCGAAGGATGAAGAAAGGAAGAAGGAAGACCAAAAGAAAGAAGATTTTAATAAAGGAATTATCAAAGACCGTCTCCTGTCATTTTTAAAAATTTTGTCACTTTTTTGGTGAAATGGTAGGGGTACTTTTGTACCCCCTTACCATTTCACACAGGGGGGGGCGGGATCTGGGGCTTCCAGATTCCAATAAGCCCCCCGCCCGCAGACCCCCACAACCAATGGCCAGGGTTGTGGGGATGAGGCCCTTGCTTGTCCTCATCAACATGGGGACAAGGTGCTTTGGGGGGTCACAGACCCCCAAAGCACCCTCCCAATGTTGAGGGCATGTGGCCTGGTACGGTTCAGGAGGGAGGGGGGGCCGCTCTGGTCACACCCTCTTTTCCTGCGGCCTGCCAGGTTGCGTGCTCGGATAAGGGTCTGGTATGGATTTTGAGGGGGACCCCACGCCATTTTTTTTAAAAAAATTTGAAGCGGGGTTCCCCTTAATATCCATAGCAGACCTGAAGGGCCTGGTAATTGAATTTGGGGGAAACCCCACGCTTTTTTTTTATCAATGACTTTCAATGAATGACTGTTCTCTGTGTTACGGGAGCTGGCAATTCATTAGCCGCGAGTGATTTTAAATAGCTTTTTTTCCTGCAAAAATTACACTTTGTGCAGGGACAGTTCTAAGCACGGGAAACATGCGCCCCTTCACAGGCATACTATAGACACCCCCAGGTACGAAATTTAAAGGAATATTACACTTTTATTGTTTCACATTAAGCATTATTAAAATCACTGCTCCTGAAAAAACGGCAGTTTTTAAAAAAAAAATGTTTGCATTGATACATGTCCCCTGGGGCAGGACCCAGGTCCCCAAACACTTTTTATGACAATAACATGCATATTATCCTTTAAAATTAGTACTTTTGATTTTGAACGTTCGAGTCCCATAGACTTTAATAGGGTTCTAAAGTTCGCATGAGCTTTAGGTCTGTTCGCAGGTTCTGGTGCGAACCGAACAGGGGGGTGTTCGGCTCATCCCTATTTGTAACCCTGGTGGAGACAGACACCCAGCAGGTCCTGAAGGGGATACCCCGTTTTATAGGTATTGTACAGAAATAGGTCTACAGGAGATATGGCGTCTTAAAACCCCGTCATCTTATGCCTACTCACTTACCAGACCCTATCTAGGATAGACTTGACGTTAGGTAAGGAATCAATTCTTCAATGGGTATCAGATATACAATATTTGACCAGGGGTCTATCAGACCATTATCCCATCTTAGTTACACTAGAAAAAATAAAACCTAGGAATAAACCTAATTCGTGAGTTCCTAGTTTTTGGCTAAAAGACCTGTCTCGGGGAGACTCAACGAGTAGGGCTATAAGTGATTTCTTCTACAATAATGAGAAATCGGCATCACATCAGGTGGTATGGGACACCATGAAAGCCTTTTTAAGAGGGGTCCTTTTGAAGGCAATAAGCGTTCGTAAAAAATCTGATTTGGAATGGGAGTCGGCATTAGCAGTGGAGGTGCAGCTTATACAGGATCCAACCCCCTCTAACCGATGCGCCTGGAGAGATATACAAATGTTATATAAGCAAACAGCCTTGGATAAGGCTGATCAGCCCGATGCTTTCTCTCCAGGTGTCACGGTTTTGAGGAGTGTGAGAGACCAGGTCATATGCTAGCGGTAGTAGCAAAATCTCAAGAAAGTATTAACTATATATCTGCTATACGTACAACAGAGGGCGAAGTTACACATGATCAAAGTGAAATAATGAACAGTTTCTTCTCCTTTTATAGTAATTTGTATCAGAGTAAAGCAGATTTCCCCTTGCTACGTCTTACAGAATTTCTATACCCTTAATGCATCACTGACTATGGAGGAATTAGAGTAGGGGGTGGCTGAACCTCCGAATAATAAAGCACCAGGTTTAGATGGGTTACCATCAGAAATATATAAACAATATGGAGATGTTTTACTACCGGAATTATTGAAGGTATTAAACCAGGTGTAGGAATCTTTTAAAACTTCCAGATTCTATGAATGACACCTGCATTATTGTATTGCCAACCCGGATAAGGATCTTTTGTCCCCAGAATCCTACCGTCCAATATCTTTGTTGAACTCGAACGTTAAGATTCTGGCAAGGATCTTGGCGAGGAGACTGGGTAAGGTTGTGCAGGGATTGATCCACCCAGATCTGGTTTCATACATACCAGGTCTACAGCGACAAATTTAAGGAGACTATATCTGAATATGCAATTACCAACAGATAACATGGGGAAGAGAGCTATTTTGTCACTCGACGCTGCAAAGGCCATATTTGTGGGAGGTGCTGGGTAGATTTGGCCTGGTAAATAGATTTATACGCTGGGTTAAATTATTATACTCAGCCCCAAGGGCCTGCATGCGGATCAATGGGCATGTGACAGATTTCTTTACACTATCAAGGGGCACAAGGCAGGGGTGCCGCCTGTCCCCTTTATTTGCATTAGCTGTAGAACCATTAGCAGAAGCAATTCGGCAGTCTGAGTATATCTGTGGATTTATTAGAGGAGCACAAACTGACAAAAATATCACTATATGTGGATGATGCTTTGTTGTTTTTAGGAGATATGGATAATTCCTTGATCTCTGTAATGACTTGTATAAAAAATTTTGGTTCTTTTTTAGGATTTATCATTAACTGGGACAAATCAGTTTTATTTCCTATAGACGATCCCAATTTAAGTACCTCAAGTGAAGTCCGGCAAATAATAGTTGTGACGTTCTTTTACATATCTAGGAATATGGCTATCCCTAAGGGTGAAAGACTACTTACTACCTTTTTTACCCACAAATAGAGCTTTCTCTTGGTGGTATGTGACCGCCTCTGCGGTTTTTATTTTTTGCGCTATAAACAAATAAATGCGTAAATTTAGAAAAAAAAACGCGTTATTTTGTACTTTTTTGCTATTAAAAATATCCCCATTTTTATTTTTTAAAAGAAAGCTATTTTTTTCTCAGTTTAGGCCGATATGTATTCTTCTACATATTTTTTTGTAAAAAAAATTGCAATAAGCGTATATTGATTGGTTTGCGTTAAACGTTATAGCGTCTACAAAATAGGGGATAGATTTATAGCATTTTTATTCTTTTTTATTTTTTTTACTAGTAATGGTGGCAAATGCGATCTGTGATTTTTATCGTGACTGCGACATGGCGCACACATCGGACAATTTTGACACATTTTTGGGACCATTGGCATTAATACAGCGATCAATGCTATAAAAATGCATTAAATACTGTAAAAATTTCACTGGCAGTGAAGGGGTTAACACTAGGGGGCGATCTAGGGGTTAACTGTATTCGCTGGGAGGTGATTTTAACTAAAGGGGGAGGGGACTGACTAGAGGAAGTGACGGATCGTGGTTCCTGGCTAATAGGAACACACAATTTGTCATTCCTTTCAGAACAGAACAGGGAAGTGCGTGTTTACACACACACACCTTCTTGTTCCGTGTCTCCTGGTCACGATCGCTCGTGGCCAGTGGTCATCGCAACCGTCGGCCACGAGCGTCTGCACCCCTGCTGTGCAGTGGGGGTGCTATCCCGACCCTGTGAGCCGACGTATAGCTACGACGGCTCGCGCAAGGGAGCCAACCTTCCGCAGTATAACTGCGGCGGTTGGTCGAGAAGCGGTTAAAGGGGTTGTAAACACTCAAGTTTTTCACCTCAATGCATTGAGGTGAAAAACCTTTTGTAGTGCAGCAGCCCCCCAGAGCCCCCCTTTTACTTACCTGAACCCATTTGTTCCAGTGACTGGGATGAGCAGAGCAGCTCCAACCAGTGTGTTGGGTATTCATTGGCTGGATTGATAGCAGCAGGAGCATTGGCTCCCGCTGCTGTCAATCAAAGCCAGTGACACGGGAGCCAGGGGGCAGGGCTGAGTCCTGCTGTCTGTGTCAATGGACGCAGCAGCAGGACTCGGGAGCGCGCCTGCATGAATGCCCCCAGGGAATGCGGGTCTTTTGAGAAGATGAGGAACCAGGAGCGCCACTGGGGGACCCTAGAAGAGGAGGATCGGGGCCCCTCTGTGCAAAACCCTTGCACAGGGGAGGTAAGTATGAGATGTTTGCTTAAAAAAAAACTATTCTTTACAACCCCTTTAATTGTATAAGGTGAAAAGTACAGTACCAATTGCAGCCGTTTGAACTGGTGTGGCAACAGTTAATAAAATTCTGATTACTAGTTATTGTAATACTTACTGTTCATTGAATATGGCTGACTGTGGAGGCTTATTTTGTTGCCAGTCTCTAGCACTGTGTGTAGCGGTACCCCTGTAGGGGCTGCTGGTAATTGTAGTCCGTCTGTCAACCTGCCCAGCAAGGCACACGATTTTCAAGCATCCAGAGACATGAAACAGTCCTTGCACGTTTTTTTGTATTTTTATTGAGGGGATTCAACTTGGATGGGGATAGGGTAATTATGAGATGCCCAGGTGATTGCAGAACAACATAGGGACTTGAGACTGTATACAACTTCAGTATATACACCTCCTCTCTTCTTTCCAGCACAACGCGTGCTTGCAGACGATCTCTCCTTAACACCTCCACCACATCACTTGCTTGCTCTTCCAGGACCAGCTAGCACTGATTTGCAGGGTTGACACGGGCTCAGCCAGGCCTAATGTGAATGCCCTTTGCAGGCAGGGACTGCTGGCCCCTTTGCTGTAGCAAACATGTAGGATGTCCCAGTACTAGCTGTCCACATAGCTACTGAGCCAAGTACCACATCTTCAGGCCCTGCCAGCCCTCCTGGCTGCAGCTGCCTCTCTCCACTACCCATGCCACCACAGTCCACTCCACTGCCTCTGCACCCATCCCAGACTACAATCTCCCAGTCCTCTCAGGCGTGCCTCCCCAGTCCTTCCTGACTGTGTGTCACTCATCAGCCCTCTTGGCTGCGACCTGTTGTTCCTCCCTGGAGACTTGCCTGACAGTGCTCTCCTTCTGTCCTCTCCTTGCTCCCATGCCACCTATCCAGGACACCTCCGTGTGTAGTGAGAAGGGTCCTGTCCACACCCGAGCCCCAGGCCCAAGGTCAGCCCCTGCCAAGACTGGGAAGCTCCCTCAAAGGCCACGACAGCCTAGCACTCCATCTCCAGCTTTCTCCTGAACAACTCCTCCCCAGCTGGGCGCTCCTCCCCTGCCAATCCAAGTTGGGGATTGGTCAGGGCTCCTCAGAATACTCCAGACAGCTCCACCTTTCCTCTCCTGCTTCCTTTCCAGAACATGCAAGACTATGCTGGAAAGAAGTGGGAGGTCTTGGGGATGCTGCCTGTGAGTCACCAGCTTTGTCTGAGTCGCTCAACCCTGACCCAGAAGAAAAACACACAGGCTTGGCTGCCAGCCAAGCTTGACAATTTACCTACACTAGCAAAAAAATGTGATCTCTCTCTCTCTCTAGCACACTAACTAGAGGGTGCTACATGTGTATAATACCAAGGCATCTTGGTAAATGTGGTCTTCTTTTGCTCCGAATTTTACAGTGAAGTAATTGGGCATCAAAATATTCTATGCACATCATATCTGTGCATTTTTCATGAGTTTTTATGAATGGTGTGAAAGAGCCCTTAGGGGTTTATGATCTGTTGTAATAAAAGCTGTATCCTAAATTATGAAATTCAGTTGTGGCAGCTAGAAGATGACATACCTTAGAAAATCTAAGGAAAGAACAGGAACCATGGCTGATATAGCACACATACTGTAATGCCATACCTAGTAATCGTATTGCTTATAAGCATGCTGCAACTTCCATTCAGCAGTAATTTTTATAGCTTAGACTAGTGGTCTCCAAACTGTGGCAATTTGCTTGCTTTTATCTGGCCCTTGGGACTCTATTCCTCCCACTGATACAAGGCACTACCCCCCCCCACTAACAACAAAGTTGGGACAACCTTCCTTCCACTGACACCAATGATGAGGCACTGTTCCTTCCACTGACACCCCTGATGGGGCCTTGCACTGACACCAACGATGAGGCACTTTCTTCCCTTGATACCAACAATGGGGCATTATTTTTCCCACTAATGCCAATGATGGGGCGTTGTTTACTCCCATTTATGCAAGGGCATTTTCTACTTACACTGGCCACAGTCTGATCCCCTCAAAGTCTTAAGGGTAGTAAACTGGCGCCTTGTTTAGAAAGTTTGGAGACCCCTGGCTTAGACTTATGGTGAATTGTAAAACACTGTTACTTACAGCACATTACATACAGATACACCCCCCCCCCCCCCATCAATAGGACCATAAATGTACTATAAAATTTGATTCTAAAATTAGGTAATAGGATCCTGCTGGTCTGCTGCCTATTTCCAAAGGAACAGCCTAGTAGGACAAACGGACATAGAGCAGCCTTTCTCACCCTTTTAACATGGAGTTATTCTTGAAACAACTTTCTGGTCTTGAGGAACCCCTACCCCCTACTAATAATGACTACATCTACAGTTCACTGATAATTAGCATCAGGGGTCATTGGAAAGAATGCTTCTTACATTTGAGGTCATTGGGAAGAATCCCCCCATTAGATATTCAACAAGGTCATTGGTGTCAGTGGTTATTTATCTGTGAGGCAGAAGTTGCTAATTGTTCAAGGATCCCCTACCAACCTCTGGGGGAACCCTGGTCAAGAAGGACTGACAAAGAAGTATAAGGCTCGATTCACATCTATGCATTTTGCTTTTGAGCGTTTTTGCAGTGCTTTTTGCGGTGCTTGCCGCGTTTTTGAACAAGCGTTTTTACCGCAATTTTGCTGCGATTTGCGTTTTTGTATTTTTTTTTTACACTGTGGTTGCTTAGCAACCAGCTATATACAGTGTAAAAAAAAAAAAAAAAAGTGAAAAAAAAACCCTGCAAATCGCGGTAAAAACGCGGTACTTGCGTTTTGGATGCGGGTCCATTGACTTCTATTACATGCAAAACGCTGCATTTTGCATGAAAAAAAGTCCCTGACCCTTTCCAAAAACGCAGAGGCACAAAAATGCATTGATGTGAACATGTTCCATAGGAACCCATGTTAAAAAATGTCCCTGCATTTCTGCAAAATGCATCAAAAAACACGCTAGTGTGAATGGAGCCTTAGACGGCAACATATTGCAGCCATGTGACACTGGGATGGAATTTGCTCTGCAAAACACTCAGTAGGCCCTTATATCAGCCTCTACACAGGCTGAGGGAGAGGAGCTGATGTCACTGAAGGTTATTGCAACCTGGCATATGTTTGTATGTTTGTTTGTTTGTATGTTTGTATCTGTGCCACCACTAGTTTTTAGGAACTGTCAGCCAGATCAGGACTGAGATTTTGTGACTGATATATCAAACATGCTGGATGCAGGAAAATAATGTAAGAGACAAGCCATTCTTCTTAGGGGTAAGGATTGCTACATGTGAAAAAAACTTCCACTTTAAATATGTCAACATAATAATCATTATGAAATAATTATAAATAGCAAAGTGTGTATATATAGTAAGAATATAAACTTACCTGACCGGAATTACAGCCTGATAGTACATCACTGGCCTGTATTGAAATGCTAATATAAACTACTTGCTGACCGACGTACATATTAAAACATCCTGTCAGCAAAAGGTTATACCAGGATCACAGCTGCAGTAGCGGCAGCCATAATCCTGGTACCATTTTTTTCAGCCGGTGATTGGATGTTGTGTAAAAGTGTTTTGGGTGGCTTTATAGCCGCCCGATCACTTTTACAGTGCTGGGAAACAAAGCCCCCCCTCCTCTGGGGAGCCTGTAACCATGGTAAATAATCGGAACGGCTCCCCACAGTGGAGATGAGGGAATATCTGAAGCCATGAGGATTTTGTCACAGTGAATTTTAGAACGGTCATTCCCTGGTTTTACAAGCAGGGAAGCAGCTGAGCAAACACGATCTGTGTTTGATTGGCTGCTATGAAGGGAGGAAACAGTAGAGGTCCAATAGACCCCTAATGTCTCCATAAAAAGTACCTATCACTGCCCAAAGCTATCACGAGAGGGCTTGTTCACCTGTAGATTAACTCTAAACTGATATGATAACCTGGAAAGGCTTTTAAAGAATCACCAAAGGACAGTTTTTGGGACAGTTTTTGTGTCGCCATTTCATGGGCATGCACAGTTTTAATTCTTGACATGTTTAGAATCTAATTTCTTGATGTAACATCTTTTACATTTTACCAGAATATATGTTTGATTGAACAAGTAGCACTACCTCTGAAGGGCCACTGATGAATGATGAGTAAGCCCAGGTTCACACTGAGCTGCACTCACACAATTTCACTCCCGTGCGTCAGTCCCGATTTCGGCCACGATTTAAGAGACATCTGTGCAGCAATCAGGATGGTGCAATTGCCACCAATTTGACATGTCTAATCACGTCAAATCGCACCGGTGTGAACCAGGGCTAAATGTGATAAAAATATAGTCACTGCACCTCTCCTGATGACAGCAACACAGATGACGACGATGATGATGACCCAGGTTCTTTTCCTGTTTTGTGATGAGGCTGCCAGCACACTTCAACAACTCCATGTACACTGACCCAGTGACCAGTCTAGGGGATGTATTTTCACGTTTTAATGCTGAGTAGATTTATAACAGAGGAGGGCTGAAGGGCATGGGATACTCTGATACGTACAGGTTTTAATGAAGAGGACACTACCGTCACTGTCCTGAAAATAGCACTTCCTGACCACTGCGACTGAAAGGGAAAGATCAGTTTAGGGGTTGTTGTACAATCTGTACTCCATAAAACTACAATGGCTCTTATCTCCTTGCAGCACCAAACATAACCCAGGTTAGTATATAGTTTCTTACTCACAAAGCCAAGGGATAGCCACCCAGACTTTGGCCGGCCATACACAGAGCAAATTTCTTTCCTGCAACCTCAGGCATTAAGAGAGCTCTGATAGAGGTCCTGCTCCTCCAAATCTGGGAGGAAAAGATTCTAAGGCTTTCTGCGCAGTTCACTAAAACTCTCTCCTAAACTCCTCTTCAGGCCTCAGGTCGATTAAGATCTGTAGTCTTTCTCCAGCCATGGGACTACGTATGGAGGGAGTCACAGAGAACAGCCGGCTACACTTTCCTTTCTTTTTATGTTTGTATTGCTTACCTTGATGATATCATTTGTTTCCCTTGCTTAACGCTGAACTCTGGGATTTCAACCTTCTAAAATGTGCTGGCTAACTGGGGGTCCAACAAGGTGCAGGCCACTTACAGCAGCTGCTCTGCCCCTCTGCTATTCATTCACAAAAGTGTGCACAAAAAAATGGGTTCACATAATACAAAGCTTTCTGTGATTGTGCAAGACGAGAGGAGGGTTGGGCGTAGTGGCTACACATGACCCTGCAACTGCAAAAGCTTGGACACCAAGGTCCAGTGCTGAAACGCCAAGAGCATAGCCATAGCTGTACTCCCAGTGCTCAGTAAAAATTTAATTTAAAGAGATAAGTCCAGGACGCTTTATGTACCTGGAGACTTAAGCTATTGCAAGCCAGCATATTTTAAATAGTGGTTGATATCCTGAAATTCAGCTTTAATTCTTCAGATAAAGAACAGGTTTTTGGCCCTTCAGAATCTTAAGTAAAAAGGTGCCCTTTGTTTTGACTTTCCAAAGCCAATATGTGTTTTGCTCAGCGGAGCACCCCTAAAGGCCCATACACACGATCAGACTTTTGACAACCAACATGCAAATTAGCTGTTTTGGACCAACATCCGACCGTGTGTACGCTCCATCGGTAACTTTTTCCAGGTTTCATTGGACTTTTGTTGGCTGTGCGAACGGACCAACTTTCTGCCAACCAAAGTCCGACCGTGGTTGACCAAAGGTGGCGGTAAAGAGCAGAAAAACCAAGTGATTTGGTGAAAGTTGGCTGAAAAAGTCCTGCCGTGTGTATGCAATACCAACTTGGGGCCAACGCCCTTTGGACAAAAATCCACGGGAAAGTTGGTCCATGGTCCGATCGTGTGTATGAGGCTTTAGTTCTACACTAGCTGATACATACAATTGTT
Organism: Lithobates sylvaticus; assembly: GCA_028564925.1. Lineage (NCBI taxonomy): Eukaryota > Metazoa > Chordata > Amphibia > Anura > Ranidae > Lithobates > Lithobates sylvaticus. The sequence continues at coordinate 264,188,152 of CM053026.1, forward strand.
ACTATAAACATCTGCTCCTCACTAAATATCATTTAGGCCAAAAAAAATACACGATGGGGTTAATTTACTTAAGACAAATAGACTGTGCACTTTGCAAGTGCAGTTGCACTGCTTTTTGTCCAGAGCTTAGTAAATGTAGTAAAGCTCTCCTGAATTCCATCATCCAATCATGCAGAAGTAACAATGTTTTCTTTTACCACTTAAGGACCGAGCCTCTTTCTGAGATTTGTTGTTTCCAAGTTGAAAAAAAATTTTTTTGCTAGAAAATTTCTTAGAACCCCCAAACATTATATATATTTTTTGTAACACCCTAGAGCAGTGGTCATCAACCCTGTCCTCAGGGCCCACTAACAGGCCAGGTTTTATGTATTACCTTGGGGAGATGCAGACTAGAATACTGCAATCACTGAGCAGCAAATGATATCACCTGTGATGTATTTCAGGTATCTTGCAAACCTGGCCTGTTAGTGGGTCCTGAGGACAGGGTTGATGACCACTGCCCTAGAGAATAAAATGGCAGTCGTTCTAATACTTTCTCTCACACCGTATCTGTGCAGCGGTCTTACAAGCATACTTTTTTTGGAAAAAAATACACTTTTTTGATTTAAAAAAATAAGAGTAAAGTTAGCCCAATATTGTGAAAGATAATGTTACGCCAAGTAAATTGATACCCAACATGTCACGCTTCAAAATTGCACCCGCTCGTGGAATGGCAACAAACTTTTACCCTTAAAAATCTCTATAGGCGACGTTTAAAAAATTCTACAGGTTGCATGTTTTGAGTTACAGAGGAGGTCTAGGGCTAGAATTATTGCTCTCACTCTACCGATCATGGTGATACCTCACATGTGTGGTTTGAACACTGTTTTCATATGCGGGTGCTACTCACGTATGCGTTCGCTTCTGTGCGCAAGCTCGTCGGGACGGGGCGCGTTTAAAATTTTTTTTTTTTTTCTTATTTATTTTACCTTTTATTTTTGTTTTTACACTGTTCTTTTAAAAAAAATGATGTCACTTTTATTCTTATTACAAGAATGTAAACATCCCTTGGAATAGAAAAAAGGCATGACAGGACCTCTTAAATATGAGCTCTGGGGTCAAAAAGACCTCAGATCTCATATTTACACTAAAATGCAATAAAAAAAATTAAATAAAAAATGTTGTCATTTAAAAAAAAAGAGCGATGCCATGAAGAGTTTACTATCCAGCCACTGGCTGGCAAGCGGCAATATGGCCATTCGTCCTAGCTACTAGCAGGAGGCCTTTCCCTGAAGTGATCCCCGTTGACGTGCCTGTGGACGGGAGCCAGGTCGATGGTCGGCGTGCTGGAGCGGTAACGTATGGCTGCCTGTTTATGTGTGCTGTCTGTGGTTGTCTGGGGTTTCCGCAGAGCCGATCGGCCCTATAGGCACACTATGCAAGCTGCTTAGGGCCCCGCCGCTGTGGGGGGCCCCCCCAAGACCCAGCATCCCCCCCTGCACCTCTGGCTGGCCGTTTAGAGTGCAGTGAGGAGAGGTGGGAGGAGGTGGAAGGCGTTGATCGGCAGCTCTATGGTGCCTGAGTGGGCGGCAGGATCTCCCTGGGGTTTGTAGTACTCTCAGTGTATACAGTGGAGAGGAGAAGGAAGGGGCCTCTGACCCAGGCAGGTATCAGTTTCACTTTCACTCTGCTTGAACACTGTTGCTGATGCCCGGGTCAGAGGCCCCTCCCCTCTCCGCTGTATACATTCGGAGATAGAACTACTAGCCCCAGGGAGATCCCCCTGCCTGTGGACACCATATAGCTGCCGATCGCCGCCTCCCACCTCCACCAGCCAGGTACAGGGGAACCGCTGCAGGGGGGGAGTCAGCTGTTTGGGGGCCCAAATGTAAGAGGGGGGCTTTCTGGGGACACTAATGTAAGAAAGGGGGCCTCTGGGGACACTAATGTAAGAGGGGGGCTCTCTGGGGACACTAATGTAAGGACGGGGCCCTCTGGGGACACTAATGTAAGGACGGGGCCCCCTCGGGACACTGATGTAAGGAGGGGCTCTCTGGGGACCCTGATGTAAGGGGGGCTCTCTGGGGACCCTGATGTAAGGAGGGGCTCTCTGGGGACCCTGATGTAAGGAGGGGCTCTCTGGGGACCCTGATGTAAGGAGGGCTCTCTGGGACCCTGATGTAAGGAGGGGCTCTCTGGGGACCCTGATGTAAGGGGGAGGCTCTCTGGGGACCCTGATGTAAGGGGAGGCTCTCTGGGGACCCTGATGTAAGGGGAGGCTCTCTGGGGACTCTGATGTAAGGGGAGGCTCTCTGGGAAACCTAATGTAGGGGGAGGCTCTCTGGGGACCCTGATGTAGGGGGAGACTCTCTGAGGGCACTGATGTAAGGGGGGCTCTCTGAGGACCCTGATGTAAGGGGGGCTCTCTGAGGACCCTGATGTACGGGGGGCTCTCTGAGGACCCTGATGTAAGGGGGGCTCTCTGAGGACCCTGATGTAAGGGGGGCTCTCTGAGGACCCTGATGTAAGGGGGGCTCTCTGAGGACCCTGATGTAAGGGGGGCTCTCTGAGGACCCTGATGTAAGGGGGGCTCTCTGAGGACCCTGATGTAAGGGGGGCTCTCTGAGGACCTCATTCTGTTCTATTTTGTTGTACTTATTCTTTGACTGTTTTGTTTAAAGGAGGGAGGATTGTTTTGGGAGCACTGAAGTGTCAGGTGTGACTGTGTGGCAATGGCAAATGGTTTACATAGCTCACGGCATCACGGGTCAAGTAGAGGGCCCCTTAGCAGAATTTTGCTTAGGGCCCCAGGGAGGTCAGGATCGGCACTGGGTTTCCGTGTGGGTATGGCGGCTGGAGCGCATCTGCGTCCCAAATTGCCGCTTTTCCTGTACTGCGCAGCCACATAGTCTCGATTGAGATCGAGGCTTGGTCGGCGCATGCGCAGTAAGGACGAATGACGGCGTTCGCGCATGCACACGAGCGCCGTAGGGGTGACGCAGGTTTAAATGCCTGTCATATTTGGACAGGCTTGTTGCTGCATTCATTCAAAAGCGAATTGACACTGTTGCTGTGCTTTACAGAGGTAAGAGGCTTGATGCCTTATTCCCTATTGACTTTTACACTGAATTTAATGTATGTTGATGCATTGGGAATGTGATTATATTTAAATTAATTATTTCATTTTTAAATGATTTTAAATTATTTATTTATTTTCTATGGGTGTTGTTGCAGCCTGTCCGAATTTGTTATTATGGATGTTTCGCCGCCCCCTTGTGGCCAGCCCTTATGCCGCAGGTAGGAGGGAATTTCTTGTTCCTTTTCTGCCTGTTTGGGTTGGTTGGGGTGAAGAATTTTAAAATGGAATTTTTTTCTCCTTATTATTTATTTTAGCCCTTCCGTACCGGATCTTCGTCCATCAGCACGCGAAGATAATGTACAATCTGGGTCAAGACATGACCATTCAATGTCCAGTTCTGGACGTCCTAAGTCCTCTTCCAGACACTGCTCTGAGAAATCAAGGTCTGGGTCTATTCCCACCACCTTTCTGGTCGTTCGGAAGGAAGGTCATGTTGGGGATGTAGAGCGAAAGTGCCAGAAGACAAATCGCTATGCGATGTATGTTTTTCCCGAGCTGCAAAGGAAAGGGATGTTAATGACCAGCAAGTGGAGGCCTTGGTCAGGAAGGTTGTTCGGTAATTCTTGAACAAATCAGATTCCGCTCATGCAGCTATTCCTCCCTCTGAACCAACTTCACTGGTTGAGGTGGAAGACCTTGAAGCTCCAGGTCCCTCCTGTGACAATTTCTCTTTCAGCGGATCTTCGGACAGCGAAGCTGAAGTGGAGGATTCCAGTGCAGGATTTGACTTTTCCCAGGTCTCTCATCTGGTTAGGGCAGTGAAGGATGCACTGAGGTGGGAGGAGCCGGTGGAAGCACCCTCTAAACAGAGGAAATACTTTAAGCATCTTAAGAAAGAGCGCTCAAATTTTCCCTTCCTGGGTGAACTGGGAAAAATTATCTCGGATGAGTGGAGCAAAGTGGAGAGAAAGAATTCTCTTATCTCTAAAGTGGCCAGAATGTATCCATTTAAAGGTGAGGAAGTTAAGCACCTGGAGTCTGCTCCTCTTATTGATGCGGCCTTGATGAGGCTGGTAAGACATGTCACGCTCCCACTGGAAGACACCATCTCTTTCAAGGATGGTCTTGAGAGGAAAATTGATACAGATTTGAAGCGTATCTACATCACGTCTGGGATGGCCTGCAAGCCAGCATTGGCCTTGGAAGCATTATTCAAAGCAATGGAATGTTGGACGGATGATATGGGTTCAACTTTGGGAAGTATGTCTGAAGAAGCCCTCAAGAACTCTCCAATACATGAGATGAAGATGGCATCAGTGTTTCTGGGTGAGGCCCTGGATATAATCCGTCTGGTAGCATGTGTTATGTTGTCTTCCATTACAGCCAAACGAGCCTTATGGCTACGCCCTTGGGTGGCGGAACGGCCTCTAAACAGGCATGGTGCAAGATTCCCTTTGAGGGTTCTTCTCTCTTTGGGAATAAGCTTGATTCAGCCATCACTCATGCTACCGGTGGGAAGTCCGGGTTCTTACCCCAGGATCGCCGTCTTTTGGGTCAGAATAGAGTCCAGTCCAGGCCTGATCCAGAACGTGCTAGGGATGCATGCCGTTACAGACCGGGTCGGGAATTTAGGAAGAACTGGAGGAGAAACCAGCCTCCTGGTCAGAAGTCTACATCTTCTGGGGGTCGCGAAGCTGCGAAGTCTTTTTGATATAGTGCCTGTCCAGGCGGAACAAGTAGGGGCTCGTTTACTCCGCTTCTGCCACGTCTGGGCAGCCTCGATACAAGATTATTGGGCTATAAAGACAGTTTCCCTAGGATATGCCTGGGTGTTCAGCAGTCCACCCATACATCGCTTCGTTCCCACAAGTCTTCCATTGTCGGAAGAGAAGAGAGAGGTTCTGTTGACCTACACGGACTCCCTTATCACCCAAGGTGCCGCCATTCCAGTTCCGTCCGAGGAAAAGTTTCAAGGGATTTATTCCCCCCTCTTTATGGTTCTCAAAAAGAGCGGTTCCTGGAGGCCGGCTATCGACCTGACTTACCTGAACTCCTTTATAAAAAAAAAAGGAGAAATTCAAGATGGAGACATTATTGACCATTCGCCAGACAATTCAACCAGGCGATTAGCTAGTGTCAATAGACCTGAAAGATGCATACTTCCATGTACCAATCGCGAAGGACTTCCAAAAATATCTGATTCTCAGTGGACCAAAAACCAGATGCCAGCAGCAGAGGCTGGGGCGCCCTGTGTCTGTCGGAGGTAGCCCAGGGCAGGTGGGATTTTCCACCTCAGGGGGTGGTCTCAAACTTATTGGAGATTCGAGCTGCCTTCCAGGTTTTTCTCCATCTGACATCGGGAGCCTCAGTCCTCATGAGATTGGACAATATGACGGCAGTGTCGTACATCAAAAGACAGGGGGGCACTCGCAGTCTCTCCCTTCTGAAGGAAGTGAGTCCAATTATGTCCTGGGCTCAGGCAAACTTGATGGACCTGACGGCAGTGTATCTTCCTGGAATCCAAAATGTCCAGGCGGACTTTCTGTCAAGAACCTCCTTGGACAACAACAAGTGGTCTCTCCACACAGAAGTTTTCGACTGGATCCTGTCATTGGGAATGACTCTGGAAGTGGACCTGTTTGCATCTCCTTGCAATACCAAGATGAGGAAATATTATACCAGGTATCGCTGTCCCCAAGCCATAGGAGTGGATGCTCTCACGGATCAGTGGAGATTCCACAAGGCCTATGCCTTTCCTCCAGTCCCGATCATTCTTCAGTTCTTTTCGAGACTCAGACAGGAGACGGCAGAAATAGTGGCAATCATCCCATACTGGCCCAACAGGCCATGGTTTCCTCTCCTGTTACAGTTGAGTTACCGGGACCCAGTTCCGTTTCCCTTCAGAACGGATCTTCTACTACAGGGAACATCCCTTCATCCATGTCTGTCCCATCTCCATCTGATGGTCTGGTGGTTGAGAGGAAGAGGCTGGAAGCATTAGGTTCCCCAAGTTCAGCAATTGCTACCCTGCTGAATGCTAGGAGGCAGGGTACGAATAAAGTTAACCAGAGAATCTGGTCTAAATTTATGGACTATGTCTCCTCTTCCGGGGGTTCCTGTAATAATCCAGAAATAAAGGTTGTGTTAGGATTTCTCCAGACAGGTCTGGATCTGCCTTTGTCCGTAAGTTCCCTGCGAGTCCAAGTTTCGGCAATATCTGCTTTTACTGGCATTTCCTGGGCAAGGAATCCCCTTACCAGACAATTTTTTTAGAGGAGCATCAAGACTTAGGCCCCAGAGAAAACCAAGGTTCTCTAAATGGGATCTTCCTCTTGTTCTGGATTTTTTCTCAGAAGATTCCTTTCAACGAATGGATGATCTATCTATGAAGGACATTTCCCTTAAAACAGTCTTTCTAGTAGCCATAACATCGGCTAAAAGAGTGTCGGAAATCAGTGCTTTAGGTTCTAAAGAGCCTTTCATTACCTTCTTCCCTGATCGGGTAGTCTTGGTTCTGATGTTAGGATCAAATCCTAAAGTAACATCAGTGTTTCATGAGAACCAGGAGATTGTTCTCCCAACCTTTCAATCAGATGATTCTTCAATTGCCCGTCCTCTGGATGTTGGGAAAGTCTTGAAAAGCTACTTAGAAGCTACTGCACCTTTCAGAAAGTTGGATCATCTGTTTGTCTACTTCTATGGAAAGAACAGGGGACTGCGTGCTTCCTCTAGAACCATTGCAAGTTGGATTGTCCAAGCTATCCAAAGGGCATATATGGCTAAGGGGCTGGCTCCTCCGGAGACCGTGACTGCCCATTCTACCAGGGGTATGTCAACATCATGGGCGGCCTCCCGATACGTATCGGCGGAAGTGATCTGCAAAGCAGCTTCCTGGTCGTCAATAAACACTTTCATGAGGCACTATTGTGTTGAGCTGGCGGCTCTTTCCTCTGTTAATTTTGGTTTAAATGTTTTATCCATTTGAACTGTGCCAATTAAACCTTTTTCTGTTGAACCAGCAATTTGTGCCCACCCGAGTCTGTATGGCTACTTATTTCCCATACGTAGGTTGCCATGGAGTCAGTCAGGAAAACGGAAAATTGATATCAAATGCTTACCGTAATTTTCCTTTCCTGATAGACTCCATGGCAGCAGGAGTCTCCCTCCCATTTGCTGGAGTAGGCTAAGTTATGGAACACGGTATCTGGCTAGGAGCAAAGATTTATGGGAGTGGGGTCCTATGAGGTATGAGAGGCGGGATTAACCCATACGTGGGCTGCCATGGAGTCCAGCAGGAAAGGAAAATTACGGTAAGTATTTGATATCAATTTTCAGTTTTTGAGTTTTAAATGTGTACTAGTTTTATACAGAATACTTATTGCTAATTACACACTTTTGTACCTACAACTCCCCATCCTTTATAACCTCTGGCAACTGTAGCAGCAAAAAAGCTTTGTTAAATAATTGTTGACATGGAAAAATATTAACACCCCTTGCCATAGTTGCACATTATGGCAAAATTACTTCTGGTTTTGTCCTCCTCCTAGGTGATGGAAGTTATATTGTCCCTGTACCCAGCTATATTCACAGAAGTTTAGAGATGCACTGCATATCTGCCACTGGTAGGGTGCACAAAAAAAAAAAAAAAAATCTAAGAGAAAGGGAAAATATTTTTTTGAACAAGAGAAATGCAGTCTCCTTTGCCAAAAAGCTCTGTCTTTCATCTTTTATTTATTTTTTGCTTTTACTTCAGTAATTGTTAATTAATTTGCTGTTGCATTGTCTTGTGATTTCAACTATCTTCTTTTTTTCATGATTTTGCTAAAAAACACACACGCTGGGGTATATATAGTATACACATATATACAATATATATATTTCATCATCATTCCAGGAATTGCGCCAGAGTCCATTAATCTGAAACACCAGTAAAGCAAGATCAATATTACTAAATGGCTTATTCTTAAACTGTTATTTTAATGGTATTGGTATACTCTTTGACAAACATGTTTTACAACCACTTTACTTTGTCATTAAAGTAATTGATGGTCAGGATGCCAAATGCTAATCCAGTCCTTGTTCCTTTGTCCCAATGGGGTATGATTTACTAAAACAGCTGTGCATAATAACCAATCCGCTTCTAACTTCAGCTTGTTCAATTAAAGTGGATGTTAACCCGAATTTTTTTTATTTATTATTTGTCTGGCACAATATAGAGTATGGCATTTCAGATCAGCCGTGCCCAGTCTTGCCAAAAAGAGTTAACCCAGCTCTGAGCAATCCTCATATCTTTTTTCAGTGAAATAAAACGGACAAACTGTGAAAAGTTTGTCTGTTCTTCCCCCTTGCTGTGATTGACAGGTGATTTACATATCTCATGCACTAGCCTAAGACATGCATTATTTTTTAATTCCCACCCCCACTCCTTTCTTCAGCAGCTCTGCAAGGATTGGCTGTTCCACACCCCAGCATGATTTGGCATGCTGAAGTCATGTGGGGACTTTTCTGGGTTTTGACTGGATGTTAGTGATCATAGCAGAAGTTCAGTGTAAGAAATACACAGGAGAAAATTCATGTTGATAAGGGGAGTGTAGAGGTGGACAGGGAGTCTACACTTGAATCTACTTTTCTGTCATTTGTTGCAAGGATTGCCGGCATCCTAGCAACTGATGACAGGCTTTGCAGGCACAGACACCAGAAAGAACATGCAAGCCGATTCAGGACCTCCCAGCTCTGCCCCGCTGACTCCAGCTCCTGCTTCCTGCGTTGTATAGACTCCCGCTTGGTAAGGGGACTCTGAAATGTAGGTACAGTATTTTGTGCTGCCAGCTAAACCAGGTAAATGGAGGGCACCCAGGAGCTGTGAGTAAACCCTGCTGATACACCTGTGCTTGGACGGCTACCATTTCCCTGGAATCAGTCAGCCTCTCCACTGCTGCTGGCCGCACCTTTCCTGCTCTCTCTCTCTCCTAAGCTGCACAGTATACAAGCCCACAGCCATGGCTCCCTGCTTCTCTGCATCAGCTCCAGGTGTGCTTTGGAAGCAAGAGCATTTGTATTTGGAGGGGGTGCTTGTAGGGGGGATTGTGTGTGTGTGGGGGGTAAAGTAAGAAGATTTATGGTAGAAGGAGGGGTTTGGGGTGGGGATTTTTGCTGGAGGGAGGGGGGTTGGTGTCAGGAGGCAGACTTTAGGTGAGGGAGATGTTCTAGGAGGGATTGGGGGGGGGGGGTATTTGTGCTGTGGGGATGATTTGGTGGTGGGGGGAGAGTATTTGTACCAGAAGATGGTAATTGGGAAGGGATTTGGTAAAAAGGGGGTAATTGTACCTAAATGGAGGGTACTGAAATTGTGCTGGGAAGGGGAAATTGGAGGGGGTAGGATTTGTATTGGGAGGAGGAATTAGGTGGGAAGATTTGTGCTGGGAGGAGAATTTGGAAGGGAGGAGGATGGGGGGGGGGAATTGTGCTGGGGGGATATGGAGAGCAAGGGTTTTTTTTACTAGGAGGGTGGAAGGAGGGGAAATTGAGATGAAGAAAGAAGAAATCAAAGTATATTTTGTAGGCATAAGGAAGGTCGGGTTTTGTTTAACCATGCCCCATTAAGCCCCTCCCCCTGTTAACAGATTGGCCACACCCACTTTATGGCATGGTGCGCAGAGCTCTGTGCAGGTTAACTCCAGTGTCAAGTGTCCCTGATTCTCAAGTTCAAAAGTTGGGAGGTATGGTTAACCAGTGTTGACCACAAGTCTTGTGGAATAACAGGTGACAGCAGAACCTTACAAGTTAACCACTTCCTGCCCGGCCTATAGCAGACTGACGGCCGGGTGGTGGTTCTGTTATCCTGACTGGGAGTCATATGACGTCCTTCAGGATAACATGCCACTGCACGCCCGTGGGGGGCCCGCATCGCGGCGATCGGTGGAGCGGTGTGTCAGTCGGACACATTGCTACACTGATCTCGGTAAAGAGCCTCTGGGCGGAGCCTCTTTACCACGTGATCAGCTGTGTCCAATCATGGCTGATCACGATGTCAACAGGAAAAGCCGTTGATCGGCTTTTCCTCACTCTGACAGACGTGAGTAGAGGAGAGCCGGTTGGCGGCTCTCCTGACAGGGGGGGTCTGCGCTGATTGTTTATTAGCGCAGACCCCCCTCAGATGCCCACACTGGACTACCAGGGACTCCACTAGGACTCCACTGGACAACATGTGGATGGCCAGGTATGTACCCCATGGCCATCCACATGTGCAAATGATGCCCAATCTGTGCCAGTCAGTGCCCACAAATGGGCACTGACTGGCACCATCATGTACCAAAAAAAAATAAGTGATGCCTAGCAATGCAACCCATCAGTGTCAGCAGTGCCACCTATCAGTGCCCATCCATGCCACCTATCCGTGCCACCCATAAGTACCTATGAGTGCCCATCAGTGCTGCAGACCAGTGCCCATCAGTGCCGCCTATCAGTACCCATCATCAGTGGCCGTCAGTACCACCTCATCAGTGCCCATCAGTGCCGCCATATCAGTGCCCGTCATTGAAGAAGAAAACGTACTTATTTACAAAAAGTTTTAACAGAAACAAAGAAAAACATATTTTTTTTCAAAATCTTTTGTCTTTTTTTATTTGTTGCGCAAAAAATTTAAATTGCAGAGGTGATCAATTACCACCAAAAGAAAGCTCTATTTGTGGGAACAAAATTATAAAAATTCTGTTTGGGTACAGTGTTGTATGACTGCGCAATTGTCATTCAAAGTGCGACAGCGCTGAAAATTGGCTTGGGCAGGAAGGTGTCGAAGTACCTGGTATTGAACTTGAAGTGGTTAAAGACATGGAACTACATGTACCAGTATGCCTGCTGATCTTTGGGAATGGAGGCGGCAGATCTGTAGCTTTGCGACACACTGATTCTTGCCTACCTTTTGAAACTGTTCCATTCTTTGTAGATTTGGTAACAACCTATATTTTTCTGGAGAAGCAATCCCTGTAAAGGTCTATATACTTTATATGATAAGTCAATACACTTTTTTGAATTCTTTTTTAATAGTGGGACAGATGTAAATGTGCGTGAATATGAAATTACATTTAAGCTTTATTTGTCAATGGATCTATAACTAGGCCTTGATTTCACATCAATGCAAGTGCTGGTATTTAAACTAATTAACAGATGTATATCCACTTGCCGATCGCCCACAGTACATTTACTGCGGGAGGGCGGCATGTACTGGCAAAGTAACATACCCGTACGTCCTATACCAGTGGATTTGCCAGTGGAGGGCGAGCAGTGACCCTCTGAGGTCTAACATGGAGGTGAGCTCATAGAAACACTGCTGGTGGATATCCCATGGTACAGTGTTATTGGATACGTATTCTTATGAGCAGCACATATTCGAATGGACTGTTTTTCATGACATTTCATAATATTTTAAGGTTGGAGAGATCATTCACTATATATATATATATATATATATATATATACTGTATATAGATAGATATATATGAAATAGTTTTGAAGTGTTTGTTATCACATATGCTAAGTTTATTTCATATATCACATAGGGCACTTTGCAGTTTTTTATGCACAACATATATATGTGTTCATGTGCTCTATAGTACATTATACACAGTACACTAAGTTATTTTGCACTCAATATTTAGCGCAATATATCCATACTCAGTTTTCGTAGCATGTATTTTCCCTTTTCCAAGTGTCCCTCTTTCCCAAGTTCTGATTCTGGGAGGCATAGTTGGGGTACCACGCCTGCACAGTAGGTACAATGTCTTAAGTGACCCTGCTTATGGGTGATACAAAAAAGACGCCACTTGCTCCCATCTATAGCTGGCTATCAGTAAGAAGCATTGAAGGGCTAACAGGTATAAACAAGGCCAAGGATAAATCCAAAGAAAAAAACAAGCTTAACTTACCGACTGGCCCGCAGACAACCAAATAACCTGTCTAACAGTCAGGACTGCTGATAGAAATCACAGGCCACGTACTGCCTACCTGACAGGGCCCCCTTTAGCCCCACCCTCAACCCCACCCCTGGCTCCGCCCCAGACCCCGCTTGCGCATGCGCAGTAGGAAACCGGCTAGTTACAATGGCGGTGCCTGCACCTGATCCAATGGATGTATCGGCCTCGGGGTGCCGACAACGCAGGCTCCCTGGACAGGTATGTGTCCTTATTAAAAGTCAGCAGCTACAGTGTTTGTAGCTGCCGACTTTAAAAAAAAAAAATTGTGGCTGGAACTCCACTTTAAGATTCCTTGAAAGGGCTGAGATGGGTGGGAAGGGGTTGATGTCAAGAGTTGCCCATATCTTACTTTGTAAATGTACACTGTTTATTCATATGCATTATATTATAGCATGCAGCATAGTCAATATAGCTGCCAGAAGATACAGATACAGTATGCAGGCTCACACAATGGTTTTGCTACATGACGGGGTCTCTCAAAAAAATCATCATTTACTTAGGACCCCTCCTCCATGCCACAATGCTGCAGTACAGTTAAAAAAAAAACCCACATAAACCTGTGGGTAAAACAAATTAGTTTGCTTAAAAAAAATGTATTAAACCTGCATTAAATATGTATTAAATATGTGCTCTTTCACCCCTGATAAATCCGGTTCCTTCTGCTCCCTGTCAGCTGCTTCTCCCTGCCGCTGCCGCTGCCTCTCTCGTTTTTGGCTGCTGAGTATGGAGCTGAGCGAAGGAGGATCATTCCGCCAGGAAAGGTAATAGGCAGCCGGGACTTCACCTATCAGCAGCCAGAAAACATGCAGATCGGGCGCGGAATAGACATGCGCCCGCAATTAAAAAATATGTCCCTCGACTGCTCCTCCTCCACCATCAGTGGGTGGACCCTGGAAATCATATTAACACAACACCCCTACACTAGTAGTAGCGGCTTAGTGGGGGTGTAAATTAGAACGTTTTTTTTTTTTTCTACACTGAACAGTCTGTGAAGCTGGCCGGGCCCGATATAACAGGGCCAGTTGTACTGGCTTATCAGCGGCCCTGCTAACAGTATGCATTAAAAGCAGGGGTTTAGTCTGCACACATTTGCAAATGCATGCGTAAGCCATAGAGCCTCGTCAAGGCACCCTGGTATCTGTGGTACCTAACACTAACTTATAAGTGTCCCCAAGTGTCCATTCCGATGGATAGGTGAGAGCAGCTGGACTGAAGGGGAGCCACCCCTTCTTAAAGGTACAGGGGCACACTGAACACCCAGCATATAACACAATGGCTGCAAAGGTGTCAGTGCTTTGCCTGACCAAAAAACACGACAGTGATACAAAAAAGACGCCACTTGCTCCCATCTATAGCTGGTTATTAGTAAGAAGCATACCTGATTATGGGTATCTAATTCAAGTTGCAAGTTACTTCTGATTGATAAAGCAAATGAATGTGGCAGTTCCCAGCTTTATCAACTGTTACTTCATATAATGGAAGGCAAGGGAGTTGTAGGGAGTGTTAGTTATATATATGTACAGGCGTCTGCAGGTACTTGCAATAAGGTGACCCACACCGAAAGGTGTATTACTTACACAATGTATGCCTTTTATTAGGGAAAATATAATTTGATGCCGTTGATGTACACATTAGAATTGTATCTGTAATCATTTTTAGTATGTAGGATGCCTCACTGGTCATCTGAGGGTACCAACATAGTTGAATTTCTATTTTATGTATGGTAATAATAATGGCCGCTTTCACATGTGGTGGCAAATATTTGATGGAGTCTAAACTAGTATTGGCAGCTTCCCCTATTACTTTCCATGCAGACTTGAATATATTGTATGTTTTCAATGTAATCTGTCAGAATATAGTATTTATCTTTCGGAATTACAGATGCTGACATTAATTAATATACATTTTTGTCAAGCCTGGAGACCTGTGGGATAATTTCATGAAGAAGGAATAATGGATTTGCACTATTTATATGGTGCATTAATATATAGTAGTTGTTTTGAGAGTGTATAATTATACTACTTATGTGTTCTATTAAACAAGCTTAGCAAGTTCTTTGTTTGATAGAAACATGTTTTGTAATCACAGGTATGCTTCCTGTTTTAGAAAGTGTGGCACTGTAACTGGATAACTTAATTAGACTAGCCCAATTAGATATAACTATCACATACAAAATTATGCAAGATTTTCTGACACTATTATAAACAATTTAATTACATGGTGCTGCCTGTCGTTAGACGTCACTGCAAGTTATACACATTCTTGAACTCCCTACCCTGGGAATTTTCAGTGACGCATAACCAGGATCTCCATTAATTCTAATTAAACAGTCATACTCCATTGGGACAATGGAGTATGACTCCATTGGATTTAAAGGAAGTTTTTCATGCAAATGCATGTGGGGAAGCGGACCTGACTGAATATTTTAGAGAAAGGTATTGAACTAATTGATTCACAGGGTTTGTGAAGGTTGGCAAGCCACTTATATAGCAATTTCAACATTGGTACAAGCACTGGCCTGTCCCATAAAAACAATAGCTCTTTAACTCCGAAGGATGCTATTTCTGGGACTCTCTAAACTGACAAGATTGCTACTGCTTTGCTTTTGAGGTTAAACTAAGCAAAGCAAGCAAAAAAGGTTGAACCAGGTTTAACTGTGCACTTTCTGTAAAGCCCAGAGCTATGGGAAGATTCCACTTCCGCAGGGGTCAAGTCCTGGGGAAAAAAGTGTGGGAACTCCCACCCAATATCCTCTCCCCCACCAAAAAAAAAAAATGATACGCTTATATGCACGAACCCTTCAAAAGTGGTATTTTTCATCCAATTTTCGTATTGTGTGTATGAAGCTTAACTGTTAGTACATAAAAAAAAAAAACAATCCTCAATAAACATAAATACGGTAATTCTCTGAATAATCAGCATTCATTAAATTGTGCTTCCAAGCAAATTTGAACATCATGTTCTGATCTTTATTGGGGAATTTTATTTTGTATATAGAGTGTTTATGTGGTGAGTTTACACTTTTCATTGAACAGAGCTGGGATAACGCAGGGTTAAACGGAAAGGTCATAAATTAACTGCACATTATCTGGACAGAATGCTTGGGGAGATAGTGATGTGTTCCTGCTTAGGAGATGTATGTTAACTTGGGGGGCTGCAAACTCTGCAGGGTTCCAACACACACTCGCTGCTATTCCAACCCTTCACATATTTCCACATAAACTTCCCTCCTGGCATTAAACTTTGCCAGGTATTGTGCTCAGCTTACCACCCCAAACTGATGTTCCTCCCTCAGCTCACCTCTCTCCCTGCATGTCATGTGAGCAGAATAGCTGATCTACCCGTCAGCTAGCTGTGATTGACAGGTAGATCGAAGCGGAAGCTGTCATGGGGCCCCCTACTGGCAATGCCTGAATGGTCAGGTGTGCGGCACTTACTATTGCGAGCTGTGTCGGCAGCTGCTGGTGTAGCACCTGCCACACAGCTCGCATACTTCAAAGTCTTGCAGGACACAGCTGCTAACGGGAACCGAGTTCCTGTTGTGGAAAAAGTACAGGAACTCCGTTCCCATACGTTCCCGCAGGACTTGAGCCCTGCACTTCCGTAATATTTTCTTCCTTAATAATCTTAACCAAGTTACTGCTTTAAATATTTAAGCAGTAGGTCATTTAAATACCCACTTAAGTTTGATATTAACCAAACCAATAATGCTGAAATCTGGACCTTGACAAATCTTAGGCTTAGGTTTTTGTCAAGTTTTTACTAGAAGAACTGTAATATAATTTTACTTGGGGATGTATGGTGAAAAAAACCTGCTGCACAGGAGTACTAGGAAGTTTGAAACTAGACTTCTCATAGAAAACCTGTCATGCCAAAGCTTTGAGCTCCCCAACCCTTCCACTTGGCAACTTTCTTAATTATAACCAACGAGATAGGTAGAAGAGATTGACAGTTGGTAAGGGTCTTCTGTATGTCCACCACCATAGACTTTTCCTCATGAAAAATGAAATCTTAGTCTCCTGCTAGCGATTGTGTGCCACTGACCTAACTTCATTACTGGCAACTTAGAAACCATGGTGCCTATTACTTTGAGATACTGGAACGACGAGTTTAAAGCCAAGGCTAGCTGACTTTTTAGATTTTCAGTGGAGCAGTGTTAATTTTTTTACATCAAATTTTGATTTAGATTTAGTCAGTCTTATATATATATATATATATATATATATATATATATATATATATATATATATTATATATATATATATATATATATAATCTTTGGTTTTGAACACATATACCAAAACAAAAATCAGTAGATCATGTACAGTCACTGTTCATCGTGTATCCAAACATGCATTATAGCATACATCAAAAATCACCTTAATGGAGGGGGCGTGGCGACCGATGTCTAAGATGGCCGCATAAGACCATAGCTCCGCTCTGAACTCCGAGTTATATGGCCCATCCACGAGCTCATCACACTGCCCGATCCAGCAAAGACATCTATGGACTCCTCACGCCACCGACAATGTCACGGTGGAGGAGAGAAGAGCCGCAGCTTCAGAAGATGTCTGGATTCTTTTCGGCGATCTGAAGTGGAAGTGTCCCCAGGCACCCCTGACACTGGCAGCCCTGCTAAATCTCGCCACAGAAGAGTGAACCTACTGGCCCATGCATGGAAGTGTGTGACCCCACCACAGCACCGCTCCTGACCCTATATCCTCCTTTCCTACAGTAGGGCAACCAATGTCAGATATAATGATGAAAGAAATGATTTTATCCCTACGTTCCTCATTGCAAGCTGATATGTCAGCATATTTCAATAAATACGCAGTGGAAGTCCATGATTTAGGGAACAGAGTAGGTCACCTAGAAGACACTATAGGTCAGGGATTTGCAATTAGTGGACCTCCAGCTGTTGCAGAACTACAACTCCCATGAGGCATAGCAAGACTCTGACAGCCACAAGCATGATACCCAGAGGCAGAGGCATGATGGGACTTGTAGTTTTGCAACAGCTGGAGGTCTGGTAATCGCATATCCCTGCTATAGGTGCTTGCACAGAATCCTACAATAATATGGTTAATGCACACACAAACCATGCTGAGGAAATCACCTGGCTAAAAACAAAAGTGGCCGACCTGGAGGACCGCTCCAGGCATAATAATTTAAAAATAAGAGGCGTGCCTGAGTCAGTGCAACCAGCACAGCTTCCTCACTGTGCTAGAGATCTTTTCCATGTGGCGGTGCCATCATTATCACCTACAGACTTCATTATTGACAGGATTCATAGAATCCCCAAACCATAATTTCTTCCGGATGACGTTCCAAAGCATGTTCTTCTAAGGATGCACTACTTCCAAGCGAAAGAAACAGTGCTCATGGCATTCCGTAAGAAGTCTCAACTCCCTGAAAGTGCAGCATCAGTACAAGTCCTCCCTGACCTCTCCGCGCACACCTTACAGAGACGCAAAAATGTAATCTCTATCACAAAAGCCCTGTAAAACCAGGAAATAGGCTACCAGTGGAAGTATACCACTACCTTTGAAAATCTCACATGCTGGCTCAACTTTCTTCAACAATTCTCTTTCAGAGGGGCTCCAACCTCTGAAAGAGTGGAAAATTGTCCCAGTGGATCCACCTGACTGGGCAGTCATACTTGACCGAATCAAAGAGAAGAGAGCTCTCCATTCTTGTTTTGTTTATGAGAAAGCATCTATTTCTTCCCCCCCACCTGATATGCAGTTCGGCTGCCCTGATTTCTTTAGAACTTTCCTTTTTACCCTCACCAGGGTTAACATTAATACCAAATTTCATCAGTCTCTTAAAAGGCGCTATGTACTATGCATTATGTCGATCATCTTCAGATTTTTATATGCATCAATTCTTCAACTCCACCCACACATGTCTGTGTATTATGTTTCAGTATCTCACTTCAAGCACAGAAAGAACTAGACCGGATCTGCCTCTACCCTCAACTTCATGTCTCTTAAATTACTATACATCAATGCCCGGGGCCTCAACCACCCGGCTAAACGCTTCTCATTATGGAAGGAAGCCAGCAAGTCCATCGCAGACGTCATAATTGTACAAGAAACTCACTTCAAGACCTCAGCAGCTCCAAGATGTCAGCACAGAGACTTCCCGTATGTTTTCTCAGCTAAATACTTCTCCAAAAAAAGGGGAGATTTGATTGCCATCAAGAACTCGGTATCCTTTAAGCTACACTCTTCCATCATAGACAAAGACGGTAGATATGTTTTACTGGTGTGTCATATTAATGAATGTTTGTACACAATAGTAGGGGTGTAAGCGCCTAACTCAAAGCAAGGTTCCTTTTTTCCATAAACCACGAAAGAGAAGATCCACCACCACCTAGAGGAGTATTTTACCTTCAATGATAAACCGGACATACAGTAGATATATTCACACTATGGAAGGCCCATAAGGCATATGTCAGAGGGGTATTGCTACAACTAGGTGCACGTGCTAAACGGCTCCATACCACTAATCTGCAACGGTTAATGACTGAACTTAATGACCTAGAGAGACAAAATAAAGAAAACCCAGACCCTTCTAAAGCCTCTCAATTAGCTAAGTTACGCATGGACCTCCGCTCCCTGCTTCAAGGAAATCATGACCACATGCTCAGGCAACGTAAACGAAACTAAACGTAGACTAAATATTACACCTCTCATAATAGAGCAGGGAAATTTCTCACATCTAGGCTTAAAGCAAGAAGACTTAAGGCCAAAATCCCATTCTTATATCACCCACATACCAAACAAAAAGTGTCCAACCCCAAGCAAATAGCGGATGCATTTGCAGACTATTATGAATCGCTTTACAACCTGAAGGATGACCCATCCACTCCACAACCTACAGGTGACTTTATTTCCTCATTCCTAGGCAAATTGAACCTACCTTCAGTAACCACCTCAGTACATGAGGATTTAAATCGTCCTTTCTCTAGACCTGAAATACTTAAAACTATTCAAGCTATGCCAAGTGGGAAATCTCCAGGGCCAGAGGGATTCCCAGGCGAGTATTACCAGGCATTTAGTTCTAAATTAGTCCCCCACCTACAAACCATGTTTACTGCCGCAGTGACCCGGGCATCCTTTCCCCCTGAGATGCTGTGGGCGAACATAGTCACCCTACCGAAACCGGGGAAAAACCCAGTTTCGGTCAATTTTAGGCCCATAGCTCTACTTAATGTAGATATTAAAATATACGCCAAACTCCTAGCACAAAGCTTGAAGGAGGTGCTACCTAGGTTGATTCAACCAGACCAGATGGGATTTGTTCTTGGCAGGCAGACCTCAGACGCTACCAGACGGGTTATCAACATTGTTCATTCTGCTGAGCGATGTTGAACGCCTTCTTTGCTACTCTCTATTGATGCTGAGAAGGCGTTTGACGAGTGCATTGGAACTATATGTCGCGAGCCCTGCAGAGGTTTGGTATCCAAGGCTCCATTCTATCCCCAGTATTAGCACTATATTCCACACCTTCGGGACAGGTGTACACAGAGAACATGTTATCCAATCCCTTTCTCAAGGCAAAGTTGTCCCCTATCCCCTACAATATTTAATTTAGTGATTGAACCTTTGGCAGAGAGAATCCGCTCAGATCTACAAATAACAGGGTTTATATTTGATAGACTCCATCTCATTAACTTATTTGCGGATGACATCATTCTAATGCTAATGAACCCACACACTTCTCTCCCTCGAGCTCATGAAATTTTGATTTCAGTCAATTATCATATTATAAGGTCAATCACACAAAATCTTTGATTTTGAATTTGGGCATAACCAACAACGACGTATCCAGCTTGAAGGATAGGTTGCCGTACACCTGGGCCGAGAAGGGTATAACTTATCTTGGTATCACTATCACACCCATTTGTGCCTCTTTTGTTGACTAGCAGCATATAAGATGCTCATACTTCCGCAAATACTATATTTGTTCAGAACTCTTCACATCCCACTGAAATCAACATACATAAAAGAACTAACATCATTAATGAAAAAAAATAATTATCTGGCAGGGAGAAAGAGCCCATTGCTCCCATATATCCCTAATTAAGCATAGATCAGTTGGAGGCATGGGCATGGTAGACCTACAGGATTATTACATGGCTGTACATGCGGACGCAGTCACTGCAGCTGAACCCCGGTGGCTAGATATTAAAAAGGGTCTTAACAACACCTTAAGTCTCCGCTCTATACTATATGCAGCTCTGTGAAAACCACTAAATCTAAACCTACTTCCTCCCACCACTAAGGCATCCCTAATAGCATGGAGAGCGATAGCATGGAGAGCGATAGCACGGCTTACTCCACATCCCTCTCAATGCTGCAAGTTGGATATCCCACTCACTACCCTTCAACACCTTATTCCAGATCTGTATTTCAGGGATTGGGGGGGACTGGGGGATACACCAGATAAAGGATCTCTACTCGGATAGGGCCCCTATCACACAGTGGTGGCCGTGCATTGTGGGTGCACGGGTGCCGCCCCCCCGACACCTCAGCCGCCCTCCCTATTCATGTGCCTGGCCCCTTTCAGGACGCCGGGCACATGAATTAATATGGCGGGGATAGGCGGGGGGTGTGTATTTTGAAGCATGTGTATAGGCTTCAAAATAGGGTGGGCTCGGGGCGCAGAGCACTCCAGGAGAGGAGTGGTAAGTGCCGCCAGACCAGCCACGGGGGGGTTAGTGAAGTGATGGCTGCATATACTGGGCAGAAGTGGCTGAGTTTGATAGGCAGAAGTGGCTGCATTTGATAGGCACAAGTGGCTGCATTTGATTGGCACAAGTGGCTGCATTTGATTGGCAAAAGTGGCTGCATTTGACGGGCACAAGTGGCTGCATTTGACGGGCACAAGTGGCTGAATTTGACGGGCACAAGTGGCTGAATTTGACGGGCACAAGTGGCTGAATTTGACGGGCACAGTGGCTGCATTTGATGGGCACAATGGCTGCATTTGATGGGCACAATGGCTGCATTTGATGGGCCCAGTGAGGCTGCAATTGATGGGGGGGAGTATATTTCAGTTTGTTTGCGCCCCCCCAACAAAAATTTTGAGCACCAGCTGCCACTTCTATCACACCAGAGAATATCATATCCAAATTGAAATTACCCAATTCAACATGCTTCACACTATATTGTATTCACAGTTTCCTATTCTCTTCACCTCCCCTGCTAATCATGTTATTAATGACTGAAATAAATGACAAAATAATTGTTTAGAAAAAAAAAAAAATCACCTTAATGGCGTCCATGGAAATACATAGTGGTGGAAAAAAAACAGTACAGGAAATATAATGAAAACAAACAAACTCAAAAATACTACAGAACCTGGTCTAGAGTAAGTGCCAGGAATCAGCAGTATCTCAAGTAACCATGTTGGTCAGAGGTCAACCCAGCAGAAAAAGGAGGCCATAAAGACCATATTAGAGGTCAAGACGATAATCGATCGGCAACATGATGCAAACACCACACTGGGGGTTTTCCCTGGCGCCCACCATACAGTCCATCGGGTGACCGGGGCCACCGGAGTGATAATATAGGATTGTCTGTTGCAAACTTAGTTACCCAAGCACCTAATATCTCCTATAAGCAATGAATAACCAAAGAAAAGATAAAAAGAAAAGAGGGAGGGGGTAGAATGGGAAATAAGGGGGGGGGGGAGAAAAAAGGATTGGATGCATTTTATACCTTCTGAAAAACACAAGACCACTCACATGGGCATGTACTACTGCACAAAAAAGGATTAAGCCAATATCACATATGAAGGAACATGGCATAATTTGAGATCAGGTAGGCAACCCAAAGTCGGGGTCTGCTAGTTTCAACGAGGCAGCATCAAGACTTGATGGGACATAATCTGAATCTGCAGTATGTTCTTGCCAAGCTGCCAAAGTCATACGGAAGCATTGGTGTACATTTACAGGTGAGAGAGGGGGAGGATGGAGCGCCGACAAGAGCTAGTGATGAGCGAGTATGGGGGGTCACAGATGGAGTGACACTGAGGATAGGTGAGTGGGGGCAGAAGAAGAGAAACACTCTAGTGTGTTTGTGGACAGTTTTTCCAGTCCAGGAGTGACGGTGTGTGTTTAGAATGCGGCAGCCGGCTCCATAGAGCAGAAGGGACTCTGTGATGTAGGGGAGAAAAGAGAGAAAGAGCAGTGCCGCTCTGAGAGTAGTGGGTCTGATTTCAGTTGTGACTGTATGTAAGATTTTAAGAAGATATTGTACTCACATTTTGTTTAGTAATGTCGGGCATGTAGCGGTATCTTTATTTTGTCTGTAGTCCTCAGCTGTCGTCCGGTATCATGGCTATGGTGGGGAAACGCACCCCGGTCACTTGTGTCTCGTGGCTCCGAGGTGAGTGCGTCCCAGGATAGGCACGTCAGCAGGATCGATGACGTCAGTGGGCGTGGTTAAAAGCGCTCGTGTTCGGAGCATGCGTGCGCCTTCATCAGGCAATGTATATCGCCTGATGAAAGAGCACGCATGCTCCGAACGCGAGCGCTTTTCACCACGCCCACCGACGTCATCGATCCTGCTGACGTGCCTATCCTGGGACGCACTCATCTCGGAGCCACGAGACGCAAGTGACCGGTGTGCGTTTCCCCACCATAGCCATGATACCGGACGACGGCTGAGGACTACAGACAAAATAATGATACCGCTACGTGCCCGACATTACTAAACAAAATGTGAGTACAATATCTTCTTAAAATCTTACATACAGTCACAACTGAAATCAGACCCACTACTCTCAGAGCGGCGCTGCTATCTCTCTCTCTTTTCTCCTGTACATTTACAGGTGGCTATCCACTCCTTTGCCTCCATGATTCCAAGTCATAGTCTTTTGACTAAATTGCCATTTTAGTTTTAGTCGTATTATAGTCATCTGAATTTTTTTAGTTTTAGTTGTATTTTAGTCTACTAAAATCTCAAGTACATTTAGTTTAGTTAAAACTCATTATATATTCCTGGAGTAAAAAATCGAATAACCTTATTATTTATGCTATTACGTTTTTAACATGCACTACAGACACAGATTTATCCATTGTGATATATAACTTATATATCACAATGGCTAAATCTGTGTCTGGAGTGTATGTTCAAACCTTAAAGTTAATACCATAAATAATAACATGTGTGACATTAGGAAAGGCGAGGTGATTGATGGACGTTATGTTTCACCTTGCATGCATTCATTTGCAGAAAACTAAGGTGGAATCTGGTCCGGGTTTTACCAGCCACCTTGGCAGGGTTGGTTCTGGACCAGATTTTGCGGTCCACTTGTGCCCAATAAAAGGTGGTATAAATTAAGCAGGACTAGACCAAAGGATTGCTCTTGGCCTGGGACTCAGGAAGCAAAAACCTGAGAGAGCATTATCTTTGTTTTGTGTGTGACTGGGAAAAGCCCTTCCCCGGTGAGTTAGGAACCTGCAATGTTCAGTTAGTACCTGGATGGCAAGGATTTATTTTCTGTTTTTGTTTGCATTATTTTCATGCAACCTTTTAACCACTTCCTGCCCGGCCTATAGCAGATTGACGGCCGGGCGGTGGTTCTGTTATCCTGACTGGGTGTTCTCCCTGTCAGAGGGGGGGTCTGTGCTGCTAATCAGCGCATTTATTACCAGCACAGCCCCCATCAGATGTGCCCATCAGTGCCCAACAGCTGCCAGCAGTGCCCCAATAATAAAGTCTGTCAGTGCCCACCACAGTGCCGATCAGTGCCCAGCAGTAACACCTGTCAGTACCTCATCAGTGCTGCCCATCAGTGCCACCTGTCAGTGCCCATCACAGCTGCCTATCAGTGCCCATCAATTCTACATATCAGTGCCAACTCATTAGTGGCGCCTCATCAGTGCCCATCAGTGAAGGAGAAAACAAAATTTTATGACAAACTAAGAAAAACTTTTTTTTTGTTTGTTTAGCAAAAATAAAAAACCCCAGAGGTGATCAAATACCACCAAAAGAAAGCTCTATTTGTGGGAAGAAAGTGATAGAAACTAAGTTTGGGTACAGTGTTGCATGACAGCACAATTGTCATTCAAAGGGCGACGGGGCTGAAAGCTGAAAATTGTCCTGGGCATGAAGGGGCGAAAGTGCTTGGTATTGAAGTGGTTTAAATAAAACTGGCTACAAGTCAGATTTTAAGAAACCTGCCGTTTGGACTACCTTTTTCCCAGGGAAGGTGATCCCCTTTGAGCTAACCCTTGACATATGCTGGATCTGGGCGGGCATCTTCTTGAACAAGTGGAAAGATGAACATGTTAAGAGCCCTGCTGCAGGCCACTGCAACCCAGCAGGAAACCAACCGCTAGGAGGCCCTGGTGGAATTAAAGATTGGGTCTGCAGGTCCATTTCCAGTGGAACAAAAAAATGGTGCGTGCCAGCTATTACTTGCAGAAGATGACACCTGCAGATGATGTGGAAGCTTATCTTGCAACTTTTGAAAGAGTCACTGTTTGGGAAGAAGGCAAAAAGAGCAATGAGCAGGACTGCTAGCACTCTTTCTGATCGGAGAACCCCAAAAGGCCTATTTTTGACCGGGAACCAGATGCCGCCCAGGACTATGAGACACTGAAGGCTAAGATATTTGCATGCCTGGGGGTCACCATTGCTTTCTGGGCTCAGCGGGTGCATCAGTGGGCAAACAGTAATGACATGTAAAATGCAAGAGGGTGTACCGGCGCCAACTACTATGGTGACTATATATGTGAAGGCTGCAATCTAGAAAGTAAAGATACTGGTGGTACAGTTACTGATTGAGATGTGGTATAGATTGGAGATTGCGCCAATCACACTATAACCTTAGTGTCACCTGAATTATATTAGATTGGTACTGTTACTGCTGCTGTCAATTGCCGGTTCCTTAGGGGGTACGGCTGGCACTAAATTATATCAGATGGACAAGGGAAATACCGTATTTATCGGCGTATAACACGCACTTTTTCCCCCTTAAAATCGGGGGAAAGTCGTGGGTGCGTGTTATACGCCGATACCCCAAAAAAAAGTGGCCAAAAAATTAAAACGGCGCCGAAAAACAGCGGCCGCCGCCGAAAAAAAAACGAGCGCCGCCGGAAAAAAACGAGCGCCGCCGAAAAAGACCGATCTGTCTGTTCCGCTCTGCTCGCAGTCCCGCCTCCCTGCGCTTGCTTCCGAAACAGCAGGGAGGCGGGACTGCGAGTGGAGCCGGAAAAGCCCGAGCCGTCTGTTCCGCTCTGCTCGCAGTCCCGCCTCCCTGCGTTCGCGTCCGAAACAGCAGGGAGGCGGGACTGAGAGCAGGAGCCGAACAGACGGCTCGGGCTTTTCCGCCGACGCTCGTTTTTTTTTCGGCCGCGCGGTCTTTCTAGGCGGCAATTTCAAATGCGCAAAAGATGGAAATGACGCTGACAAGCTGCAGATCACACTGGGCAAGCTGCACATCACACTCTGCACATCACACTGGGCAAGCTGCAGATCACACTGGGCAAGCTGCAGATCACACTGGGCAAGCTGCAGATCACACTGGGCAAGCTGCACATCACACTGGGCAAGCTGCACATCACACTGGGCAAAGCTGCAAATGACGCTGACAAGC
This sequence comes from Lithobates sylvaticus, assembly GCA_028564925.1. Classification (NCBI taxonomy): domain Eukaryota; kingdom Metazoa; phylum Chordata; class Amphibia; order Anura; family Ranidae; genus Lithobates; species Lithobates sylvaticus. The sequence continues at coordinate 264,213,796 of CM053026.1, forward strand.
TGCAAATGACGCTGACAAGCTGCAAATGACGCTGGGCAAGCTGCAAATCACGCTGGGCAAAGCTGCAAATGACGCTGGGCAAGCTGCAAATGACGCTTAAATGTAAGTGTTTTTTTTCCCTAAACTTCCCTCCTAAAACTTTTTTTCCTTAAAATGCCCTCCTAAACTTGGGGTGCGTGTTATACGCTGGTGCGTGTTATACGCCGATAAATACGGTAGATTAAATTCTTATAAAAATTATATACACTCATGAAATTCCCAATCCTGAATAAAAAATGAAGTGAAATATAGATGAGATAAGTGATCTAACAAATGCTCAATCCTATATGTCAAACACCATGTGCTTTTGTGTTAGTAAAGAATATTTTCCGCGAAGGGAAAACTTGAAGTCCCCTTTTCACCCCCGAATTGCTTTAGGAGGAAAAAAGGGGAGAAAAAAAGGGAAAAGAGAAGAAAAAATGAAAAAATGTGTACACCCCTAGTCACACACTATTACAATCCTGTGAAAAAAATGCATGGATACGCATGTATCATCGATCTGTGAAAAAAATATATACATATATGCACGTGTGTCAGAATTCTGTGAAGGAGACTGAGGAAAAAACTAAAACAGTATCCCCAAACTCAATGTGATTCAGTCCAGTTCCTGCAAAGAAAATTTCAAACAATTTGGGTGTGGTCCCCAAAAAATATGTCCATATAAATTTTGTGAAAAAATCCTATGTTGCCACCACCAGTGTTCCAGCCGCTCCAAAACAAGTAAGTTCCGATAGATACAGTGACTAGTGATTAGTTCTTTCAGGATATAACTCTTTATCACCCTGTGAATCCACCACCATATAAAATGGCCACTCACCAGATATAGGTGAGTAATAAGCCTTTGGTTTGTTTAACTGGATAACCACTCCTTCTCCTTTATGGCAAGGTCCGGATCGGTTAGATACAAGGAGTGTCCTTCTTTCTCAGGGTAAAAGAATAAAAAGATGCTCCCATAGCGTAATACGTTTCAAACATTTATTAAAATATACGATTAAAAACAAGAGGACTATTGCACTCACATGGGATAGTGCCCTCAAAGCCGGCACTGAGCCTCTCCAGCCGTGTGTATGGGGACCTCAAGTCCCAGGCAGGACCGCTTGTGCTGTAAATCGGTATGGCTTATTCAAATATTACCCAGCAGCCTCTACGCGTTTCGCATGTCTGTCTGCGTCATCAGGAAGCCCACATGCGACAGACATGCGAAACGCGTAGAGGCTGCTGGGTAATATTTGAATAAGCCATACCGATTTACAGCACAAGCGGTCCTGCCTGGGACTTGAGGTCCCCATACACACGGCTGGAGAGGCTCAGTGCCGGCTTTGAGGGCACTATCCCATGTGAGTGCAATAGTCCTCTTGTTTTTAATCGTATATTTTAATAAATGTTTGAAACGTATTACGCTATGGGAGCATCTTTTTATTCTTTTACCCTGAGAAAGAAGGACACTCCTTGTATCTAACCGATCCGGACCTTGCCATAAAGGAGAAGGAGTGGTTATCCAGTTAAACAAACCAAAGGCTTATTACTCACCTATATCTGGTGAGTGGCCATTTTATATGGTGGTGGATTCACAGGGTGATAAAGAGTTATATCCTGAAAGAACTAATCACTAGTCACTGTATCTATCGGAACTTACTTGTTTTGGAGCGGCTGGAACACTGGTGGTGGCAACATAGGATTTTTTCACAAAATTTATATGGACATATTTTTTGGGGACCACACCCAAATTGTTTGAAATTTTCTTTGCAGGAACTGGACTGAATCACATTGAGTTTGGGGATACTGTTTTAGTTTTTTTCTCAGTCTCCTTCACAGAATTCTGACACACGTGCATATATGTATATATTTTTTTCACAGATCGATGATACATGCGTATCCATGCATTTTTTTCACAGGATTGTAATAGTGTGTGACTAGGGGTGTACACATTTTTTCATTTGGGGGGGGCGTGTCCGACTTCCGGTATGTGAAGACCTTTCCCTGAGAGCTCCGGACCGCGCCAAAATCCTATACAAGATCCTTGCAAGCCTGAGACCGGTAATCACCTCGCCGAACGGTGATACAGCTGTGGGAACACCCCAGGCACATGAGATGGTCAACAAATACGGTCCGCGGGTCGGTGGCAATCCCGCGGATCGTTTAGCCTGATTCACACACGAGGCCGTCCAAGATGGCGCCCGAACGAAGAAAGAGAAGCACAACGCTCCAGCATCGAGCGGACACCTGAGCACCGAGGGGGACCCAGAATGGCCTGATCCCACAGACCCGCTGGCTACTCCCCTGCCATCCCCTCAGTCGGATTCAGAGGAAGGGGGCTCCGGAGCTCAGGTAGGAGAACCATCGCTCTCCCAGATTATGGACACGATTAAGAGCTGCCATGCGGCCTTGTCCTCACAGATTGATACCATCCGTGTAGATTTTGCTATAATGAAGGATGATGTGCACAAGATAAGGCAGAGAGTTACCACTGCTGAACAACGAATAAGCACTGTGGAGGATGATCTCACTCCCCTGATGGGACAGATGAGGAATACGGTGGCGGACTGCAAGTCCCAGGAAGCCAAATTAGGAGATATTGAGGACCGCCTGAGGAGGAACAACCTCCGTTTCCTGGGATTCCCTGAAGGTGCAGAAGGGAAACAGGCTGAGGAATTCCTGCTATCCTGGCTCAAACAAACTTTTGGCACAGAAAGCTTCTCCCACCTGTTTGCCATTGAAAGGGCTCATAGAGTCCCATTGAGAGCACCACAACAACCAGGCAGATTCCCCAGACCTATGCTGGCCAGATTCCTCTATTTTAGAGATAAAGAGACCATTCTGCGCAAGGCCCGCAATATGCCTGAAGTGATATATGACAACAACCGCATAACCATCTTCCCAGATTTCTCAGCGGCAACGCAGAAGCAAAGAGCAGCCTTCAAAAGCGTGAAACAACGCCTGAGAGAACGCAGCCTCCCTTACAGCATGCTATACCCGGCAAGATTGCGAGTGGTACACGGAGGCAAAACCCAATTCTTCACCTCCCCCAGGGAGGCTAACAACTGTCTGGAATCCTTGGGATCTGTGTAAGACCCCCCAACATGTTTGCTGCTAACTACGGGGCTCATATTTTCTTACAAATTATTCCTTTTTTTCTGAGACCACGAATCCATTACAGTTGGAAAAGAAATAGACGCCATGAGGAACTAACTTTCTGGACTCACGTGACTAACCTGCACGTTGAACAAGCCAGGCTAAGAATTTTGCTGCAAGCAACGCGGTCCGAGAACTGCTCTTCTGGAAACACATACCCACCCTCGTTTGCCCAGTCCGGCTGGACTGGGAAAGGTACCCCCCACAAGGGTGGACATGTCTATTGAGTTAAAGTTTGGGGTTCAAGCTCGTGGGGTGTTTGGGGCTACGGGCAGGGAGGGGGAGTGGGAAGTTAGGGTCCTATGTTTTGGATCACAGTTTAATGTTGACAGTGTATTTGATCTCTGCACAAAGTTTTTCAACATGTCTCTGACGCTATGCATGCTACCCAGACTACCAAAGCTGAGAGGGGTGATATTTATGTTTCTCTGTGAAGTACATGCAATGGGAGGGTGGAATGGAATGCTCCGAGTGCTCATGGTACCAGCTAATTACATTTCCATAGGATATGGTAGTGATCCTACTTTGCTCCATATAGTTAGTACCCGTCATGCAATCCCTTAATATCATATCTTGGAATGTGAGAGGCCTCAATTCCAAGATTAAGCGAGCATTAGTGTTTAAATATATTAAAAAACACAATCCAAGTATAATTTTTCTCCAAGAAACGCATCTGACGGGGTCTAAAACACTTGCCCTCCACAGGGCATTTGTGGGCAGAGCATTCCATTCCACGTACTCAAACTATGCTAGGGAGTGTCGGTCCTGGTATCCAAATCACTGCTGTATCACGTTAAGACAGTTAAGATCGACCCTATCGGTAGATATGTAGTTCTGGTACTTATAATAGACAATACCCCATTTACCTTCGTAGCTGTGTATATCCCACCCCCATTTACCGTAGACACCTGGGAACTGATTATGGAAAAGGTCCTCCAAGTGGCAGAAGGACCTATTATTCTTGCAGGGGATATGAACATGGTACTCTCACCCAGCTTAGACAGATTTGGTATGGCACCCAATCATAGCTCCCCTCTGGCACAATGTATTGCATCATATAATCTTGTGGAAGCCTGGAGATGGAAGAACCCAGAGGTTAGGGCGTATTCCTGTCATTCTACTACCTTTAACATTCTATCCAGGATAGACCTATGCTTGATGTCCGCCGAACTCCTGCCAAGAGTGTTGGAGGCTAGATATTTACCTCGTGCTGTCTCGGACCACTCTCCACTGTCGATTACTATTGACATGGAGAGACCGAGAGGGTACAAGGTGTGGAGACTGAGCCCATTATGGCTCAAAGAGGAGGTTTTTGAAATCTCCACGCAAAAATCCATACAGAACTTTTGGCTTGAAAACAGAAATGAAGTTCCGGTTGGAACCACTTGGGACGCTTTTAAAGCTACACTTAGAGGCTCCATAGCTGGAGTCATCAAACAACTCAGATCAGACAGAGAATGGAAATTACGAGAGACTGAGAGGGCAGCGACAGACGCAGAAGTGTATTATATTAAGGACCCCAACCCACGCACCCACAGTATACGGAGGGAGGGGGTGCGCCAATTAGACCTGGTGTTAGTAGAAAAAACCCAGAAAAAACTTATGTACCAAGCCCAACGTATTTTTGAGTTTGGAAACAAGAATAGCAGATTGTTAGCGTACCTGGCCCACTCACCACAGCCCCCGGCTTCCATCCCACGTATATATAACCAACAACGAGATCTATGCACCACACAAACGGAGATAGCTAACGCCTTTGTGCAATTTTACTCTGAATTGTACTCATCCAAGGTGGATTATGGGGAAAAGGAGGTCTCTGAATATCTGGCCCCCATCCCACTTCTGGAACTCAGCAGAGAGGCAGTTGGTGAACTAGAGTCACCAATTGAATTGGAGGAAATACTGTCTGCAATACGTGCACTCAACCCAAATAAGACACCGGGTCTGGATGGCTTTCCCGCCGAGTGGTATGACACATATGCAGACAGTCTGGCCCCTAGACTCCTGAAAATGTATACAAGTGCCCTAGAACAGGGCACGCTTCCTGAATCACTAAGAGAAGCACTTATTGTATTAATACCGAAGCCGCACAAGGACCATGAACTATGTGAATCCTATAGACCTATTTCATTGATAAATGTGGATGCCAAAATTATAGCAAAAATTCTAGCCATGAGACTTAACAATCTTATCGCATCCATAATACATCCTGATCAAACGGGCTTTATACCCGGAAAATCAACGGCGATTAATCTTAGGCGCCTTTTTACAATTCTGTCATCAGAAGCCCAGGAACCGGACACACGTGTAGTCGTGTCCTTGGACACGCACAAAGCGTTTGATTCCATTGAATGGCCATACCTGCTCGCGGTCCTTGTGCGGATGGGCTTTGGCCCTAGATTTGTGGCATGGGTGAGACTCCTGTACACTAACCCAACAGCGAGGCTTAAGGTGAACAATATTATCACAGACTCATTTGAGATCACGAGGGGCACTCGGCAGGGGTGCCCATTGTCACCCCTGCTGTTTGCCCTGGCTATTGAACCATTGGCGGAGAGCTTGAGAATGGACTCCGGGGTTAAGGGGTGCAAAATAAATGACAGAGAGGAAAAAACGTCATTATACGCTGATGATATGCTCCTTTAACTAGCAGAACCAACAGACTCGCTGAGGAGGGCATTGAATATAATTTCTAGGTTTGGAGCATGCTCAGGGTTCAAGGTGAACTGGAACAAATCCGTGATCTTCCCCTTCTCCTCTGGGTATGATCCGGTCCTTTCACCGGACATACCACTAAAACTAGTATCCCAATTCCGATATTTGGGGGTGGAGATACAGCTGCCGCTACACAAATATAAGGAAAACAATATAACCCCTATCATCACCAGGTTAAGAGATAACCTCCATACTTGGCGAAATTTACCCCTCAATCTCCTAGGCAAGATAAATATATATAAGATGATATACCTCCCCAGGTTCTTATACCTGCTATGGCATGCCCCGATATATATACCCAAAAAAGTCTTTCAGGAAATTAATAAACTAATAATCTCCTTTCTGTGGGGTCCCAAGCCGGCCAGAGTATCGCTAGACACACTATACCTACCAATTCGCTCGGGTGGATTGGCATTGCCTGACTTATACTGTTATTACCTAGCCGCACAACTGACACATATACACTGGTGGGGGTTTCCGGACCTGGAACTGGCATCGGTGGCAACTCAGGCAGCCCAGGTCCACTCACACGAAGCTCTCACTAATATCCTGTACAGAAATGGCCCCTACCCTGTGCAGGGTGCCGAGGTATTGAAGCTCTCCTACAAAATATTTCACCTGTGTAATACCAAGACTAAGGGAACTAGCCTCTCTGTGTCACCTAATGCTCCACTATGGCGCAACCCCCAACTTCCCAGAGCTATTTAAAATCCCTGATGGGGAGTGTTAGTGGCAGCACACAGAGCTCCTATATTTTCTTGTCTGCAGCACACATATAGTACCTATAGTGTCTTAGTGTCAGCAGCACCCATAGGACTTCTAGTGTGTTAGTGGCAGCACACAGAGCTCCTATATTTTCTTGTCAGCAGCACACCAATAGTACCTATAGTGTCTTAGTGTCAGCAGCACCCATAGGACTTCTAGTGTGTTAGTGGCAGCACACAGAGCTCCTATATTTTCTTGTCTGCAGCACACATATAGTACCTATAGTGTCTTAGTGTCAGCAGCACCCATAGGACTTCTAGTGTGTTAGTGGCAGCACACAGAGCTCCTATATTTTCTTGTCTGCAGCACACATATAGTACCTATAGTGTCTTAGTGTCAGCAGCACCCATAGGACTTCTAGTGTGTTAGTGGCAGCACACAGAGCTCCTATATTTTCTTGTCAGCAGCACACCAATAGTACCTATAGTGTCTTTGTGTCAGAAGCACCCATAGGACTTCTAGTGTGTTAGTGGCAGCACACAGAGCTCCTATATTTTCTTGTCAGCAGCACACATATAGTACCTATAGTGTCTTTGTGTCAGCAGAAGCCATAGGACTTATAGTGTGTTAGTGGCAGCACACATAGCTCCTATATTTTATTGTCAGCAGCACACCAATAGTACCTATAGTGTCTTTGTGTCAGCAGCACCCATAGGACTTCTAGTGTGTTAGTGGCAGCACACAGAGCTCCTATATTTTCTTGTCAGCAGCACACATATAATACCTATAGTGTCTTAGTGTCAGCAGCACCCATAGGACTTCTAGTGTGTTAGTGGCAGCACACAGAGCTCCTATATTTTCTTGTCAGCAGCATACATATAGTACCTATAGTGTCTTAGTGTCAGCAGCACCCATAGGACTTCTAGTGTGTTAGTGGCAGCATACAGAGCTCCTATATTTTCTTGTCTGCAGCACACATATAGTACCTATAGTGTCTTAGTGTCAGCAGCACCCATAGGACTTCTAGTGTGTTAGTGGCAGCACACAGAGCTCCTATATTTTATTGTCAGCAGCACACCAATAGTACCTATAGTGTCTTAGTGTCAGCAGCACCCATAGGACTTCTAGTGTGTTAGTGGCAGCACACAGAGCTCCTATATTTTCTTGTCAGCAGCACACCAATAGTACCTATAGTGTCTTAGTGTCAGCAGCACCCATAGGACTTCTAGTGTGTTAGTGGCAGCACACAGAGCTCCTATATTTTTCTTGTCAGCAGCACACCAATAGTACCTATAGTGTCTTAGTGTCAGCAGCACCCATAGGACTTCTAGTGTGTTAGTGGCAGCACACAGAGCTCCTATATTTTCTTGTCAGCAGCACACCAATAGTACCTATAGTGTCTTAGTGTCAGCAGCACCCATAGGACTTCTAGTGTGTTAGTGGCAGCACACAGAGCTCCTATATTTTCTTGTCAGCAGCACACCAATAGTACCTATAGTGTCTTTGTGTCAGCAGCACCCATAGGACTTCTAGTGTGTTAGTGGCAGCACACAGAGCTCCTATATTTTCTTGTCAGCAGCACACATATAGTACCTATAGTGTCTTTGTGTCAGCAGCACCCATAGGACTTATAGTGTGTTTGTGGCAGCACACATAGCTCCTATATTTTCTTGACAGCAGCACACATAGTACCTATAGTGTGTTAGTGTCAGCACCCATAGGACCTACAGTGTGTTGTGAGCACACATAGGAGCTCTATTTTTTAAACTATATACACTACCGACTACAATGGCTGGAAGACCGCCAAGGAGAGGCAGACCGTGCCGAGGCAAGAACACAGGGCAAGCAGGCTCTGTTTCTAGAGACAACAGTGCTGGTCGTGGACGTGGTCGTGCATCGTCATCAGCACGTGGCCATGGGACACGCTTGTCTTTGTTTTCGGCAGCTGGACATGTTGAGCCGCATCATGCCGAAAGCTTGGTAGAATGGATGACCAAGCCCTCCTCATCCTCTCTCACCCAGGCTCAGGGTACTGGCCGAGCAGCTGCCAACGCCTACTCAATGGCATCATCAGCCACCCCTTCCCTAGACCCACCATGTCCTCCTGAGGAGTCCCCCGAACTGTTTGAGCACAGTGTTGGGTACATGCTCCAGGAGGATGCCCAACCATTCGAAGGCTCGGATGATGATACCCAGCTTGAGGAAGGCAGTAGTGTGTGCGCAGAGAGAGGGGATGCTGAAGGACAGCAATCTGGCAGTACTGTTCCACCAGCTGCAGCTTACTGCCAGGTTTGCTCTAGTGGTGAAGAGGGAGGGGATGATGAGGTCACTGACTCCACGTGGCTGCCTGAAGGGAGAGAGGAGGAGGAGGAGGAGGAGGAGGATGCGGCGTCACATGTCCAACGAGGCAGGATGCCCCCGGAGGCCAGCTAGAGGCCAGCACAGCAACTGTATCACACCGCAGAGCTCCACCTGTGCAGGGCGCTGCCTCTGCACGTTATCACAAAAGTTCTTTGGTGTGGGCCTTTTTTGAGACGAGTGCATCAGATCGCACCACTGCTATTTGCAATATTTGTCTCAAGCGTATCTCGCGTGGCCAAAACATCAGCCGCTTGGGCACCACAAGCATGAGCAGACATATGTCGACCTGCCATGCAGCTCGTTGGCAAGCACACATAAAAGACCCACACCAAAGAACAAAGCGGACCTCTCCTTGCTCCTCATCAGCTGGGATCTCCATCCCCACTATATCTTCAGTCCTCTCTGAAAGCTGCTCTGAGAGGACTGAAGGTGTAGAATTAGGTGTGTCACAACCAAGTACTTGCAGTACACCGACGTCCGATTGTAGCAGGCAAATTTCCCTGCCCCAGCTGCTGGACCGTCGAAAGAAGTATACTCCCAGCCATCCACATGCCCAGCGGTTGAATGCTAGCTTGGCTAAATTGCTAGCACTTCAACTGCTGCCTTTTCAGTTGGTAGACTCGGCCCCCTTCCGTGAGTTTGTTCAATGTGCGGTTCCTCAGTGGCAGGTTCCCAAACGCCACTTTTTCTCACGGAAGGCGATTCCGTCTCTCTACCGGCATGTGGAAGGCAATGTCCATGCCTCGCTGGACAGGGCGGTCAGCGGTAAGGTGCATATTACCGCTGACTCATGGTCCAGCAGGAATGGACAGGGACGTTATCTTTCTTTCACGGCCCATTGGGTCACTCTATTGGCAGCTGGGAGGGATGCAGGACAAGGTGCAGTAGTGTTGAAGGTTGTTCCGCCACCACGCCTCCAAAATGCTACTACTGGTTGTGACACACCTCTCTCCTCCACCCCTCCTCTTCTTCTTCCTCCAGTGCTCTGTCCTCGGAACCAGCGGTGCTCCGTAGGCGTACAAGGGGCTACGCGAGTACGCAGGCAAAAAGATGCCATGCCGTGTTTGCGCTGGTGTGTTTGGGGGACAGGAGCCACACTGGGGCAGAGGTTCTGGCAGCTCTGCAGGGGCAGGCCGAGAGGTGGTCGACGCCACGCCAGCTTAAGCCAGGAATGGTGGTTTCTGACAATGGCACCAACCTCCTCTCCGCCCTGCGACAGGGGCAGCTCACCCATGTGCCCTGTATGGCTCACGTCCTCAACCTGGTGGTGCAGCGGTTCTTGGGCAGGTACCCAGACTTACAGGATGTCCTGAGGCAGGCCAGGAAAGTCTGTGTGCATTTCCGCCGATCTTATAATGCCAGTGCTCGGCTGACTGAGCTGCAAAAGGAGCTGAACCTGCCCAAGAACCGCCTAATATGTAACATGCCCACCAGGTGGAACTCAACGTTGGCCATGCTGCAACGACTGCACACGCAGCAGAGGGCCATCAATGAGTACCTTTGCGACTACGGCACCAGGACAGGGTCAGGGGAGCTTGGCTTTTTTTCCCCCACACCAGTGGAGCATGATCAGGGATGCATGCACTATCCTCTCACCATTTGAGGAGGCCACAAGGATGGTGAGCAGTGACAGTGCATGCATCAGTGACACTGTACCTCTTGTCCACCTGTTGGAGCATACGCTGCGTGGGATTAGGGATGAGCCGAACACCCCGGGTTCGGTTCGAACCAGAACCTTCGAACGGACCGAAAGTTCGCGCGAATTTTCGAACCCTATACGTTATAATGGACGCGAACGTTCGAAATCAAAAGTGCTAATTACAACGGCCAATATGCATGTTAATGTCATAAAACAGGTTTGGGGACCCGGGTCCTGCCCCAGGGGACATATATCAATGCAAAAAGAACTTTTAAAAACTAACGTTTTTTCGGGAGCAGTCATTTTAATGATGCATAAAGTGAAAAAAAAAAAGTGAAATTTTCCTTTAAATATGGTACCTGGGGGGTGTCTAAAGTATGCCTGTGAAGTGGCATGTGTTTCCCGTGTTTAGAACTGTCCTTGCACAAAATGACATTTGTAAAGGAAAAAAAGAAGCCATTTAAAACCACTTGCGGCTTTAGGTTTGATCTTAAGTAGAATCTGAACAGGTACATTATGAAGTGTAGCTCCATCCCAAAAAAATCTATTTTTAAGCTTTTTGGAGAACATAGGGAGGGGTTATCACCCCTGTAACATTTGCTGTCTTTGCACATGTGTTCAGAACATGTCACCTCACTTTCCGTCCCAATGACAAATGTTTTTGGAAAAGTGGGGTTTTAATTGAAACAAGGATTGGTGATAAAGTATCAGTAGAGAGGAGATACCTTTTTCCCAAATTAAATCTAACAGGATAGAATTTCCCTTCCTAGGGGTAGATTTCCTCTCACTTCCTGTTTTCTCTTTCCATTTGCAAGTAGGAGTCGTTTGTAAGTTGGATGTTTGAAAGTAGGGGCCTGGCGTATATACTCTGCAGAAATTTGCCCTATTAGATGTTGGTGTAGCCACAAGACTGGTGGGCACAGGAATGGGCCCTGCTGTGAGTTAATAGATCAAGATTTGTAATTGCATGCACCTCTTGAACAGGGCAGAAAAATTGGGGGTGGTGGTGGTGGTGGTGGACGGTTTTGCCACAAGACTGTAAGCTCTCACAGTTACTCTTGGTGGGCGCAGGAATGGGCCCTGCTGTGAGTTATTAGATCAAGATTTGTAATTGCAAGCACCTGATGAACAGGGCAGAAAAATTGGGCCTTTGGCGGTGGTGGTGGACGGTGTTGCCACAAGACTGTAGGCCCTCATAGTTACTCTTGGTGGGCGCAGGAATGGGCCCTGCTGTGAGTTATTAGATCAAGATTTGTAATTGCAAGCACCTGATGAACAGGGCAGAAAAATTGGGCCTTTGGCGGTGGTGGTGGACGGTGTTGCCACAAGACTGTAGGCCCTCATAGTTACTCTTGGTGGGCGCAGGAATGGGCCCTGCTGTGAGTTATTAGATCAAGATTTGTAATTGCAAGCACCTGATGAACAGGGCAGAAAAATTGGGCCTTTGGCGGTGGTGGTGGACGGTGTTGCCACAAGACTGCAGGCCCTCATAGTTACTCTTGGTGGGCGCAGGAATGGGCCCTGCTGTGAACTATTAGATCAAGATTTGTAATTACCCGCCCCTGTTAAACAGGGGCTGAAAAATTGTGCCTTAGGCACTGGTGCTGGTGCCACAACACTGCAACCCGGCCCTCACAGATACTGTACTTGGAGCACAGCAGTCACACGTGTTGCGAAGCATTTTTTTAAAAAATTGTAAGTACACGCCCCTGTTAAACAGGGGCTGAAAAATTGTGCCTTAGGCACTGGTGCTGGTGCCACAACACTGCAACCCGGCCCTCACAGATACTGTACTTGGAGCACAGCAGTCACACGTGTTGCGAAGCATTTTTTTTAAAAAATTGTAAGTACACGCCCCTGTTAAACAGGGGCTGAAAAATTGTGCCTTAGGCACTGGTGCTGGTGCCACAACACTGCAACCCGGCCCTCACAGATACTGTACTTGGAGCACAGCAGTCACACGTGTTGCGAAGCATTTTTTTAAAAAATTGTAAGTACACGCCCCTGTTAAACAGGGGCTGAAAAATTGTGCCTTAGGCACTGGTGCTGGTGCCACAACACTGCAACCCGGCCCTCACAGAGACTGTACTTGGAGCACAGCAGTCACACGTGTTGCGAAGCATTTTTTTTAAAAAATTGTAAGTACACGCCCCTGTTAAACAGGGGCTGAAAAATTGTGCCTTAGGCACTGGTGCTGGTGCCACAACACTGCAACACGGCCCTCACAGAGACTGTACTTGGAGCACAGCAGTCACACGTGTTGCGAAGCATTTTTTTTAAAAAATTGTAAGTACACGCCCCTGTTAAACAGGGGCTGAAAAATTGTGCCTTAGGCACTGGTGCTGGTGCCACAACACTGCAACACGGCCCTCACAGAGACTGTACTTGGAGCACAGCAGTCACACGTGTTGCGAAGCATTTTTTTAAAAAATTGTAAGTACACGCCCCTGTTAAACAGGGGCTGAAAAATTGTGCCTTAGGCACTGGTGCTGGTGCCACAACACTGCAACACGGCCCTCACAGAGACTGTACTTGGAGCACAGCAGTCACACGTGTTGCGAAGCATTTTTTTAAAAAATTGTAAGTACACGCCCCTGTTAAACAGGGGCTGAAAAATTGTGCCTTAGGCACTGGTGTGGTGGCATGGATCATTGAGGAGGAGGAAGAGGATAGTCAGTGAACATAAGAGGACAGTCACTCAGCATCAGCATAGGCAGTCTTGAAGGGATGTGACATTAAAAATTATTCGGTTATATCCGCCTCAGGTGCCTGGTAGCTGGTGGTGATCCAAGACTGATTCATTTTGATGAATGTCAGTCGATCAACCGAGGCGGTGGACAGGCGCACCCTATGATCAGTCACAAATCCTCCAGCAGCACTGAATGTGCGTTCGGAAAGAACGCTGGAGGCAGGACAGGCCAGTAGCTCAATTGCATACTGTGCAAGCTCTGGCCAGTGATCCATCCTCAGGACCCAGTAAGCCAGAGGATTTTCGGTGGGAAAGGTGTCCAAGTCTGACCTTGCCCCAAGGTATTCCTGCACCATGTATATCAGACGCTGGCGATGGTTGCTGGAACCGATCATACCTTGGGGCTGCGGACTAAAAAATTGTCTGAACGCATCGGTCAGACGTCCACCTTCCCCACCGCTCCTTCTGCCACTGACCGAAGCCTCAGCAACTCGTCGCCCAGGACCAGGAGTTTGTAGCCTCCCAGTTTCTGGGAACGCGTTGCACAGACCTTTCTGCAAGGCCTCCCTGAGATGTCTCATCCTCTGCTCCCTCTGCGACGGCAAGATAAGGTCCGCAACCTTACCCTTGTACCGCGGATCAAGGAGAGTGGCCAGCCAGTAATGGTCCCTCTCCTTGATCCGAAGAACACGAGGATCCTTCCGCAGGCTTTGCAGGATCAGGGAGGCCATGCAGCGTAGGTTAGCTGAGGCATTCGGTCCGGAGTCTTCTGGGTCACTGAGGATGACATGATCGCCAGCCACCTCCTCCCAGCCACGTACAAGTCCACTGGCTTGTTGGGACTGTACATCATCCCTAAAAGACTGCTGCTGCTGATGCTGAGTGCCAGGCTCCACCTCCATGCTCACACAATCCTCCTCCTCCTCCTCCTCCTCCTCCTCCTCCTCATCCTCTTCCTGTGTGATGGGTGGGACAGAAGGAACACTGTCCGGATAAAGGGGGCCTTGAGAGGCAAGGAAGTCCTCCTCTTCCTGCCTCTGTTCTGCCTCAAGTGCCCTGTCCATTATCCCACGCAGCGTATGCTCCAACAGGTGGACAAGAGGGACAGTGTCACTGATGCATGCACTGTCACTGCTCACCATCCTCGTGGCCTCCTCAAATGGTGAGAGGACAGTGCATGCATCCCTGATCATGCTCCACTGACGTGGGGAAAAAAAACCAAGCTCCCCTGACCCTGTCCTGGTGCCGTAGTCGCAAAGGTACTCATTGATGGCCCTCTGCTGCGTGTGCAGTCGCTGCAGCATGGCCAACGTTGAGTTCCACCTGGTGGGCATGTCAGATATTAGGCGGTTCTTGGGCAGGTTCAGCTCCTTTTGCAGCTCAGTCAGCCGAGCACTGGCATTATAAGATCGGCGGAAATGCACACAGACTTTCCTGGCCTGCCTCAGGACATCCTGTAAGCCTGGGAACCTGCCCAAGAACCGCTGCACCACCAGGTTGAGGACGTGAGCCATGCAGGGCACATGGGTGAGCTGCCCCTGTCGCAGGGCGGAGAGGAGGTTGGTGCCATTGTCAGAAACGACCATTCCTGGCTTAAGCTGACGTGGCGTCAACCACCTCTCGGCCTGCCCCTGCAGAGCTGCCAGAACCTCTGGCCCAGTGTGGCTCCTGTCCCCCAAACACACCAGCGCAAGCACGGCATGGCATCTTTTTGCCTGCGTACTTGCGTAGCCCCTTGTACGCCTACGGAGCACCGCTGGTTCCAAGGACAGAGCACTGGAGGAAGAAGAAGAGGAGGGGGTGGAGGAGAGAGGTGTGTCACAACCAGTAGCAGTAGTCGCGTTTTGGAGGCGTGGTGGCGGAACAACCTCCAACACTACTGCACCTTGTCCTGCATCCCTCCCAGCTGCCAATAGAGTGACCCAATGGGCCGTGAAAGAAAGGTACCGTCCCTGTCCATGCCTGCTGGACCATGAGTCAGCGGTAATATGCACCTTACCGCTGACCGCCCTGTCCAGCGAGGCATGGACATTGCCCTCCACATGCCGGTAGAGAGACGGAATCGCCTTCCGCGAGAAAAAGTGGCGTTTGGGAACCTGCCACTGAGGAACCGCACATTGAACAAACTCACGGAAGGGGGCCGAGTCTACCAACTGAAAAGGCAGCAGTTGAAGTGCTAGCAATTTAGCAAGGCTAGCATTCAACCGCTGGGCATGTGGATGGCTGGGAGTGTACTTCTTTCTACGGTCCAGCAGCTGGGGCAGGGAAATTTGCCTGCTGCATTCGGACGTCGGTGTACTGCAAGTACTTGGTTGTGACACACCGAATTCTACACCTTCAGTCCTCTCAGAGCAGCTTTCAGAGAGGACTGAAGGTGTAGTGGGGATGGAGATCCCAGCTGAGGAGGAGCAAGGAGAGGTCCGCTTAGTTCTTTGGTGTGGGTCTTTTATGTGTGCCTGCCAACGAGCTGCATGGCAGGTCGCCATATGTCTGGTCATGCTTGTCGTGCCCAAGCGGCTGATGTTTTGGCCACGCGAGATACGCTTGAGACAAATATTGCAAATAGCAGTGGTGCGATCTGCTGCACTCGTCTCAAAAAAGGCCCACACCAAAGAACTTTTCTGATAACGTGCAGAGGCAGCGCCCTGCACAGGCGGAGCTCTGCGGTGTTGTACAGTTGCTGTGCTGGCCTCTACCTGGCCTCCAGGGGGCATCCTGCCTCGTTGGACATGTGACGCCGCATCCTCCTCCTCCTCGTCCTCCTCCTCATCCTCTCTCCCTTGAGGCACCCACGTGGAGTCAGTGACCTCATCATCCCCTCCCTCTTCACCACTAGAGCAAACCTGGCAGTAAGCTGCAGCTGGTGGAACTGTACTGCCAGATTCCTCAAGCTGGGTATCGTCATCCGAGCCTTCGAATCGTTGGGCATCCTCCTGGAGCATGTACCCAACACTGTGCTCAAAGAGTTCGGGGGACTCCTCAGGAGGACATGGTGGGTCTAGGGAAGGGGTGGCTGATGATGCTCTGTCAGTACCCTGAGCCTGGGTGAGAGAGGATGAGGAGGATGAGGAGGGCTTGGTCATCCATTCTACCAAGCCTTCAGCATGATGCGGCTCCACATGTCCAGCTGCCGAAAACAAAGACGCGCGTGTCCCATGGCCACGTGCTGATGACGATGCACGACCACGTCCACGTCCACGGCCACGTCCACTAGAAACAGAGCCTGCCTGCCCTGTGTTCTTGGCTCTGCACGCTCTGCCTCCCCTTGGCGGTCTTCCAGCCATTGTAGTCGGTAGTCCTGTGGGTGCTGCTGAGAAGAAAATATAGGAGCTCTGTGTGATGCCACTAACACACTAGAAGTCCTATGGGTGCTTCTGCAAAGAAAATAGAGGAGCTCTGTGTGATGCCACTAACACACTAGAAGTCCTGTGGGTGCTTATGCAAAGAAAATAGAGGAGCTCTGTGTGATGCCACTAACACACTAGAAGTCCTGTGGGTGCTTCTGCAAAGAAAATAGAGGAGCTCTGTGTGATGCCACTAACACACTAGAAGTCCTGTGGGTGCTGCTGAGAAGAATATATAGGAGCTCTGTGTGATGCCACTAACACACTAGAAGTCCTATGGGTGCTTCTGCAAAGAAAATAGAGGAGCTCTGTGTGATGCCACTAACACACTAGAAGTCCTGTGGGTGCTTCTGCAAAGAAAATAGAGGAGCTCTGTGTGATGCCACTAACACACTACAAGTCCTGTGGGTGCTGCTGAGAAGAATATATAGGAGCTCTGTGTGATGCCACTAACACACTAGAAGTCCTATGGGTGCTTCTGCAAAGAAAAATAGAGGAGCTCTGTGTGATGCCACTAACACACTAGAAGTCCTGTGGGTGCTTATGCAAAGAAAATAGAGGAGCTCTGTGTGATGCCACTAACACACTAGAAGTCCTGTGGGTGCTTCTGCAAAGAAAATAGAGGAGCTCTGTGTGATGCCACTAACACACTAGAAGTCCTGTGGGGTGCTGCTGAGAAGAATATATAGGAGCTCTGTGTGATGCCACTAACACACTAGAAGTCCTATGGGTGCTTCTGCAAAGAAAATAGAGGAGCTCTGTGTGATGCCACTAACACACTAGAAGTCCTGTGGGTGCTTATGCAAAGAAAATAGAGGAGCTCTGTGTGATGCCACTAACACACTAGAAGTCCTGTGGGTGCTTCTGCAAAGAAAATAGAGGAGCTCTGTGTGATGCCACTAACACACTAGAAGTCCTGTGGGTGCTGCTGAGAAGAATATATAGGAGCTCTGTGTGATGCCACTAACACACTAGAAGTCCTATGGGTGCTTCTGCAAAGAAAATAGAGGAGCTCTGTGTGATGCCACTAACACACTAGAAGTCCTGTGGGTGCTTCTGCAAAGAAAATAGAGGAGCTCTGTGTGATGCCACTAACACACTAGAAGTCCTGTGGGTGCTTCTGCAAAGAAAATAGAGGAGCTCTGTGTGATGCCACTAACACACTAGAAGTCCTGTGGGTGCTTCTGCAAAGAAAATAGAGGAGCTCTGTGTGATGCCACTAACACACTAGAAGTCCTGTGGGTGCTTCTGCAAAGAAAATAGAGGAGCTCTGTGTGATGCCACTAACACACTAGAAGTCCTGTGGGTGCTGCTGAGAAGAATATATAGGAGCTCTGTGTGATGCCACTAACACACTAGAAGTCCTGTGGGTGCTTCTGCAAAGAAAATAGAGGAGCTCTGTGTGATGCCACTAACACACTAGAAGTCCTGTGGGTGCTTATGCAAAGAAAATAGAGGAGCTCTGTGTGATGCCACTAACACACTAGAAGTCCTGTGGGTGCTTCTGCAAAGAAAATAGAGGAGCTCTGTGTGATGCCACTAACACACTAGAAGTCCTGTGGGTGCTGCTGAGAAGAATATATAGGAGCTCTGTGTGATGCCACTAACACACTAGAAGTCCTATGGGTGCTTCTGCAAAGAAAATAGAGGAGCTCTGTGTGTGATGCCACTAACACACTAGAAGTCCTGTGGGTGCTTATGCAAAGAAAATAGAGGAGCTCTGTGTGATGCCACTAACACACTAGAAGTCCTGTGGGTGCTTCTGCAAAGAAAATAGAGGAGCTCTGTGTGATGCCACTAACACACTAGAAGTCCTGTGGGTGCTTCTGCAAAGAAAATAGAGGAGCTCTGTGTGATGCCACTAACACACTAGAAGTCCTGTGGGTGCTGCTGAGAAGAATATATAGGAGCTCTGTGTGATGCCACTAACACACTAGAAGTCCTATGGGTGCTTCTGCAAAGAAAATAGAGGAGCTCTGTGTGATGCCACTAACACACTAGAAGTCCTGTGGGTGCTTATGCAAAGAAAATAGAGGAGCTCTGTGTGATGCCACTAACACACTAGAAGTCCTGTGGGTGCTGCTGAGAAGAATATATAGGAGCTCTGTGTGATGCCACTAACACACTAGAAGTCCTGTGGGTGCTTCTGCAAAGAAAATAGAGGAGCTCTGTGTGATGGGACTAACACACTTCAAGTCCTATAGGTGCTTCTGGGAAGAAAATATAGCTCTGTGTGTGTGATGGGACTAACACACTTCAAGTCCTATAGGTGCTTCTGGGAACAAAATATAGCTCTGTGTGTGTGATGGGACTAACACACTTCAAGTCCTATAGGTGCTTCTGGGAACAAAATATAGCTCTGTGTGTGTGATGGGACTAACACACTTCAAGTCCTATAGGTTCTTCTGGGAACAAAATATAGCTCTGTGTGTGTGATGGGACTAACACACTTCAAGTCCTATAGGTGCTTCTGGGAACAAAATATAGCTCTGTGGGTGTGATGGGACTAACACACTTCAAGTCCTATAGGTGCTTCTGGGAACAAAATATAGCTCTGTGTGTGTAATGGGACTAACACACTTCAAGTCCTATAGGTGCTTCTGGGAAGAAAATATAGCTCTGTGTGTGTAATGGGATAACACACTTCAAGTCCTATAGGTGCTTCTGGGAAGAAAATATAGCTCTGTGTGTGTAATGGGACTAACACACTTCAAGTCCTATAGGTGCTTCTGGGAAGAAAATATAGCTCTGTGTGTGTGATGGGACTAACACACTTCAAGTCCTATAGGTGCTTCTGGGAACAAAATATAGCTCTGTGTGTGTAATGGGACTAACACACTTCAAGTCCTATAGGTGCTTCTGGGAAGAAAATATAGCTCTGTGTGTGTAATGGGAATAACACACTTCAAGTCCTATAGGTGCTTCTGGGAACAAAATATAGCTCTGTGTGTGTGATGGGACTAACACACTTCAAGTCCTATAGGTGCTTCTGGGAACAAAATATAGCTCTGTGTGTGTGATGGGACTAACACACTTCAAGTCCTATAGGTGCTTCTGGGAACAAAATATAGCTCTGTGTGTGTGATGGGACTAACACACTTCAAGTCCTATAGGTGCTTCTGGGAACAAAATATAGCTCTGTGTGTGTAATGGGACTAACACACTTCAAGTCCTATAGGTGCTTCTGGGAACAAAATATAGCTCTGTGTGTGTGATGGGACTAACACACTTCAAGTCCTATAGGTTCTTCTGGGAACAAAATATAGCTCTGTGTGTGTAATGGGACTAACACACTTCAAGTCCTATAGGTGCTTCTGGGAAGAAAAAATATAGCTCTGTGTGTGTAATGGGACTAACACACTTCAAGTCCTATAGGTGCTTCTGGGAAGAAAATATAGCTCTGTGTGTGTGATGGGACTAACACACTTCAAGTCCTATAGGTGCTTCTGGGAACAAAATATAGCTCTGTGTGTGTAATGGGACTAACACACTTCAAGTCCTATAGGTGCTTCTGGGAAGAAAATATAGCTCTGTGTGTGTAATGGGAATAACACACTTCAAGTCCTATAGGTGCTTCTGGGAACAAAATATAGCTCTGTGTGTGTGATGGGACTAACACACTTCAAGTCCTATAGGTGCTTCTGGGAACAAAATATAGCTCTGTGTGTGTGATGGGACTAACACACTTCAAGTCCTATAGGTGCTTCTGGGAACAAAATATAGCTCTGTGTGTGTGATGGGACTAACACACTTCAAGTCCTATAGGTGCTTCTGGGAACAAAATATAGCTCTGTGTGTGTGATGGGACTAACACACTTCAAGTCCTATAGGTGCTTCTGGGAACAAAATATAGCTCTGTGTGTGTAATGGGACTAACACACTTCAAGTCCTATAGGTGCTTCTGGGAAGAAAATATAGCTCTGTGTGTGTAATGGGAATAACACACTTCAAGTCCTATAGGTGCTTCTGGGAAGAAAATATAGCTCTGTGTGTGTAATGGGACTAACACACTTCAAGTCCTATAGGTGCTTCTGGGAAGAAAATATAGCTCTGTGTGTGTGATGGGACTAACACACTTCAAGTCCTATAGGTGCTTCTGGGAAGAAAATATAGCTCTGTGTGTGTAATGGGACTAACACACTTCAAGTCCTATAGGTGCTTCTGGGAAGAAAATATAGCTCTGTGTGTGTAATGGGAATAACACACTTCAAGTCCTATAGGTGCTTCTGGGAAGAAAATATAGCTCTGTGTGTGTAATGGGAATAACACACTTCAAGTCCTATAGGTGCTTCTGGGAACAAAATATAGCTCTGTGTGTGTGATGGGACTAACACACTTCAAGTCCTATAGGTGCTTCTGGGAACAAAATATAGCTCTGTGTGTGTGATGGGACTAACACACTTCAAGTCCTATAGGTGCTTCTGGGAACAAAATATAGCTCTGTGTGTGTGATGGGACTAACACACTTCAAGTCCTATAGGTGCTTCTGGGAACAAAATATAGCTCTGTGTGTGTAATGGGACTAACACACTTCAAGTCCTATAGGTGCTTCTGGGAACAAAATATAGCTCTGTGTGTGTGATGGGACTAACACACTTCAAGTCCTATAGGTGCTTCTGGGAACAAAATATAGCTCTGGGTGATGGGACTAACACACTAAGTCCTATAGGTGCTTCTGGGAACAAAATATAGCTCTGTGTAATGGGACTAACACACTTCAAGTCCTATAGGTGCTTCTGGGAAGAAAATATAGCTCTGTGTGTGTAATGGGACTAACACACTTCAAGTCCTATAGGTGCTTCTGGGAACAAAATATAGCTCTGTGTGTGTGATGGGACTAACACACTTCAAGTCCTATAGGTGCTTCTGGGAACAAAATATAGCTCTGTGTGTGTGATGGGACTAACACACTTCAAGTCCTATAGGTGCTTCTGGGAACAAAATATAGCTCTGTGTGTGTGATGGGACTAACACACTTCAAGTCCTATAGGTGCTTCTGGGAACAAAATATAGCTCTGTGTGTGTGATGGGACTAACACACTTCAAGTCCTATAGGTGCTTCTGGGAACAAAATATAGCTCTGTGTGTGTAATGGGACTAACACACTTCAAGTCCTATAGGTGCTTCTGGGAAGAAAATATAGCTCTGTGTGTGTAATGGGACTAACACACTTCAAGTCCTATAGGTGCTTCTGGGAACAAAATATAGCTCTGTGTGTGTGATGGGAATAACACACTTCAAGTCCTATAGGTGCTTCTGGGAAGAAAATATAGCTCTGTGTGTGTAATGGGACTAACACACTTCAAGTCCTATAGGTGCTTCTGGGAACAAAATATAGCTCTGTGTGTGTGATGGGACTAACACACTTCAAGTCCTATAGGTGCTTCTGGGAACAAAATATAGCTCTGTGTGTGTGATGGGACTAACACACTTCAAGTCCTATAGGTGCTTCTGGGAACAAAATATAGCTCTGTGTGTGTGATGGGACTAACACACTTCAAGTCCTATAGGTGCTTCTGGGAACAAAATATAGCTCTGTGTGTGTAATGGGACTAACACACTTCAAGTCCTATAGGTGCTTCTGGGAACAAAATATAGCTCTGTGTGTGTAATGGGACTAACACACTTCAAGTCCTATAGGTGCTTCTGGGAACAAAATATAGCTCTGTGTGTGTAATGGGACTAACACACTTCAAGTCCTATAGGTGCTTCTGGGAAGAAAATATAGCTCTGTGTGTGTAATGGGACTAACACACTTCAAGTCCTATAGGTGCCTCTGGGAACAAAATGAAGGAGCTCTGCCTGCCTGCCACGAACACACTACAAGTCCTATAGGTGCTTCTGGTAACAAAATATAGGAGCTCTGCCTGCCTGCCACGAACACACTACAAGTCCTATAGGTGCTTCTGGTAACAAAATATAGGAGCTCTGCCTGCCTGCCACGAACACACTACAAGTCCTATAGGTGCTTCTGGTAACAAAATATAGGAGCTCTGCCTGCCTGCCACGAACACACTACAAGTCCTATAGGTGCTTCTGGTAACAAAATATAGGAGCTCTGCCTGCCTGCCACGAACACACTACAAGTCCTATAGGTGCTTCTGGTAACAAAATATAGGAGCTCTGCCTGCCTGCCACGAGCACACTACAAGCCCCTCTTTCTCAATCAATCTTTGTAACTGAATCTATCTAACTCAATCTCTGTAAGTGAATCTCTCTAACTATCTAAATGCAGCAGAGTGTCACAGAATCTGCCTGCTCAATCTGCGCCGGAACAGCATGTGACCGGCGCAGACGGCGTGGCGGCGTTTTATAGGGGGGGGCGTGTACTACAGCCCCTGAGCTGTAATTGGCTACAGGCGTCCTGCCTGTAGCCAATTATGGCTCTTCGAGTTTCCGGGGCTGTGATTGGCCAAGCATGCGGGGTCACAGTGCATGCTTGGCCAATCATCAGCCAGCAATGCACTGCGTCGGCCGCGCCGGCCGCAATGCATTGCGGGGCCGCGCGCATCACACGAACGTGATGCGAGCGGCCAAAATAGTTCTGGGCTCGCCGAGCGAGCGAACGCCCGGTGCTCGATGCGAACGTGGGTTCGCATCGAGCACCGGGCCCATCCTTACGTGGGATAATGGACAGGGCACTTGAGGCAGAACAGAGGCAGGAAGAGGAGGACTTCCTTGCCTCTCAGGGCCCCCTTTATCCAGACAGTGTTCCTTCTGTCCCACCCATCACACAGGAGGAGGAGGAGGAGGAGGGGGGGAGGATTGTGTGAGCATGGAGGTGGAGCCTGGCACTCAGCATCAGCAGCAGCAGTCTTTTAGGGATGATGTACAGTCCCAACAAACCAGTGGACTTGTACGTGGCTGGGAGGAGGTGGCTGGCGATCATGTCATCCTCAGTGACCCAGAAGACTCCGGACCGAATGCCTCAGCTAACCTACGTAGCATGGCCTCCCTGATCCTGCAAAGCCTGCGGAAGGATCCTCGTGTTCTTCGGATCAAGGAGAGGGACCATTACTGGCTGGCCACTCTCCTTGATCCACGGTACAAGGGTAAGGTTGCGGACCTTATCTTGCCGTCGCAGAGGGAGCAGAGGATGAGACATCTCAGGGAGGCCTTGCAGAAAGGTCTGTGCAACGCGTTTCCAGAAACTGGGAGGTTACAAACTCCTGGTCCTGGACGACGAGTTGCTGAGGCTTCGGTCAGTAGCAGAAGGAGCGGTGGGGAAGGTGGACGTCTGACCGATGCGTTCAGACAATTTTTTAGTCCGCAGCCCCAAGGTATGATCGGTTCCAGCAACCATCGCCAGCGTCTGATATACATGGTGCAGGAATACCTAGGGGCAAGGTCAGACTTGGACACCTTTCCCACCAAAAATCCTCTGGCTTACTGGGTCCTGAGGATGGATCACTGGCCAGAGCTTGCACAGTATGCAATTGAGCTACTGGCCTGTCCTGCATCCAGCGTTCTTTCCGAACGCACATTCAGTGCTGCTGGAGGATTTCTTCACCGATCACAGGGTGCGCCTGTCCACCGACTCGGTTGATCGACTGACCTTCATAAAAATGAATCAGTCTTGGATCACCACCAGCTACCAGGCACCTGAAGCGGATATAACTGAATAATTTATAATGTCACATCCCTTCAAGACTGCCTATGCTGAGTGACTGTCCTGTTATGTTCACTGACTATCCTCTTCCTCCTCCTCAATGATCCATGCCACCACATCAGTGCCTAAGGCACAATTTTTCAGCCCCTGTATAACAGGGGCGTGTAATTACAATTTTTTAAAAAAAATGCTTTGCAACAGGTGTGACTGCTGTGCTCCAAGTACAGTATCTGTGAGGGGTTGCAGTGTTGTGGCACCAGCACCAGTGCCTAAGGCACCATTTTTCAACCCCTGTTGGGGCGTGTAATTACAATTTTTAGGCAATGCTTTGCAACAGGTCTCATTGCTGTGCTCAGAGTACAGTATCTGTGAGGGGTTGCAGTGTTGTGGCACCAGCACCAATGCCTAAGGCACAATTTTTCAGCCCCTGTTCAACAGGTGCATGCAATTACAAATCTTGATCTAATAACTCAAAGCAGGGCCCATTCCTGCACCCACCAAGAGTAACTGTGAGGGCTTACAGTCTTGTGGCAACACCGTCCACCACCACCACCACCACCACCACCAAAGGCCCAATTTTTCTGCCCGGTTTAACAGGTGCATGCAATTACAAATCTTGATCTAATAACTCACAGCAGGGCCCATTCCTGCGCCCACCAAGAGTAACTGTGAGGGCTTACTGTCTTGTGGCAACACCGTCCACCACCACCACCAAAGGCCCAATTTTTCTGCCCTGTTCAACAGGTGCATGCAATTACAAATCTTGATCTAATAACTCACAACAGGGCCCATTCCTGCACCCACCAAGAGTAACTGTGAGGGCTTATAGTCTTGTGGCAACACCGTCCAAAACCACCACCAAAGGCCCAATTTTTCTGCCCCGTTCAACAGGTGCATGCAAGTACAAATCTTGATCTAATAACTCACAGCAGGGCCCATTCCTGTGCCCACCAAGAGTAACTGTGAGGGCTAACAGTGTTGTGGCTACACCAACATCTAATAGGGCAAATTTCTGCAGAGTATATACGGCAGGCCCCTACTTTCAAACATCCAACTTACAAACGACTCCTACTTGCAAACGGAAAGAGAAGACAGGAAGTGAGAGGAAATCTACCCCTAGGAAGGGAAATTCTATCCTGTTACATTTAATTTGGGAAAAAGGTATCTCCTCTCTACTGATGCTTTATCACCAATCCTTGTTTCAATTAAAACCCCACTTTTCCAAAAACATTTGTCATTGGGACGGAAAGTGAGGTGAAATGTTCTGAACAGATGTGCAAAGACAGCAAATGTTACAGGGGTGATAACCCCTCCCTATGTTCTCCAAAAAGCTTAAAAATAGATTTTTTTGGGATGGAGCTACACTTCATAATGTACCTGTTCAGATTTTACTTAAGAACAAACCTACAGTCCGTGTCTTGTTTGCACCACCTATATACTGATGTTCAGAGTATATAGGGTTGTAGGTATAGGGTTTTATTTTGGGTGCGGGGTCCCCCTTAATATCCATACAAGACCCAAAGGGGCTGGGGTGGGGGGGGGGGGTGATGGGGTAGCCATGCCATTTTTCTCAAGGATTTTCAGCCATATGGCGGCCAGGACAAGACATGACATTACAGCCGCAAGTGGTTTTAAATGGCTTCTTTTTTTCCTTTACAAATGTCATTTTGTGCAGGGACAGTTCTAAACACGGGAAACACATGCCACTTCACAGGCATACTTTAGACACCCCCAGGTACCATATTTAAAGGAAAATTTCACTTTTTTTTTTTTTCACTTTATGCATCATTAAAATGACTGCTCCCGAAAAAATGTTAGTTTTTAAAAGTTCTTTTTGCATTGATATATGTCCCCTGGGGCAGGACCCAGGTCCCAAAACCTGTTTTATGACATTAACATGCATATTGGCCGTTGTAATTAGCAATTTTGAATTCGAACGTTCGCGTCCATTATAATGAATAGGGTTCGAAAATTTGCGCGAACTTTCGGTCCGTTCGAAGGTTATGGTGCGAACCGAACCCGGGGGTGTTCGGCTCATCCCTAATGGGGAGTGTTGGGAGACATATGGGATCACACAAGCACACCAACTCTTTAGAGATGGGGCCTTCCGTACATTTGAGGACATGAAGATAGAACACCAGCTACCAAACACAATCTTTTATAGATATTTAAAGTTGAGGCACGCTGCTCATGCGCAGTACGGTACTCAGAGGGTAGCACTGACCACCTCTAAAATGGAACAACTTATAGCAGAAGAGGACCACACCAAACTCATATCTAGATATTACTTTGCTCTACTGACAACTTCCTCCCCCAGGATGGATAGGGTGTTCGCGCAGTGGAAGGCGGACATCCCCTCCATATCAGAGGAAACATGGGGTGAGATCCTGGAGACTATGCTGCCTTCACTGATCTCGGCCAAGGACAAACAGATACAATTTCACTACCTCCACAGGATATACTACACTCCACAAAGGCTCCATAAAATGGGCAGAAAGGAATCCCCTAATTGTGACAGGTGCAAAAGAGAAACAGGTGACTTTTTCCATATGGTTTGGCAGTGTTCGGAAATAGCCAAGTTCTGGATAGCTATTCTTCAGTACTTGGAAGATGCTCTGGCTCTGCCCAACATATACTCCCCTGCTAGATGCTTATTGGGCGACCTAGAAGACGAAAGCGTATCTGCATCTCAGAAAACTCTCCTTAGAATACTTTTTTTCTACGCTAAAAAAGCAATTGCTCTCAAGTGGAAGGACGTAAATCCACCCTCTCTACAGAACTGGATTGACTTAGTGAATAGCTCCTTGCCAATGTATAAACTCACATACGCGGCTAGGGGGACTGTAAAAAAATTCGACAAAATATGGGCGGGATGGCTGAAATATGCCCCCTGTGAAGGAATACCTGACTAAGATGGGAGGTAGGGGAGTGAACGAAAGTTGTTGAATATGTGAATGTCTACTGATTATGACCCAGCAGTCAATTGATGCAATGTTATGCGCCATACATGGACTTTAAGGTACTGGAAGATGTTGTAATAAAAATACACCCACACTGAGAAATGTACAGTAAATAGATTTATTGCTTTAAAAAAAAAAACTACAAAACAGAAATATCTAGGCATGTATAAATCTTACTAATAACAGTTGTACAGTTGTTAACATGTTGTACAAGATATATGTCACTATTTTTGTATATGTTATTTTGTTTTTTGAAAATAAAAAAATTTAACCTTTAAAAAAAAAAAAAAAAGAATGTTCCAGGGTTTAAGGGGTTGGGGAAAATTACAAGACTGTGGCTACAAATAATGAGACTATGGGCTTAAGACCTGGAGACTGGTTGTTGCGTACCTAGTAGGTGAGCCCGAATTGCAGAGGATGGCCTCTCTTACGCCTCCGACTCAAGGCCCCTGATAGGATAAACAGGAAGAGCAGGAGTGAGGAGTGGTACGAGTGCCTGGCAGGATCAACAGCAGGAGGTCAGTCCAGAGGTTTGGGAGATTCCTTGCAGAAGGTAAAAGGCATGAACTGGCACAGCAGGTTGGTACCCAGAGCAGGCAAGATGGGTAGGCAGGTACAGCAGGCAGGAACTGTATCAGCAGACTGGAACCAGGAACAAGCTGGATCAGCAAACAGGCACAGCAGGCTGGAACTGGATCAGGGGACTGGAACCTGGAACAAGCTTGATCAGCAAACAGGCACAGCAGGCTTGAACTGGATCAGCGGACTGGAACCAGGAACAAGCTGGATCAGCAAACAGGCACAGCAGGCTTGAACTGGATCAGCGGACTGGAACCAGAAACAAGCTGGATCAGCAAACAGGCACAGCAGCCTGGAACTGGATCAGTGGACTGGAACCAGGAACAAGCTTGATCAGCAAACAGGCATAGCAGGCTGGAACTGGATCGGCAAACTGGAACCAGGAACACGCTGGATCAGCAAACAGGCACAGCAGGCTGGAACTGGATCAGCGAAATGGAACCAGGAACAAGCTGGATCAGCAAACAGGCACAGCAGGCTGGAACTGGATCAGCGGACTGGAACCAGGAACAAGCTGGATCAGCAAAAAGGCACAGCAGGCTGGAACTGCATCAGTGGACTGGAACCAGGAACAAGCTGGAGAGGGACTTTAGGGAAGTCAGGCAAGCCGGGTCAGTTATCAGACGGGGAGCAGAAGGATCAGAGGAGCAGGCAGAAGAGTAGTCCGACAGGCTAAGGGTCAGGTGCAGGCAGATTGCAGGGATGGTCACAGGCAAGCCGGATAAACACAGGATCAGATTTCAGATAAGCAAGGAACACACGGAACACTGTAGAGCAGACAGCAAAGTTCACATGTGTCAGTGAGGTTTAAATAGCCCGCCGGGCACTAATGGGCGTGCGTGCGCACATTCCTGACACTGGCCAAATTGGTCAGGAAGGTCTCCGAGGCCATTTGGAGGACTGGGTACTGAACACAGAAAATATAATCGCTGCCATGCGTTAGGTCATATTGCTGCTAACTATTTAGTAAATGATGAACCAATGCAATGTGATAATGCTTATTTGAAAAGCGCATGTCTCTTTTTGCACAAGTGGCATGTACTGCATCATGTCAGGCATGAATGGAAAAACAAATGTGTGTGATTTCAGTTGATAAAAAGCCAGTCACTGCTCTGCTAGATTCTGGTAGTGTTATGACATTAGTTAAAGGTGATTGTGTAAATCCTGCAAAGTTACACCCTAGCACTATTGAGGTTATTTGCATACATGGTGACACTACCACTACCAGACTACCAGACTGCTGTGGTTGAGGTTGATACTGCTTGGGGCACGGTGACACATTCAGTGGGGGTGGTACCCTCACTACTTCATGAAGCCCTAGTGGGGAGAGATTTTTCACACTTTTGGAGTTTGTGGGAAAACAAAAAGAGTCAGTAGGACAGAGCTCCCCCTGTTGAGGAAACACCGGAACTCACTTCAGAACCTTTTGATTGCTAAATTGAAACTGTTGGTGTGTCCAAGGAAGAGGTAGATTCTTTTCCCTTTTCCTGTAATGGCTGGGGAGCAGGAGGAGCTGGAATCCTGCCCACAGCTTGAGGATAATGAACAAGAATTTATCTCTGACTCTAATAGTGAGAGTGGGCAGAATATTGTGCCTGACTTAGAAGTCAGGAAATATGATTTTTGTACGGAACAACTAAGAGACACCACACTCAATAGAGCCAGAGAAAACATTAAAATGATGGATGGGGTACATGTTGAAACTAATGTAGGAGTGTCTTTTCCCTATATGGCTCTTAAAAATAACTTGTTGTATCAGGTGGTAAAGCAAGGGGAGGAGGAGGTGGAGCAGCTAGTGGTTCCTAAACCCTATTGCCGGATGGTATTAGATTTAGCCCATGGTCATATAATGGGTGGATATCTGGGTACAGAGAAAACCAAGGAGAGAATAACCCAGAGATCCTTTTGGCCTGGGTTACATACTGGTAATACTGGACTATGTCACATGGTATCCTGAAGCCATTCCCTGCGTAATACCTCAGCTGCCTATTTGGACGATGTCATCCACAGCCCAGATTGGGAATCTCATTTCCCCCAGGGTGTAAGCAGTAGTAGATTCCCTTAGGAAAGCAGGAATCTTTGCCAACCCCAGAAAGTGTGCCATTGGCTTGCAGGATGCCAAATACCTTGGCTATGTTATTGGTCGAGGGCTGATCAAGCCTCAGATCAATAAAATTTAAGCAGTTGAAAAGTGGCCCCAACCTATTAATAAAAAGCAAGTTCATACATTTCTTGGGATCACAGGATACTACAGGCATTGTATACTTAATTTTGACATCATTGCAGCTCCACTGACAGATCTGACGAAGGGTAAAAGGTCGGTCATGATTAAGTAGAATCCTGAGGCAGAGAAGGCATTTCATATGTTGAAGCAAGCTCTTTGTGTACAACCTGTGCTCGTGAGTTCACAAAGGAGTTTGTGGTACAGACAGACGCCTCTGATGTGGGACTGGGTCCAGTACTGTCCCAAATCAGAGATGGTGAGGAGCACCCAGTGCTCAGCCAATCAGGAGGGAGAGTCCCGGACGGCCGAGACACTCATGGACGTCACTGGACAGAGATGGGGCTCCGGAAAGTATTAGGGGGGCTGAGCACACAGAAGGCTTTTTAGCTTAATGCATAATATGCATTAAGCTAAAAAACCTTCTGACTTTACAACCACTTTAATGAAATGTCACTTTGAGACAAAAAGCTGAACAGACATAAGAAAAATGATGCCTTTGTTGAGCAGGAATGTTTAGCTATCAAATGGGCCTTAGATGCCCTGAAATGTTACCTGTTGGGGAGATCATTCAAACTAATCACTGATCATGCCCCTCTCAATTTAACTGAACCCATTAGATTTTAGTCAACTAAAATGTACCGATTTTAATTTGGCTTTAGTCATAGTCTTTTTTGACTAAACTGACAATTTATTTTTAGTTGCATTTTAGTCAACTAAAAAATGTGTTAATTTCTTTGACAAAAATATTTAGTCAACGAAATTAACACTGGTGTGGAGTGGAGCATCCAGATAAAATTCTACGTGGACGTCAGTTGGCTATTTGAAGCAGAATAGGGCACATGCACAATGTTTTGGGTTTTTCTTTTGCCTGTAGTGCATTCGTATTGTGCCTAGGGTGAACTCAGCCTAGGTCATAATGACAGACACTTTCCTGATTAACAAAAGATTTTGATTATGATATCTTTATTGACAAAAATTTAAAGTAAAGCTACAATGGTTTTTGGCCAGTTTTAATATAACTTTAACACATTTAAAACTGCAAGTTTTTAAACAGTTTTATATCATTTTTACATATGAAATTTGTATATTATAAATACATATATAATATAGGGTGCACCATGAAACAGTTTTTAACCACTTTCAAACCGGACCATTTTGCTGGCTTAAGACCAGACCACTTTTTGCGATTTGGCACTGCGTCGCTTTAACTGACAATTGCGCGGTCGTGCGACGTGGCTCC
The DNA here is from genome assembly GCA_028564925.1 of Lithobates sylvaticus. Classification (NCBI taxonomy): domain Eukaryota; kingdom Metazoa; phylum Chordata; class Amphibia; order Anura; family Ranidae; genus Lithobates; species Lithobates sylvaticus. The sequence continues at coordinate 264,245,032 of CM053026.1, forward strand.
CAAACAAAATTGACGTCATTTCTTTCCCACAAATAGAGCTTTCTTTTGGTGGTATTTGATCGCCCCTGCGATTTTTATTTTTTGCGCTATAAACAAAAAAAGAGCGACAATTTTGAAAAAAAAACACATTATTGTTTACTTTTTGCTATAATAAATATCCCCCAAAAATATATAAAAAAACATTTTTTTTCCTCAGTTTAGGCCGATACGTATTCTTCTACCTATTTTTGGTAAAAAAAATAGCAATAAGCGATTATTGATTGGTTTGCGCAGAAGTTATAGCGTTTACAAAATAGGGGATAGTTTTATAGCATTTTTATTAATAATTTTTTTTTTTACTAATAATAGCGGCGATCAGCGATTTTTATTGTGACTGCAACATTATGGCAGACACATCGGACATTTTTGACACATTTTTGGGACCATTGTCATTTATACAGCAATCAGTGCTATTTAAATGCATTGATTCCTGTGTAAATGACACTGGCAGTGAAGGGTTTAACCACTAGGTGGCAGTGTAGGGGTTACATGTTCCTAGAGGCGTGTTTCTAACTGTGGGGGGTCGTGGCTGTCAGCTAGTGAATGCTGATCTCTGCTCCAATCACAGGGAGCAGAGGCCAGCGTCACTAGTTGCTAGGCAGAACGGGGAGATGCTGTTCTTTTCCGCATCTCCCCGTTCAGCATTCCCGTGAGACGATCGCGGGTATTCCCGCGGCGATCGAGTCCGCGGGACCTGCGACCGGCCTCAGGGGGGTCCCGACCTGCGCGAGCGCGCTCGATGGCACAGCGGCATCTTAAAGGCGACGTACCTGTACGCCCTTATGCCTGTCCGTGCCATTCTGTCGACGTACATTGTCGTGCGCCGGTCGGGAATCGGTTAAAGAACGTTTTTTTGTGTAGCAGTGTAACAGTGTAGCAGTAGCAATTTCCATAGTGATTGTCTTTGCCTAACTAAATGTTTATATGGTCCTGCCTGAACATAATAAAGAAAATGGAAACTAAAGTGATTGTAAAGTCTTTTTTTTTTTTCTATAAAAATAACAAACATGTCATACTTACTTGCTCTGTTGCAGTGGATTTGCACAGACCAACCCAGATCCTCCTCTTCTTGGGTCTCTCTTCGGTACTCCTGGCCCCTTCCTCCTGTTGAGTGCCCCCACAGCTAGCAGCTTACTATGGGGGCACCCGAGCCGAGCTGCAGCTCTGTGTGTCCATTCAGACACGGAGCTGCTGTTCAGGCCCTGCCCCCTCTCTCTCCTGATTGTCTAACTGACTTTGACAGCAGCGGGAGCCAATGGCGCCACTGCTGTGTCTCAGCCAATCAGAAGGGAGAGTCCCGGACGGCCGAGACACTCGTGGATGTCGCTGAACAGAGATAGAGCTCTGGTAAGTATTAGGGGGGCCGAGGGGGGCTGCTGCACACAGAAGGCTTTTTAGCTTAATGCATAGAATGCATTAAGCTAAAAAACCTCCTGACTTTACAACCACTTTAATGAAATGTCACTTTGAGACAGGTGACAACAAAAACAAAACTTTTTATGTGAGGCTAATGTGAACCAGCAGTTAAGTATATGTTACCCTAAATCTTAGTGTCTATCAGGTTCATACATTCCTTCCATCTGAAATACCTGGTTGACGCTGCCTGTCTTCCTTCTTCTTTGTTTTAAACTGACCATGCAAAGCCCAGAACCTGATATGTCCTTGCATGGTCAGTGTCCCTGGGCTTGCCAGCCTGCCTGTAACTTATGTAGTCAGTTCGACTGCCACTCTGTAGGCAGGTGCAGTTTAGTTCTCCACTGCAGGTGGCACTCTTCCGCAGCGGCACTGCAGTTGGAGAGGAAACCAAGAGTAGCATGGTTTCTCCTGACTTTCTCCTGGGTCACTGGCAAAGCGATCCAATTGGATGCTGCCAACTCATGTAACTCTAGCAACCATCTTATGTCAGGCAGAGCCTATTTGGGGGCCTGGCTCCCAAGCTTGGCACACATTTGCGAGTGGGTAGAGTAGGGACAGATACTCCACCTGATAAGGACCGTACTAGGGGCAGGGAAAGGCTCCTGACCAGAAGGGTAAGCGTAGGGCTCGCAAGTTCATGCATCTTCCCGTTGAGCATGAGATTGCCAGGCCACACTCTGCCCCTCCTAACAGGCACTGTCAGTTCAGCTGAAACCTGCTTTCTCCATGCTGCTGGACCTGTGAGTGTTCTCGGTTGTTTTTTTTTTTTCCACTGGTTTTATTGTGAACTGTCTTTGCATTATTCCAATACAAGTTCTTTCATTGAACTTGGACTATATGTGTTATTGCTGCTGCAGCCCACCTACAACCCCCTTTGCCCCCAGGCCATCCCTTTGTAGATTGACAGTGGCTTTCAGCCCTAGCCTTATTCTTACCCATCTTTTTTGATGTAATATGTATCTGCCCTCTTCAGAAACAAAGCTGCCCCTTGCTATCAGGTAGAGGAGATTAGCCCTTGCCCCCCCCCCCCCGCTATCACATAAAGGAGATTCCAAAGCACTGTGCAGTCAACAACATAAACTTATAAAAAAAGGGTAAAATTATGCTTTTTATAACCTAAGCAGGATCTATATTTGAAAGTGTCTTGAAGCTTGTGCAATCACAACTCCATTAAATTCTTTGTTGTAATCTTTGAGGATATGTTAAAATGAATTACTTCACTGTACAGGAGTGCAAATATTGTTTAAGCAGAATCACCTGGACAGCCTAAAAAATTCAGCCAACATGACTCATGAAAATGATTTCGTCCTCAACATTCCAGAGAAACTGCTCTCCTAAAACTAACAAATGATCTACTAACGGACAAAACTAAGGGACACTATTCTGACCTCTCTGCTGCCTTCAATACGGTTAACAACCCCCTCCTCCTCAAAAAACTCCATGCCTTTGGTCTCCGTGACTGTACTCTTCGCTGGTTTTCTACCTACATATTTAACCGCACCGTTAGCGTCTACAGTTCTACTGCCTCCTCTCCTCTTCCTTTCTCTGTTGGGGTCGCCCAAGGTTCTGTTCTTGGACCTCTCCTATTTTCAATCTACACCTCCTCCCTGGGTCAGCTGATAGCCTCCCATGGCTTTCAATACCATCTCTACGCTGACGACACTCAAATCTAATTTCTCTACCCCTCAACTCACTCCTTCAGTCTCCTCACGTATCACTATTTTACTATCAGATATATCAGTATGGATGTCACACCACTTCCTCAAACTTAATCTATCCAAAACCAAACTTATAATTTTTCCTCCCCCACGTGCCTCTTCCCCTGATCTCTCGGTCAAAATTGATGGCACAACTATCAGCCCATCCCCACATGCCAAGTAGTACTAGGAGTAGTCCTGGACTCTGAACTCTCCTTTAAGCCCCATGTCCAATCACTGTCCAAATCTTGCCTCCTCAACCTCCGGAACATCTCCAAAATATGCCCCTTTCTAACAAATGACACAAAGCAAAGCTCTTAATTCACTCCCTGGTCATGTCTCACCTCGATTACTGCAACTCCCTCCTCATTGGCCTACCGCTGCATACTCTATCCCCCCTTTAGTCCATCATGAATGCTGCTGCCAGACTCATCCACCTTACCAACCACTCTGTCTCTGCTACTCCTTTCTGTCAATCCCTCCACTGGCTTCCACTCACCCAACAAATGAAATTCAAAATACTAACAACTACCTACAAAGCAATCCACAACTCTGCCCCCATCTACATCACTGACCTAGTCTCAAAATACCAACCTAATTGGTCTCTTCGTTCTTCTCAAGACCCCCTGCTCTCTAGCTCTCTCATCACCTCCTCCCATGCTCGTCTCCAGGACTTTTCCAGAGCCTCTCCAAGCCTATGGAACTCCTTACCCCAATCTGTCCGTCTATCTCCTACTCTATTAGCTTTTAGACGATCCCTGAAAACCCTCCTCTTCAGAGAAGCCTATCCTACCCACACCTAACAACTGTGTTTTTATTTTGTCCATCTGATCATCCCCCATAGCCACTCCCCTTTCTTCCACTTGGCCCTCCCTTCTAGAGTGTAAGCTCTAATGAGCAGGGCCCTCTGATCCCTCCTGTATTGAACTGTATTGTAATTGTACTGTCTTCCCCGATGTTGTAAAGCACTGCGCAAACTGTTGGCGCTATATAAATCCTATATAAAAATGAACAACTGCGCTGCAAACAATCGTGCGATTGTAACTCAAAATATATAGTGAACCAACATATATTGAAATCAGCTCAATTAGCACAATAAATTTACACCTCCTTATAACTTATAATTAATGCCAGGTTCAAAGGAAGTCCATAGTGACACAAAAAAATTATATATAATCAGAAGTGAAAAGAACAATCATTGGTGACTGTGTGTCCTTGTAAAAGTCAATGTGATTTTGTAAAGAACACAATAAAACATAAAGAAGATTCCAGAGATTCCGCAGTGCTCTTATTCAATAGTCAACAGCTCAAAGGGGTGATCCTGATGAAAGAAAGAAGACACCTCCACCATCCAAACACACTGACCCTTACCGGATTGTGCGACCCCCTGTCACAGAGGTCACACTGGCTTGTGGCTTAATCCCGGCCAAGGGTTTCCAAAGGCTTTAGCAGGTTACTCAGGATGGAGGGTACGAGCTCAGAAACAGTCAAGCGAGGAACATAGAATGAAAGAAGCAATCCATAGTGTATCTCTGTATACAATTTATTTAAAAGGTAAAAAAATATTGCACTTACAAAGTAGCAATCGATAAAAGCATGTGTTTAGCCGGCCGGCTCAATTTCGCTGCCCGTTCGCTTCCGGGATCTGCGTGGTTTGTGTGGTGACGTCAGCACGCCGCTCCTCCTGCTGTTGATCTTGCCAGGCACTCGTACCACTCCTCACTCCTGCTCTTCCTGTTTATCCTATCAGGGGCCTCTAGTCGGAGGCGTAAGAGAGGCCATCCTCTGCAATTCGGGCTCACCTACTAGGTACGCAACAGCCAGTCTCCAGGTCTTAAGCCCATAGTCTCATTATTTGTAGCCACAGTCTTGTAATTTTTCCCCAACCCCTTAAATCCTGGAACAGTCTTACCGGATCCTCCGGGGGGGTTTTAACCCCTAGAGACATTGGGCTGGGTCACGGATAGGTTTAACAAGTACTCAGCAGCCGTATACATCTCTCCACCAGGTCCACCAGCTGGTTTGCAGACTTAGCGTCTCCATGGTTGACCCACTTCCTCAAAGTGGCAGGGAGCGTGTGCAAGTAGCGGCCCATGACCACACACTCCACAATCTGGGGGCCTGAAAAAGTCTCTGGCTGCAGACACTTTTTGGTGAGGTGTATCAATTCATACATCTGGGAGGGGGTGGCTTGTCATTACTGTTTGCCCACTGATGTACCCGCTGAGCCCAGAAAGCAATAGTGACCCCCAGGCATGCAAATATCTCAGCCTTCAGTGTCTCATAGTCCTGGGCAGCATCTGGTTCCCGGTCAAAAATAGGCCTTTTGGGGTTCTCTGATCAGAAAGAGTGCTAGCAGTCCTCATTGCTCTTTTTGCCTTCTTCCCAAACAGCGACTCTTTCAAAAGTTGCAAGATAGGCTTCCACATCATCTGCAGGTGTCATCTTCTGCAAGTAATAGCTGGCACGCACCATTTTTTGTTCCACTGGAAATGGACCTGCAGAACCAATCTTTAATTCCACCAGGGCCTCCTAGCGGTTGGTTTCCTGCTGCTGGCGGTTGGTTTCCTGCTGGGTTGCAGTGGCCTGCAGCAGGGCTCTTAACATGTTCATCTTTCCACTTGTTCAAGAAGATGCCCGCCCAGATCCAGCATATGTCAAGGGTTAGCTCAAAGGGGATCACCTTCCCTGGGAAAAAGGTAGTCCAAACATCAGGTTTCTTAAAATCTGACTTGTAGCCAGTTTTATTTTAACCACTTCAATACCAAGCACTTTCGCCCCTTCCTGCCCAGGACAATTTTCAGCTTTCAGCCCCATCGAACTTTGAATGACAATTGCACGGTCATGCAACACTGTACCCAAACTTAGTTTCTATCACTTTCTTCCCACAAATAGAGCTTTCTTTTGGTGGTATTTGATCATTTGACTGGGGTTTTTTCTTTTTTGCTAAACTAACAAAATAAGTTTTTCTTAGTTTGTGATAACATTTTGTTTTCTCCTTTACTGATGGGCACTGATGAGGCGGCACTAATGAGTTGGCACTGATGGGCACTGATTGTAGAATTGATGGGCACTGATAGGCAGCTGTGATGGGCACTGACAGGTGGCACTGATGGGCAGCACTGTTGAGGTACTGACAGGTGTTACTGCTGGGCACTGATCGGCACTGTGGTGGGCACTGACAGACTTTATTATTGGGGCACTGCTGGCAGCTGTTGGGCACTGATGGGCACATCTGATGGGGGCTGTGCTGGTAATCAATGCGCTGATTAGCAGTACAGACCTCCCCTCTGACAGGGAGAACACCCAGTCAGGATAACAGAACCACCGCCCGGCCGTCAATCTGCTAAAGGCCGAGCAGGAAGTGGTTAAAAGATTGCATGAAAATAATGCAAACAAAAACAGAAAATAAATCCTTGCCATCCAGGTACTAACTGAACATTGCAGGTTCCTAACTCACCGGGGAAGGGCTTTTCCCAGTCACACACAAAACAAAGATAATGCTCTCTCAGGTTTTTGCTTCCTGAGTCCCAGGCCAAGAGCAATCCTTTGGTCTAGTCCTGCTTAATTTATACCACCTTTTATTGGGCACAAGTGGACCGCAAAATCTGGTCCAGAACCAACCCTGCCAAGATGGCTGGTTAAACCCGGACCAGATTCCACCTTAGTTTTCTCCAAACGAATGCATGCAAGGTGAAACATAACGTCCATCAATCATGTCACACATGTTATTATTTATGGTATTAACTTTAAGGTTTGAACATGCACTCCAGACACAGATTTAGCCATTGTGATATATAAGTTATATATCACAACGGATAAATCTGTGTCTGGAGTGCATGTTAAAAACTTAATAGCATAAATAAGGTTATTCGATTTTTTACTCCAGGAATAAATAATGAGTTTTAACTAAACTAAATGTACTTGAGATTTTAGTAGACTAAAATACAACTAAAACAATTCAGATGACTATAATACGACTAAAACTAAAATGGCAATTTAGTCAAAAGACTATGAATGTGAATAATGGAGGCAAAGGAGTGGATAATCCGTACGACTTTGGCAGCTTGGCAAGAACATACTGCAGATTCAGATTATGTCCCATCAAGTCTTGATGTTGCCTCGTTGAAACTAGCGGACCCCGACTTTGGGTTGCCTACCTGATCTCAAATTATGCCATGTTCCTTCATATGTGATATTGGCTTAATCCTTTTTTGTGCAGTAGTACATGCCCGTGTGAGTGGTCTTGTGTTTTTCAGAAGGTATAAAATGCATCCAATCCTTCCCCCCCCCCTTATTTCCCATTCTACCCCCTCCCTCTTTTCTTTTTATCTTTTCTTTGGTTATTCATTGCTTATAGGAGATATTAGGTGCTTGGGTAACTAAGTTTGCAACAGACAATCCTATATTATCACTCCGGTGGTCCCGGGCACCCGATGGACTGTATGGTGGGCGCCAGGGAAAACTCCCAGTGTGGTGTTTGCATCATGTTGCCCATCGATTATTGTCTTGACCTCTAATATGGTCTTTATGGCCTCCTTTTTCTGCTGGGTTGACCTCTGACCAACAATGTTACTTGAGATACTGCTGATTCCTGGCACTTACTCTAGACCAGGTTCTGTAGTATTTTTGAGTTTGTTTGTTTTCATTATATTTCCTGTACTGTTTTTTTCCCCCACTATGTATTTCCATGTACGCCATTAAGGTGATTTTTTTTTTTTTCTGAACAATAATTTTGTCATTTATTTCAGTCATTAATAACAAGAATAGTTACAGTAATTCAGAAATGCTGTTGCATAGTTATATAACACTTGATATCCTGGGCCAGCCTACCCCTAATGGGTTCAAACTATAGGCATGGACTGGATATCAAGTTTTTGTTTTGTTTTGTTTTTTAAGGCACTTAAGAGACTACAACTACATCAGCAGGGTCATGGTTATCTGAACAAGAGATAACAAGGCAGCACCGAATATGTTGTAAATGAAACAATCTCAAACATTAACACTAATATTAATATATCTTAACTTGGACCAAAGGTACTCTGGACCCTAAGGTGGATACAGAGAGACCCATGGACCCCATATGTTTGAAGGCACGAGAAGAACTTATGTGTGGAATCAGGGACTTTTCATACATATAATGTTGTTGGGTAACATTCACAATTTCTGACGGGTTAGGAGCCAGGTCTGGTTTCAATGCCTGGTGAGAATTAGCTTGGCTGAGAGTAAGATATTGGCTACTATACCACAAAAATGAGGTGGAAATTGGTCTATGCCTATGTTAAGTGGGGCTAAAGCTGGGTTTGCGGGGGTAATAATGCCAATAACTTCCAAAATCAGTTGGAATGCTTTCCGCCAGAAACTGCAAATGATATTACATGCCCATAGGATACGTACAAGGGTCCCTGAGTCACCCCAACCACGCCAGCATAGAGAAGCACTTGTTTTGTATAGGGATGCTAATCTATAGGGGGGTAAGATACCAACGATGTGATATCTTAAGTGCTAGCTCCCAGTGGTTCACACAGTGAGTGGTGGAATATGTGTGTCTAATAGCTCTTGTCCACTGAGTATTGGTGAAGGAAGCTTTAAGATCGAGGTATATAGATAAAGAGAAACTAATGCGATGCAGCGCACACTGGGGGAAATGTCTGAACCCAAACGGTAGTAAAGTAAATAAGTAGTGGCGCGCAAACAATTAAACTAAGCTAAAAGCGGATAAAAGAGCAGGGAAATAAATCCGGATAAAATCAATAAGCAAGACAGGGGTTGCCTAGATAAAGTGCATAGTGAATGGAAAGATGATAATGTGCCAGTATTTGGAGATAAAATCGCAATTAGGCAAGGAACATCATGACATAAAAACGTTTAAAAGCAATGTGGCATAAATGTGATAAAATTGTGAAGAACAGTGTCTGTGATAAAATTCACATAAAAGAGAATATATATAAAGTAAAACGATTAGCTGGGTGAATCCAGTCAAATGGAATAAGGTATAATGTGAATGCGATTACGAAGTTGCATGAGAGAAAATTGCAATCTAAGTCGCAGTGAGGAGACTAAAATAGGCGATGATGAGGCATCTATTCAGTGACTGGAGTGAATCGCATAAATATATAGTATATATAAAACACAGGGTAAAATCGCAAAAAATAAAATTCAATATGTGTCCATGAAAGAAAAAGGTGAAATAAAGTTCATTCCATCAGTGCAGTGCAGGTGGTTCCGTTGGTGTGATTTGGACTGTGCGATTATTTAGCTGTGGGTATCTTGAGTGGTTTCTAACGATTCCATGTGATCCTAGTGGGGGAGGTGTGGATGGTCCCTTACCTTACAGCTGTAAGGTTACAGCATGTGAGAATGTATGTCTGGGGTCCCGACGCGTGTTCGTCACTGATCACGTGACTTCTTCAGGGGTCAGTGACGAACACGCGTCGGGACCCCAGCCTAGCATAACGACCGGAAGTGACGCTCAGTGTTGTTATCGAGCTCGCCGCTCGTTTGTACTGTGAATTTTGCCTTTTTCCCAAATGTGAGTACCCCTTTTACCCAGAAATAACTGTTTTTACTTGGAATAAAATTACTGTTTACATAACTTACTACACTATGAGGCTCCTTCCTTTCCTCTACATATACTGATGTGAGCCCCCCCTCCCCATAACTGGATATACTGCTAAAGCACCACCAGAACCTCGGACACCCATCAGACACCCAAAGGAGGAAGGTTACCAAGAACCACAAAGACCTACATTCTCACATGCTGTAACCTTACAGCTGTAAGGTAAGGGACCATCCACACCCCCCCCACTAGGATCACATGGAATCGTTAGAAACCACTCAAGATACCCACAGCTAAATAATCGCACAGTACAAATCACACCAACGGAACCACCTGCACTGCACTGATGGAATGAACTTTATTTCACCTTTTTCTTTCATGGACACATTGAATTTTATTTTTTGCGATTTTACCCTGTGTTTTATATATACTATATATTTATGCGATTCACTCCAGTCACTGAATAGATGCCTCATCATCGCCTATTTTAGTCTCCTCACTGCGACTTAGATTGCAATTTTCTCTCATGCAACTTCGTAATCGCATTCACATTATACCTTATTCCATTTGACTGGATTCACCCAGCTATTCGTTTTACTTTATATATATTCTCTTTTATGTGAATTTTATCACAGACACTGTTCTTCACAATTTTATCACATTTATGCCACATTGCTTTTAAACGTTTTTATGTCATGATGTTCCTTGCCTAATTGCGATTTTATCTCCAAATACTGGCACATTATCATCTTTCCATTCACTATGCACTTTATCTAGGCAACCCCTGTCTTGCTTATTGATTTTATCCGGATTTATTTCCCTGCTCTTTTATCCGCTTTTAGCTTAGTTTAATTGTTTGCGCGCCACTACTTCTTTACTAAGCTTTAAGATCGGTTTCCCATTTAATCATAGGATTTGTCTTATGGAAAGTCTTTTTGTTCTGTAGTAAACTATAAATAAGGGATATGCCTCTTACTGATTTAAGGCTATTCCCATAGTATTGCCATATTTTGGAATGTGAAAAAATAAAAAAATAAATGGGTAAAGCACCAAATTACAATTGCATAACTATCCAAAGCTGATGCTGCTCCTAAAATTGGTGATAACTAATAAGCAAAATGTCAAACAGTAAAGGGCGCAACAGTAGTACAATCACAAACAAGCTGAATATTCATAGAGTGAATATAAAATAAATTTTAATTAACGTCATTAAAAGTCCATGATACTATCAAACATTGCTATAAGACATGAATAATGCATCTTCTCTATGTGCTCCAAACACTGTGCAGTGCTAAAGTGCAAATACTTCAAATAAAAGTGCTTCACCCGAAGTGGTATATCAATTGCATCGGCCACCAAGTGGCCACCAGGCATGTAGCATACAAAGAATCCTCTTTCATCTGATGTGCCCCTTCATAGGTTTTACAGCATAAGTATGCTATTTGTGGATCATCCAGGTCTCAATCCAAGCACGGGTGGCATATATCTGTGTTACTCCTTAGTATAACCAAGTATAACTTCGTATAAATTCATCCAAATCATCTGCAAACAATGGTTCCACATACAAAGCCACAGAAAGGCTTGAATAGTGTAATAACGTCTTTTTAATAGCTTAACCACTTCCAGACCACCGCACGCCGATGTATGTCCCTACTTTGGGGTCGGATATCGTTGCTATGGCAGCTGCTAGCTGCCATAACCCTGGTATCCCCGTGTTCAGCCCGCGGTCTGGTACAAGATAAAAGTGGTGTCTGTGGCGGATTTGCCGCAAGATCACTTTTATCTATGTCGGGAGAGGGTCCCCCCTCCTGTCGCGTTCCGGTACCCTCCGCCGCTTAACGGAGCCGCGTCTGTCCCCTGGGCTGACATGGAGACGAGTGAGGGGAAGATGGCCCCCTACCCGTCTCCATGACACTGCAGGGCGGAAGCGATGTCAAAACATCACTTCCGCCAATAGCTCGTAAAGGGCCATTTTTTTTTTTTTAAATGACAAAATTGTTTTTTATTTTTTTTATTGCATTTTAGTGTAAATATGAGATCTGAGTTCTTTTTGACCCCAGATCTCATATTTAAGAGTTCCTGTCATGCTTTTTTTCTAAATAAAAAAGTAAAAGGTAAAATAAATAAGAAAAAGATAAATACAGTTTAAACGCGCCCCATCCCGCCAAGCTCGTGTGCAGAAGCGAACGCATTCGTGAGTAGCGCCCGCATATGAAAACAGTGTTCAAACCACACATGTGAGGTAACGCCGTGACCGGTAGAGCGAGAACAATAATTCTGCAAAACATGCAACCGGTAGAATTTTGTGAATGTCACCTATGGAGATTAAGGGTAAAAGTTTATCGCCATTTAACGAGCGGTGCAATTTTGAAGCGTGACATGTTGGGTATCAATTTACTCGGCGTAACATTATCTTTCACAATATTACAAAAAAATTGGGCTAACTTTACTGTCGTCTTATTTTTTCAAATAAAAGTGCGCTTGTAAGACTGCTGAGCAAATACGGTGTGACAAAAAGTATTGCAACGACCGCCATTTTATTCTCTGTAATGTTAGAAAGAAAATGTATAATGTTTGGGGGTTCGAAGTAATTTTCTAGCAAAAAATAACCGTTTTTAACTTGTAAACACCACATCTAAAAAAAGAGACTTGGTCTTAAAGTGGTTAAAATAACACTTACAAATCCAGTTTGTTTGGTGTAAGGTACAGCAAAAGCGAGATGCAGCAGAAGCCGGTCCGATACCATGCAAATGCGTGTGATACTCAGCGTGCGTCTCAGCTTGCTACTCAACTAAATGCCGAAACAGAGGACTCATATATTGCGTATGGAGCCTCACTTTCAATATATTTCACGCTTGTGCGAGCATCATCAGGAAATGGGGCGTTATTACACTATCCAAGCCTTTCTGTGGCTTTGTATGTGGAGCCACTGTTTGCAGAGGATTTGGATGAATTTGATGTGAGCTGTTTATACTAAGGAGTAACACAGATATATACCATTCATGCTTGGATTGAGACCTGGTCAATCCACAAATAGCATACTTATGCTGTAAAACCTATGAAGGGGCACATCGGATGAAAGAGGTTTCTTTGTATACTACATGCCTGGTGGCCACTTGGTGGCCAATGTAATCTGGTGAGCGCTTTGATATACCACTTCGGGTGAAGCACTTTTATTTGAAGTAATTGCACTTTAGCACTGCACAGTGTTTGGAGCACATAGAAAAGATGCATGATTCATGTCTTATAGCAATGTTTGATAGTATCATGGACTTTTATTTACGTTAAAATTAATTTATTTTATATTCACTCTATGAATATTCAGCTTGTTTGTGATTGTACTACTTTTGTGCCTTTTACTGTTTCACATTTTGGAATGTACCATGATTAGCTGGGGAGGTGAAGAGAATAGGAAACTGTGTATACAATATAGTGTGAAGCCTGTTGAATTGGGTGATTTCAATTTGGATATGATATTCTCTGGTGTGATAGCAGTGGCAGCTGGTGCTCAAATTTTTTTTCGGGGGCGGCGCAAACAAACTGAAATATACTGACCCCCCCCCCCCCCCCCCCATCAATTGCAGCCTCACTAGGCCCATCAAATGCAGCCATTGTGCCCATCAAATGCAGGCCACTGTGCCCATCAAATTCAGCCACTTGTGCCCATCAAATTCAGCCACTTGCGCCCGTCAAATGCAGCCACTTGTGCCCGTCAAATGCAGCCACTTGTGCCCGTCAAATGCAGCCACTTGTGCCCATCAAACTCAGCCACTTCTGCCCAGTATATGCAGCCATCACTTCGCTAACCCCCCTGCGGCTGGTCTGGTGGCACTTACCACTCCTCTCCTGGAGTGCTCTGCGCCCGAGCCCACCCTATTTTGAAGCCTATACACAGGCTTCAAAATACACACCCCCCGCCTATCCCCGCCATATTAATTCATGTGCCCGGCGTCCTGAAAGGGGCGGGCACATGAATAGGGAGGGCGGCTGAGGTGTCGGCGGCACTCGTGCACCCACAATGCACGGGCCACCACTGTGTGATAGGGGCCCTATCCGAGTAGAGATCCTTTATCTGGTGTATCCCCCCAGTCCCCCCCCCAATCCCTGAAATACAGATCTGGAAAAGGGTGTTGAAGGGTAGTGAGTGGGATATCCAACTTGCAGCATTGAGAGGGATGTGGAGTAAGCCGTGCTATCGCTCTCCATGCTATTAGGGATGCCTTAGTGGTGGGAGGAAGTACGTTTAGATTTAGTGGTTTCCACAGAGCTGCATATAGTATAGAACGGAGACTTAAGGTGTTGTTCAGCTGCAGTGACTGCGTCCGCATGTACAGCCATGTAATAGTCCTGTAGGTCTACCATGCCCATGCCTCCAACTGATCTATGCTTAATTAGGGATATATGGGAGCAATGGGGTCTTTCCCTGACAGATAATTTTTTTTTTTTTCATTAATGATGTTAGTTCTTTTATGTATGTTGATTTTAATGGGATGTGAAGAGTTCTGAACAAATATAGTATTTGCAGAAGTATGAGCATCTTATATGCTGCTAGTCTGCCCACCCATTAGCATCAACAAAAGAGGCATAAATGGGTGTGATAGTGATACCAAGATAAGTTATACCCTTCTCGGCCCAGGTGTGCGGCAACCTATGCTTCAAGCTGGATACATCATTGTTGGTTATGCCCAAATTCAAAATCAAAGATTTTGTGTGATTGACCTTATAATATGATAATTGACTGAATTCCGTCAAAATTTCATGAGCTCGAGGGAGAAAAGTGTGTGGGTTCATTAGCATTAGAATGATGTCATCTGCAAAAAAGGTAATGAGATGGAGTCTATCAATAAATATAAACCCTGTTATTTGTAGATCTGAGCGGATTCTCTCTGCCAAAGGTTGTATCACTAAATTAAATATTGTAGGGGATAGGGGACAACTTTGCCTTGAGAAAGGTCTTGGATAACATGTTCTCTTATCTGTTCTCTGTTCACCGAAGGTGTGGAATATAGTGCTAATACTGCTGATAGAATGGAGCCTTGGATACCAAACCTCTGCAGGGCTTGCGACATATAGTTCCAATGAACTTGTCGAACGCCTTCTCAGCATCAATAGAGAGTAGCAAAGAAGGCGTTCAACATCGCTCAGCGGAATGAACTCCTTCTCAGCATCAATAGAGAGTAGCAAAGAAGGCGTTCAACATCGCTCAGCGGAATGAACAATGTTGATAACCCGTCTGGTAGCGTCTGACGTCTGCCTGCCAGGAACAAATCCCATCTGGTCTGGTTGAATCAACCTAGGTAGCACTTCCTTCAATGTTTGTGCTAGGAGTTTGGCGTATATTTTAATATCTACATTAAGTAGAGCTATGGGCCTAAAATTGACCGAAACCAGGTTTTTCCCCGGTTTCGGTAGGGTGACTATGTTCACCCACAGCATCTCGTGGTGAAAGGATGCCCGGGTCACTGCGGCAGTAAACATGGTTTGTAGGTGGGGGACTAATTTAGAACTAAATGCCTGGTAATACTTGCCTGGGAATCCCTCTGGCCCTGGAGATTTCCCACTTGGCATAGCTTGAATAGTTTTAAGTATTTCAGGTCTAGAGAAAGGACGATTTAAATCCTCATGTACTGAGGTGGTTACTGAAGGTAGGTTCAATTTGCTTAGGAATGAGGAAATAAAGTCACCTGTAGGTTCAGGTTGTGGAATGGATGGGTCGTCCTTCAGGTTGTAAAGCGATTCATAATAGTCTGCAAATGCATCCCATTTGCTTGGGGTTGGACACTTTTTGTTTGGTATGTGGGTGATATAAGAATGGGATTTTGGCCTTAAGTCTTCTTGCTTTGAGCCTAGATGTGAGAAATTTCCCTGCTCTATTATGAGAGGTGTAATATTTAGTCTACGTTTAGTTTCGTTTACATTGCCTGAGCATGTGGTCATGATTTCCTTTAAAGCAGGGAGCGGCGGACCATGCGTAACTTAGCTAATTGAGAGGCTTTAGAAGGGTCTGGGTTTTCTTTATTTTGTCTCTCTAGGTCGTTAAGTTCAGTCATTAACCGTTGCAGATTAGTGGTATGGAGCCGTTTAGCACGTGCACCTAGTTGTAGCAATACCCCTCTGACATATGCCTTATGGGCCTTCCATAGTGTGAATATATCTACTGTATGTCCGGTTTGTCATTGAAGGTAAAATACTCCTCTAGGTGGTGGTGGATCTTCTCTTTCGTGGTTTATGGAAAAAAGGAACCTTGCTTTGAGTTAGGCGCTTACACCCCTACTATTGTGTACAAACATTCATTAATATGACACACCAGTAAAACATATCTACCGTCTTTGTCTATGATGGAAGAGTGTAGCTTAAAGGATACCGAGTTCTTGATGGCAATCAAATCTCCCCTTTTTTTGGAGAAGTATTCAGCTGAGAAAACATATGGGAAGTCTCTGTGCTGACATCTTGGAGCTGCTGAGGTCTTGAAGTGAGTTTCTTGTACAATTATGACGTCTGCGTTGGACTTGCTGGCTTCCTTCCATAATGAGAAGCGTTTAGCCGGGTGGTTGAGGCCCCGGGCATTGATGGATAGTAATTTAAGAGACATGGAGTTGAGGGTAGAGGTAGATCCGGTCTATTTCTTTCCGTGCTTGAAGTGAGATACTGAAACATAATACACAGACATGTGTGGGTGGAGTTGAAGAATTGATGCATATAAAAATCTAAAGATGATCGACATAATGCATAGTACATAGCGCCTTTTAAGAGACTGATGAAATTTGGTATTCATGTTAACCCTGGTGAGGGTAAAAGGGAAAGTTCTAAAGAAATCAGGGCAGCCGAACTGCATATCAGGTGGGGGGAAGAAATAGATGCTTTCTCATAAACAAAACAAGAATGGAGAGCTCTCAAGAAGTTGGAGCCCCTCTGAAAAAGAGAATTGTTGAAGAAAGTTGAGCCAGCATGTGAGATTTTCAAAGGTAGTGGTATACTTCCACTGGTAGCCTATTTCCTGGTTTTGCAGGGCTTTTGTGATAGAGATTACATTTTTGCGTCTCTGTAAGGTGTGCGCGGAGAGGCCAGGGAGGACTTGTACTGATGCTGCACTTTCAGGGAGTTGAGACTTCTTACGGAATGCCATGAGCACTGTTTCTTTCGCTTGCAAGTAGTGCATCCTTAGAAGAACATGCTTTGGAACGTCATCCGGAAGAAATTATGGTTTGGGGATTCTATGAATCCTGTCAATAGTTAAGTCTGTAGGTGATAACGATGGCACCGCCACATGGAAAAGATCTCTAGCATAGTGAGGAAGCTGTGATGGTTGCACTGACTCAGGCACGCCTCTTATTTTTAAATTATTATGCCTGGAGCGGTCCTTCAGGTCGGCCACTTTTGTTTTTAGCCAGGTGATTTCCTCAGCATGGTTTGTGTGTGCATTAACCATATTATTGTAGGATTCTGTGCAAGCACCTATAGCAGGGATATGCGATTACCGGACCTCCAGCTGTTGCAAAACTACAAGTCCCATCATGCCTCTGCCTCTGGGTGTCATGCTTGTGGCTGTCAGAGTCTTGCTATGCCTCATGGGAGTTGTAGTTCTGCAACAGCTGGAGGTCCACTAATTGCATATCCCTGACCTATAGTGTCTTCTAGGTGACCTACTCTGTTCACTAAATCATGGACTTCCGCTGCGTATTTATTGAAATAAGGACAACCAGTAATTCTGGTTGCTTAAACCCCGCGCTTGGAATAATAAGGACAAAATATTATTGGTTCCCTATTTGGTTAAGGGTACGCAATAAATTAATGGACTAGCCAAAACAAATATTAACTAACAAGTCTTGTAAGCAATAATTGAGCTGCTCCCTATAAAAATCAGCGTGATTTAGAAAGTAGTTTAAATGGTATAGTAGGGGCGCTAATTAATTGACACACCTAATTAATATCAGGTATGTATAGTATAAACAAACTCTATGGTAGCGTGATATGGGCGAGCCAATACTGTGAGAAGTGATACCTAAAAAATACAATGCTATATACCTATTTCTACCACACATTCCATGTAAACTATATTAGGTACACATTATCAATCCATTGTAAATCATACAAATTACTTAAAATGTGACTAATGCCTCCGCCAAACAAACAAAACAATATTGAGATTAATTCAAACAAACTCAAATACCTCCTAAAAAAGTACTTGCTAAATGTCACTATTTCAGTGACTGAACGTGACTACAGAAATTAGCATGTGTAATAGCAATCAATGTGCATATATCTTATCAAATTGTTACACATTTAAATGTAAAAACTAAATTGTGACCATATATAAGTAGTTCTGAACGTGTGATCATACATAAAAAATGTGGTTAGACATAAAGTCCGTAATCAATTCCAATGGTACAGCAAAAAACCTCAAACTAAATAAAAAACTAAGTGTGTTTTAAAAAAGAGAAAAAAAAAAAAAAAAAGAAAGTTCGTGACAGACAATTCTTGCTGAAAAATTGTGATATTTCATTCCTGTTGATATCGCAAAAAAACCATCACCACAGATATCCTTTTACACCCAGAAAGTGATGCCAGTGAAATTTGGATGGCCGCTTACCAGATGGAGTTGATTGTCTTAATTAAAAGGCAATCAATCGTACTTTTACAGGTTTGTGCCTGTTCACAGCATATACACTCGTTTTCCAGGCACCTCTTCCTCCTTCTCAGATCAGCTCGCATGTGTTAACATAGGTGGGAATATAAAAAAAACGCACCTCATAGCGTAAAATTGTTTTTATTAAAACTGAATAAAAAAATGTACAACAGCCAAATGGCTACTCACATTGTTGGGTGCCTACCCGGCACTGGGGCTGCTTGCTTGTAAAACAGTGAATGGGAGAAATATTTTCCCCTTTAGGATGTTTCCTGTGGAGCTCCAGCGTGCGTTCCACTCGCTCAGTCTCTGCACCTTACAAAGAGGAAATCCAGGGAAAGCTACGTCAAGTGATCAGGTACCGCCTACCGACGTACGTTTCGTGGAGTCACGTCTTCAGGGTGGCGTACCTGATCACTACTATGTCCTGATTATATATAGCCATTCATTCGCCACCAGCCAATGACAAGCTATGTTGTGCACAGCCTCAGTCTCGGTTAAGTCTCCCAGCGCGGTCCTGCCGCTTGCACACAATTAACATTTAAAACGACATGCATCTCTACCTGTCTTTATTTTATTAGGGGTTACAAGGTATAGTTAGTATTTTGTGAGATCTAAAACCTATTTTCTAATGAATATAAACACCTACGTTACCCGTCGATGTTTCAATAATTAGCATTAATGCTCATTTACAGGAAAAATTCCTTTGCAAGAATTTTTTCAGTGTTTAAATTAACCTACTCATTGTATATTGTTTTGAATTACCCAGGTCTTTTTATTCTATTATTTTTACCAACATTTGTTACTATCGGAACTAGTATTTTAATAAGGGGACTATAAACCAAACTAACGAAGTAAATTTAAATTACAACATTATGATGTGCGTCCCTGTTCTCGTTCACTATGTATCTCTCTTGCTGATCAACAAATATTCGGATGGACTTCCTATTCCTAAGTAAAAGTACACAAGTAGTCCACATTATGCGAGAAACGTTAACTCCAAAATTACTGAGTGCATGCCCCCTATAATTGGACGCACATCACCTACCGGGCACTCAATTGTTTTGGATCGGGTTACTTCTATGTAGAAAAAAGGGGATTTCTTCTACTAATTATTTCTACATCTGAAAAATACATATAAAATGTATATATAATAATAAAATAATCCAATATATATATATATATAAGGGAACACCTAATATGCAGATTTTAGTTGTTTGAGGAGATTTAGTCATTGGACAAGTAGCAATTGAGGTCCATTGGAATTGATTACGGACTTTATGTCTAACCACATTTTTTATGTATGATCACACGTTCAGAACTACTTATATATGGTCACAATTTAGTTTTTACATTTAAATGTGTAACAATTTGATAAGATATATGCACATTGATTGCTATTACACATGCTAATTTCTGTAGTCACGTTCAGTCACTGAAATAGTGACATTTAGCAAGTACTTTTTTTAGGAGGTATTTGAGTTTGTTTGAATTAATCTCTATATTTTTTTGTTTGTTTGGCGGAGGCATTAGTCACATTTTAAGTAATTTGTATGATTTACAATGGATTGATAATGTGTACCTAATATAGTTTACATGGAATGTGTGGTAGAAATAGGTATATAGCATTGTATTTTTTAGGTATCACTTCTCACAGTATTGGCTCGCCCATATCACGCTACCATAGAGTTCGTTTATACTATACATACCTGATATTAATTAGGTGTGTCAATTAATTAGCGCCCCTACTATACCATTTAAACTATATCCTGCATCTCCTCTATCCCCGTCTCCCTGAGGGAAAATAAACTTACGGGCTGCTAGAGGTCTATCCTCGGCCACGTCTTGATGTCTCCCGCCACCATTTTGTTGTGGTCCTCTTCGGATCGCCAGAAAGAATCCAGACATCTTCTATAGCTGCAGCTTTTCTCTCCTCCACCGTGGCATTGTCAGTGGCGTGAGGAGTCCATAGATGTCTTTGCTGGATCGGGCAATGTGATGGGCTCGTGGATGGGCCATATAACTCGGAGTTCAGAGCGGAGCTAGGGTCTTATGCGGCCATCTTAGACATTGGTCTCCACGCACCCTCCATTAAGGTGATTTTTGATGTATGCTATAATGCATGTTTGGATACACGATGAACAGTGACTGTACATGATCTACTGATTTTTGTTTTGGTATATGTGTTCAAAACCAAAGATTTATATATATATATATATATATATATATATATATATATATATATATATATATATAAAAAGACTGACTAATCTAAATCAAAATTTTATGTAAAAAAATTAACACTGCTCCACAACCTTTAAAACACTCTCTTTCTCCCTCTGCCAGAAAATCTGAAAAGTCAACTAGCCTTGGCTTTAAACTCATCTTTCCAGTATCTCAAAGTAATAGGCACCATGGTTTCTAAGTTGCCAGTAATGAAGTTAGGTCAGTGACACACAATCTCTAGCAGGAGATTTCATTTTTCATGAGGAAAAGTCTATGGTGGTGGACATACAGAAGACTCTTACCAACTATCAATCTCTTCTACCTATCTCGTTGGTTATAATTAAGAAAGTTGCCAAGTGGATTGGTTGGGGAGCTCAAAGCTTTGGCATGACAGGTTTTCTATGAGAAGTCTAGTTTCAAACTTCCTAGTACTCCTGTGCAGCAGGTTTTTTTCACCATACATCCCCAATTAAAATTATATTACAGTTCTTCTAGTAAAAACTTGACAAAAACCTAAGCCTAAGATTTGTCGAGGTCCAGATTTCAGCATTATTGGTTTGGTTCATATCAAACTTAAGTGGGTATTTAAATGACCTACTGCTTAAATATTTAAAGCAGTAACTTGGTTAAGACTATTAAGGAAGAAAATATTAAGGAAGTGGAATCTTCCCATAGCTCTGGGCTTTACAGAAAGTGCACAGTTAAACCTGGTTCAACCTTTTTTGCTTGCTTTGCTTAGTTTAACCTCAAAAGCAAACAGTAGCAATCTTGTCAGTTTAGAGAGTCCCAGAAATAGCATCCTTCGGAGTTAAAGAGCTATTGTTTTTATGGGACAGGCCAGTGCTTGTACCAATGTTGAAATTGCTATATAAGTGGCTTGCCAACCTTCACAAACCCTGTGAATCAATAGGTTCACCCACAGGATATAAGAAATACCTTTCTCTCAAATATTCAGTCAGGTCCGCTTCTCCACATGCATTTGCATGAAAAACTTCCTTTAAATCCAATGGAGTCATACTCCATTGTCCCAATTAATTAGAATTAATGGAGATCCTGGTTATGCGTCACTGAAAAATCCCAGTGTAGGGAGTTCAAGAATGTGTATAACTTGCAGTGACGTCTAACGACAGGCAGCACCATGTAATTAAATTGTTTATAATAGTGTCAGAAAATCTTGCATAATTTTGTATGCGATAGTTATATCTAATTGGGCTAGTCTAATTAAGTTATCCAGTTACAGTGCCACACTTTCTAAAACAGGAAGCATACTTGTGATTACAAAAAATGTTTCTATCAAACAAAGAACTTGCTAAGCTTGTTTTATAGAACACATAAGTAGTATAATTATACACTGTCAAAACAACTACTATATATTAATGCACCATATAAATAGTGCAAATCCATTATTCCTTCTTCATGAAATTATCCCACAGGTCTCCAGGCTTGACAAAAATGTATATTAATTAATGTCAGCATCTGTAATTCCGAAAGATAAATACTATATTCTGACAGATTACATTGAAAACATACAATATATTCAAGTTTGCATGGAAAGTAATAGGGGAAGCTGTCAATACTAGTTTAGACTTCATCAAATATTTGCCACCACATGTGAAAGCGGCCATTATTATTACCATACATAAAATAGAAATTCAACTATGTTGGTACCCTCAGATGACCAGTGAGGCAGCCTACATACTAAAAATTATTACAGATACAATTCTAATGTGTACATCAACGGCATCAAATTATATTTTCCCTAATAAAAGGCATACATTTTGTAAGTAATACACCTTTTGGTGTGGGTCACCTTATTGCAAGCACCTGCAGACGCCTGTACATATATATAACTAACACTCCCTACAACTCCCTTGCCTTCCATTATATGAAGTAACAGTTGATAAAGCAAATGAATGTGGCAGTTCCCAGCTTTATCAATCAGAAGTAACTTGCAACTTGAATTAGATACCCATAAGCAGGTATGCTTCTTACTGATAACCAGCTATAGGTGGGAGCAAGTGGTGTCTTTTTTGTATCACTGTCGTGTTTTTTGGTCAGGCAAAGCACTGACACCTTTGCAGCCATTGTGTTATATGCTGGGTGTTCAGTGTGCCCCTGTACCTTTAAGAAGGGGTGGCTCCCCTTCAGTCCAGCTGCTCTCACCTATCCATCAGAATGGACACTTGGAGACACTTATAAGTTAGTGTTAGGTACCACAGATACCAGGGTGCCTTGGATTTGCAAATGTGTGCAGACTAAACCCCTGCTTTTAATGCATACTGTTAGCAGGGCCGCTGATAAGCCAGTACAACTGGCCCTGTTATACCGTGCCCAGCCAGCAGGGGGGGCCCGGGCAGCTTCACCGACTGTTTAGTGTAGAAAAAAAAAAAAAACTTTCTAATTTACACCCCCACTAAGCTGCTGCTACTAGTGTAGGGGTGTTGTGTTATTATGATTTCCAGGGTCCACCCACTGATGGTGGAGGAGGAGCAGTCGAGGGACATTCTTTTTAATTGCGGGTGCATGTCTATTCCGCGCTCGATCTGCATGTTTTCTGGCTGCTGACAGGTGAAGTCCCGGCTGCCTATTACCTTCCCTGGCGGAATGATCCTCTTTCGCTCAGCTCCATACTCAGCACCCAAAAACGAGAGAGGCAGAGGCGGCGGCAGGGAGAAGCAGCTGACAGGGAGCAGAAGGAACTGGATTTATCAGGGGTGGAAGAGCACATATAAGCTGCAGGTTTAATACATTTTTTTTAAGCAAACTAATTTGTTTTGCCCACAGGTTTATGTGGGTTTTTTTTAACTGTACTGCAGCATTGTGGCATGGAGGAGGGGTCCTAAGTAAATGATGATTTTTTTGAGAGACCCCGTCATGTAGCAAAACCATTGTGTGAGCCTACATACTGTATCTGTATCTTCTGGCAGCTATATTGACTATGCTGCATGCTATAATATAATGCATATGAATAAACAGTGTACATTTACAAAGTAAGATATGGGCAACTCTTGACATCAAACCCCTTCCCATCCATCTCAGCCCTTTCAAGGAATCTTAAAGTGGAGTTCCAGCCACAATTTTTTTTTTTTTAAAGTCGACAGCTACAAACACTGTAGCTGCTGACTTTTAATAAGGACAAATAACTGTCCAGGGAGCCTGCGATGTCGGCACCCCGAGGCCGATACATCCATTGGATCAGGTGCAGGCACCGCCATTGTAACTAGCCGGTTTCCTACTGCGCATGCGCAAGCGGGGTCTGGGGCGGAGCCAGGGGTGGGGTTGAGGGTGGGGCTAAAGGGGGCCCTGTCAGGTAGGCAGTACGTGGCCTGTGATTTCTATCAGCAGACCTGACTGTTAGACAGGTTATTTGGTTGTCTGCGGGTCGGTCGGTAAGTTAAGCTTGTTTTTTTCTTTGGATTTATCCTTGGCCTTGTTTATACCTGTTAGCCCTTCAATGCTTCTTACTGATAGCCAGCTATAGATGGGAGCAAGTGGCGTCTTTTTTGTATCAACCATAAGCAGGGTCACTTAAGACATTGTACCTACTGTGCAGGCGTGGTACCCCAACTATGCCTCCCAGA
This sequence comes from Lithobates sylvaticus, assembly GCA_028564925.1. NCBI lineage: Eukaryota > Metazoa > Chordata > Amphibia > Anura > Ranidae > Lithobates > Lithobates sylvaticus. The sequence goes on from CM053026.1 coordinate 264,269,176, forward strand.
ATCAGAACTTGGGAAAGAGGGACACTTGGAAAAGGGAAAATACATGCTACGAAAACTGAGTATGGATATATTGCGCTAAATATTGAGTGCAAAATAACTAAGTGTACTGTGTATAATGTACTATAGAGCACATGAACACATATATATGTTGTGCATAAAAAACTGCAAAGTGCCCTATGTGATATATGAAATAAACTTAGCATATGTGATAACAAACAACACTTCAAAACGATTTCATATATATCTATCTATATACAGTGTATATATATATATATATATATATATAGTGAATGATCTCTCCAGCCTTAAAATATTATGAAATGTCATAAAAAACAGTCCATTCGAATATGTGCTGCTCATAAGAATACGTATCCAATAACACTGTACCATGGGATATCCACCAGCAGTGTTTCTATGCGCTCACCTCCATGTTAGACCTCAGAGGGTCACTGCTCGATCTGCCCTCCACTGGCAAATCCAGTGGTATAGGACGTACGGGTATGTTACTTTGCCAGTACATGCCGCCCTCCCGCAGTAAATGTACTGTGGGCGATCGGCAAGTGGATATACATCTGTTAATTAGTGTAAATACCAGCAGTTGCATTGATGTGAAATCAAGGCCTAGTTATAGATCCATTGACAAATAAAGCTTAAATGTAATTTCATATTCACGCACATTTACATCTGTCCCACTATTAAAAAAGAATTCAAAAAAGTGTATTGACTTATAAAGTATATAGACCTTTACAGGGATTGCTTCTCCAAAAAAAATATAGATTGTTACCAAATCTACAAAGAATGGAACAGTTTCAAAAGGTAGGCAAGAATCAGTGTGTCACAAAGCTACAGATCTGCCGCCTCCATTCCCAAAGATCAGCAGGCATGCTGGTACATGTAGTTCCATGTCTTTAACCACTTTAATACCAGGCACTTCGACACCTTCCTGCCCAAGCCAATTTTCAGCGCTGTCGCACTTTGAATGACAATTGCGCAGTCATACAACACTGTACCCAAACAGAATTTTTATCATTTTGTTCCCACAAATAGAGCTTTCTTTTGGTGGTATTGGATCACCTCTGCAATTTAAATTTTTTGCGCAACAAATAAAAAAAAAAATTTAATTTTGAAAAAAAATAAGTTTTTCTTTGTTTCTGTTAAAACTTTTTGTAAATAAGTAAGTTTTCTTCTTCAATGACGGGCACTGATATGGTGGCACTGATGGGCACTGATGAGGTGGTACTGACGGCCACTGATGATGGGTACTGATAGGCGGCACTGGTATGCAGCACTGATGGGCACTCATAGGCGGCACTGATGGGTACTTATGGGTGGCACGGATAGGTGGCATGGATGGGCACTGATAGGTGGCACTGCTGACACTGATGGGTTGCATTGCTAGGCACTTTTTTTTTGGTACATGATGGTGCCAGTCCGACTGGCACACCGCTCCACCGATCGCTGCGATGCGCGCCCCCACGGGCGTGCAGCGGCATGTTATCCTGAAGGACGTCATATGACTCCCAGTCAGGATAACAGAACCACTGCCCGGCCGTCATTCTGCTATAGGCCGGACGGGAAGTGGTTAACTTGTAAGGTTCTGCTGTCACCTGTTATTCTACAAGACTTGTGGTCAACACTGGTTAACCATACCTCCCAACTTTTGAACTTGAGAATTAGGGACACTTGACGCTGGAGTTAACCTGCACAGAGCTCTGCGCACTGTGCCATAAAGTGGGTGTGGTCAATCTGTTAACAGGGGGAGGGGCTTAATGGGGCATGGTTAAACAAAACTCGACCTTCCTTATGCCTACAAAATATACTTTGATTTCTTCTTTCTTCATCTCAATGCCCACTCCCAGAACAATTTCCCCTCCTTCCACCCTCCTAGTAAAAAAAAAAAACCCTTGCTCTCCATATCCCCCCAGCACAATCCCCCCCCCCCCCCATCCTCCTCCCTTCCAAATTCTCCTCCCAGCACAAATCTTCCCACCAAATTCCTCCTCCCATTACAAATCCTACCCCCTCCAATTTCCCCTTCCCAGCACAATTTCAGTACCCTCCATTTCAGTACAATTACCCCCTCTTTACCAAATCCCTTCCCAATTACCATCTTCTGGTACAAATACTCTCCCCCCCACCCCCAAATCATCCCCACAGCACAAATACTCCCCCCCCAATCCCTCCTAGAACATCTCCCTCATCTAAAGTTTGCCTCCTGACACCAACCCCCCTCCCTACAGAAAAAAATTCCCCCCCCCCCCCCAAACCCCTCCTTCTACCATAAATCAATCTTCTTACTTTACCCCCCCCCCCCCCCCCACACACACACACACACACACACACACACACACACACACACACACACACACACACACACACACACACACAACCCCCCCTACAAGCACCCGCTCCAAATACAAACGCTCTTGCTTCCAAAGCACACCTGGAGCTGATGCAGAGAAGCAGGGAGCCATGGCTGTGGGCTTGTATACTGTGCAGCTTGGGAGAGAGAGAGAGCAGGAAAGGTGCGGCCAGCAGCAGTGGAGAGGCTGACTGATTCCAGGGAAGTGGTAGCCATCCAAGCAAGGTGTATCAGGGATGAGCCGAACACCCCCGGGTTCGGTTCGCACCAGAACCTTCGAACGGACCGAAAGTTCATCACTGCGCAAATTTTCGAAAACCCTATTCGTTATAATGGACGCGAACGTTCGAAATCAAAATTGCTAATTTTCGAACCCTATTCGTTATAATGGACACGAACGTTCGAAATCAATATGCATGTTAATGTCATAAAACAGGTTTGGGGACCCGGGTCCTGCCCCAGGGGACATATATCAATGCAAAAATAACTTTTAAAAACTAACGTTTTTTCGGGAGCAGTCATTTTAATGATGCATAAAGTGAAAAAAAAAAGTGAAATTTTCCTTTAAATATGGTACCTGGGGGGTGTCTAAAGTATGCCTGTGAAGTGGCATGTTTAGAACTGTCCTTGCACAAAATGACATTTGTAAAGGAAAAAAAGAAGCCATTTAAAACCACTTGCGGCTTTAATGTCATGTCTTGTCCTGGCCGCCATATGGCTGAAAATCCTTGAGAAAAATGGCATGGCTACCCCATCACCCCCCCCCCCCCACCCCAGCCCCTTTGGGTCTTGTATGGTAATTAAGGGGGACCCTGCACCCAAAATAAAACCCTATACCTACAACCCTATATACTCTGAACAGCAGTATATAGGTGGTGCAAACAAGACACGGACTGTAGGTTTGTTCTTAAGTAGAATCTGAACGGTACATTATGAAGTGTAGCTCCATCCCAAAAAAATCTATTTTTAAGCTTTTTGGAGAACATAGGGAGGGGTTATCACCCCTGTAACATTTGCTGTCTTTGCACATCTGTTCAGAACATGTCACCTCACTTTCCGTCCCAATGACAAATGTTTTTGGAAAAGTGGGGTTTTAATTGAAACAAGGATTGGTGATAAAGCATCAGTAGAGAGGAGATACCTTTTTCCCAAATTAAATCTAACATGATAGAATTTCCCTTCCTAGGGGTAGATTTCCTCTCACTTCCTGTTTCTCTTTCCGTTTGCAAGTAGGAGTCGTTTGTAAGTTGGATGTTTGAAAGTAGGGGCCTGCCGTATATACTCTGCAGGAATTTGCCCTATTAGATGTTGGTGTAGCCACAAGACTGGTGGGCACAGGAATGGGCCCTGCTGTGAGTTAATAGATCAAGATTTGTACTTGCATGCACCTGTTGAACCGGGCAGAAAAAATTGGGCCTTTGGTGGTGGGTGGTGGTGGTGGACGGTGGTGCCACAAGACTGTAAGCCCTCACAGTTACTCTTGGTGGGCGCAGGAATGGGCCCTGCTTTGATTTATTAGATCAAGATTTGTAATTGCATGCACCTGTTGAACAGGGCAGTTTGGTGGTGGTGGTGGTGGTGGTGGTGGACGGTGTTGCCACAAGACTGTAAGCCCTCACAGTTACTCTTGGTGGGTGCAGGAATGGGCCCTGCTGTGAGTTATTAGATCAAGATTTGTAATTGCATGCACCTGTTGAACAGGGCAGAAAAATTGGGCCTTTGGGCGGTGGTGGTGGTGGTGGACGGTGTTGCCACAAGACTGTAGGCCCTCATAGTTACTCTTGGTGGGCGCAGGAATGGGCCCTGCTGTGAACTATTAGATCAAGATTTGTAATTACACGCCCCTGTTAAACAGGGGCTGAAAAATTGTGCCTTAGGCATTGGTGCTGGTGCCACAACACTGCAACCCCTCACAGATACTGTACTCTTAGCACAGCAATGAGACCTGTTGCAAAGCATTGCCTAAAAATTGTAATTACACGCCCCAACAGGGGCTGAAAAATTGTGCCTTAGGCACTGGTGCTGGTGCCACAACACTGCAACCCCTCACAGATACTGTACTTGGAGCACAGCAGTCACACCTGTTGCGAAGCATCTTTTTAAAAAATTGTAATTACACGCCCCTGTTATACAGGGGCTGAAAAATTGTGCCTTAGGCACTGGTGCTGTTGCCACAACACTGCAACCCCTCACAGATACTGTACTCTGAGCACAGCAATGAGACCTGTTGCAAAGCATTGCCTAAAAATTGTAATTACACGCCCCAACAGGGGCTGAAAAATTGTGCCTTGGGCACTGGTGCTGGTGCCACAAGACTGCAACCCCTCACAGATACTGTACTTGGAGCACAGCAGTCACACCTGTTGCGAAGCATTTTTTAAAAAAAATTGTAAGTACACGCCCCTGTTATACAGGGGCTGAAAAATTGTGCCTTAGGCACTGGTGTGGTGGCATGGATCATTGAGGAGGAGGAAGAGGATAGTCAGTGAACATAACAGGACAGTCACTCAGCATCAGCATAGGCAGTCTTGAAGGGATGTGACATTATAAATTATTCCATTATATCCGCTTCAGTTGCCTGGTAGCTGGTGGTGATCCAAGACTGATTCTTTTTAATGAAGGTCAGTCGATCAACCGAGTCGGTGGACAGGCGCACCCTATGATCGGTGACAAATCCTCCAGCAGCACTGAATGTGCGTTCGGAAAGAACGCTGGATGCAGGACAGGCCAGTAGCTCAATTGCATACTTTGCAAGCTCTGGCCAGTGATCCATCCTCAGGACCCAGTAAGCCAGAGGATTTTCGGTGGGAAAGGTGTCCAAGTCTGACCTTGCCCCTAGGTATTCCTGCACCATGTATATCAGACGCTGGCGATGGTTGCTGGAACCGATCATACCTTGGGGCTGCGGACTAAAAAATAGTTTGAACGCATCGGTCAGACGTCCACCTTCCCCACCGCTCCTTCTGCTACTGACCGAAGCCTCAGCAACTCGTCGTCCAGGACCAGGAGTTTGTAACCTCCCAGTTTCGGGGAACGCGTTGCACAGACCTTTCTGCAAGGCCTCCCTGAGATGTCTCATCCTCTGCTCCCTCTGCGACGGCAAGATAAGGTCCGCAACCTTACCCTTGTACCGTGGATCAAGGAGAGTGGCCAGCCAGTAATGGTCCCTCTCCTTGATCCGAAGAACACGAGGATCCTTCCGCAGGCTTTGCAGGATCAGGGAGGCCATGCAGCGTAGGTTAGCTGAGGCATTCGGTCCGGAGTCTTCTGGGTCACTGAGGATGACATGATCGCCAGCCACCTCCTCCCAGCCACGTACAAGTCCACTGGTTTGTTGGGACTGTACATCATCCCTAAAAGACTGCTGCTGCTGATGCTGAGTGCCAGGCTCCACCTCCATGCTCACACAATCCTCCCTCCTCCTCCTCCTCCTCCTCATCCTCTTCCTGTGTGATGGGTGGGACAGAAGGAACACTGTCTGGATAAAGGGGGCCTTGAGAGGCAAGGAAGTCCTCCTCTTCCTGCCTCTGTTCTGCCTCAAGTGCCCTGTCCATTATCCCACGCAGCGTATGCTCCAACAGGTGGACAAGAGGTACAGTGTCACTGATGCATGCACTGTCACTGCTCACCATCCTCGTGGCCTCCTCAAATGGTGAGAGGACAGTACATGCATCCCTGATCATGCTCCACTGGCGTGGGGAAAAAAAGCCAAGCTCCCCTGACCCTGTCCTGGTGCCGTAGTCGCAAAGGTACTTATTGATGGCCCTCTGCTGCGTGTGCAGTCGCTGCAGCATGGCCAACGTTGAGTTCCACCTGGTGGGCATGTCACATATTAGGCGGTTCTTGGGCAGGTTCAGCTCCTTTTGCAGCTCAGTCAGCCGAGCACTGGCATTATAAGATCGGCGGAAATGCACACAGACTTTCCTGGCCTGCCTCAGGACATCCTGTAAGCCTGGGAACCTGCCCAAGAACCGCTGCACCACCAGGTTGAGGACGTGAGCCATACAGGGCACATGGGTGAGCTGCCCCTGTCGCAGGGCGGAGAGGAGGTTGGTGCCATTGTCAGAAACGACCATTCCTGGCTTAAGCTGGCTTGGCGTCAACCACCTCTCGGCCTGCCCCTGCAGAGCTGCCAGAACCTCTGGCCCAGTGTGGCTCCTGTCCCCCAAACACACCAGCGCAAGCACGGCATGGCATCTTTTTGCCTGCGTACTTGCGTAGCCCCTTGTACGCCTACGGAGCACCGCTGGTCCCGAGGACAGAGCACTGGAGGAAGAAGAAGAGGAGGGGGTGGAGGAGAGAGGTGTGTCACAACCAGTAGTAGCATTTTGGAGGCGTGGTGGCGGAACAACCTCCAACACTACTGCACCTTGTCCTGCATCCCTCCCAGCTGCCAATAGAGTGACCCAATGGGCCGTGAAAGAAAGATAACGTCCCTGTCCATGCCTGCTGGACCATGAGTCAGCGGTAATATGCACCTTACCGCTGACCGCCCTGTCCAGCGAGGCATGGACATTGCCTTCCACATGCCGTTAGAGAGACGGAATCGCCTTCCGTGAGAAAAAGTGGCGTTTGGGAACCTGCCACTGAGGAACCGCACATTGAACAAACTCACGGAAGGGGGCCGAGTCTACCAACTGAAAAGGCAGCAGTTGAAGTGCTAGCAATTTAGCCAAGCTAGCATTCAACCGCTGGGCATGTGGATGGCTGGGAGTATATTTCTTTCGACGGTCCAGCAGCTGGGGCAGGGAAATTTGCCTGCTACAATCGGACGTCGGTGTACTGCAAGTACTTGGTTGTGACACACCTAATTCTACACCTTCAGTCCTCTCAGAGCAGCTTTCAGAGAGGACTGAAGATATAGTGGGGATGGAGATCCCAGCTGATGAGGAGCAAGGAGAGGTCCGCTTTGTTCTTTGGTGTGGGTCTTTTATGTGTGCTTGCCAACGAGCTGCATGGCAGGTCGACATATGTCTGCTCATGCTTGTGGTGCCCAAGCGGCTGATGTTTTGGCCACGTGAGATACGCTTGAGACAAATATTGCAAATAGCAGTGGTGCGATCTGATGCACTTGTCTCAAAAAAGGCCCACACCAAAGAACTTTTCTGATAACGTGCAGAGGCAGCGCCCTGCACAGGTGGAGCTCTGCGGTGTGGTACAGTTGCTGTGCTGGCCTCTAGCTGGCCTCCAGGGGGCACCCTGACTCGTTGGACATGTGACGCTGCATCCTCCTCCTCCTCCTCCTCTCTCCCTTCTGGCACCCACGTGGAGTCAGTGACCTCATCATCCCCTCCCTCTTCACCACTAGAGCAAACCTGGCAGTAAGCTGCAGCTGGTGGAACAGTACTGCCAGATTGCTGTCCTTCAGCATCCCCTCTCTCTGCGCGCACACTACTGACTTCCTCAAGCTGGGTATCATCATCCGAGCCTTCGAATCGTTGGGCATCCTCCTGGAGCATGTACCCAACACTGTGCTCAAAGAGTTCGGGGGACTCCTCAGGAGGACATGGTGGGTCTAGGGAAGGGGTGGCTGATGATGCCATTGAGTACGCGTTGGCAGGTGCTCTGCCAGTACCCTGAGCCTGGGTGAGAGAGGATGAGGAGGATGAGGAGGGCTTGGTCATCCATTCTACCAAGCCTTCAGCATGATGCGGCTCCACATGTCCAGCTGCCGAAAACAAAGACAAGCGTGTCCCATGGCCACGTGCAGATGACGATGCACGACCACGTCCACGGCCAGCACTGTTGTCTCTAGAAACAGAGCCTGCCTGCCCTGTGTTCTTGCCTCGGCATGCTCTGCCTCTCCTTGGCGGTCTTCCAGCCATTGTAGTCGGTAGTGTATATAGTATAAAAAATGGGTGCTGCTGAGAAGAAAATATAGGAGCTCTGTGTGATGCCACTAACACACTAGAAGTCCTATGGGTGCTTCTGGAAGAAAATATAGGAGCTCTGTGTGATGCCACTAACACACTAGAAGTCCTATGGGTGCTTCTGGGAAGAAAATATAGGAGCTCTGTGTGATGCCACTAACACACTAGAAGTCCTGTGGGTGCTTCTGAGAAGAAAATATAGGAGCTCTGTGTGATGCCACTAACACACTAGAAGTCCTATGGGTGCTTCTGGGAAAAAATATAGGAGCTCTGTGTGATGCCACTAACACACTAGAAGTCCTATGGGTGCTGCTGAGAAGAAAATATAGGAGCTCTGTGTGATGCCACTAACACACTAGAAGTCCTATGGGTGCTGCTGGGAAGAAAATATAGGAGCTCTGTGTGATGCCACTAACACACTAGAAGTCCTATGGGTGCTGCTGGAAGAAAATATAGGAGCTCTGTGTGATGCCACTAACACACTAGAAGTCCTATGGGTGCTTCTGGGAAGAAAATATAGGAACTCTGTGTGATGCCACTAACACACTAGAAGTCCTATGGGTGCTTCTGGGAAGAAAATATAGGAGCTCTGTGTGATGCCACTAAAACACACTAGAAGTCCTGTGGGTGCTTCTGAGAAGAAAATATAGGAGCTCTGTGTGATGCCACTAACACACTAGAAGTCCTATGGGATCTTCTGGGAAGAAAATATAAGAGCTCTGTGTGATGCCAATAACACACTAGAAGTCCTGTGGGTGCTTCTGAGAAGAAAATATAGGAGCTCTGTGTGATGCCACTAACACACAAGAAGTCCTATGGGTGCTGCTGGGAAGAAAATATAAGAGCTCTGTGTGATGCCACTAACACACTAGAAGTCCTATGGGTGCTTCTGGAAGAAAATATAGGAGCTCTGTGTGATGCCACTAACACACTAGAAGTCCTCTGGGTGCTTCTGGGAAGAAAATATAGGAGCTCTGTGTGATGCCACTAACACGCTAGAAGTTCTATGGGTGCTTCTGGGAAGAAAATATAGGAGCTCTGTGTGATGCCACTAACACACTAGAAGTCCTATGGGTGCTGCTGGGAAGAACATATAGGAGCTCTGTGTGATGCCACTAACACACTAGACGTCCTATGGGTGCTCTTGGGAAGAAAATATAGGAACTCTGTGTGATGCCACTAACACACTAGAAGTCCTGTGGGTGCTTCTGAGAAGAAAATATAGGAGCTCTGTGTGATGCCACTAACACACTAGAAGTCCTATGGGTGCTTCTGGGAAAAAAATATAAGAACTCTGTGTGATGCCACTAACACACTAGAAGTCCTGTGGGTGCTGCTGGGAAGAAAATATAGGAACTCTGTGTGATGCCACTAACACACTAGAAGTCCTATGGGTGCTGCTGGGAAGAAAATATAGGAGCTCTGTGTGATGCCACTAACACACTAGAAGTCCTATGGTTGCTTCTGGGAAGAAAATATAGGAGCTCTGTGTGATGCCACTAACACACTAGAAGTCCTATGGGTGCTTCTGGGAAGAAAATATAGGAGCTCTGTGTGATGCCACTAACACACTAGAAGTCCTATGGGTGCTTCTGGGAAGAAAATATAGGAGCTCTGTGTGATGCCACTAACACACTAGAAGTCCTATGGGTGCTTCTGGGAAGAAAATATAGGAGCTCTGTGTGATGCCACTAACACACTAGAAGTTCTATGGGTGCTTCTGGGAAGAAAATATAGGAACTCTGTGTGATGCCACTAACACACTAGAAGTCCTATGGGTGCTTCTGGGAAGAAAATATAGGAACTCTGTGTGATGCCACTAACACACTAGAAGTCCTGTGGGTGCTTCTGAGAAGAAAATATAGGAGCTCTGTGTGATGCCACTAACACACTAGAAGTCCTATGGGTGCTGCTGAGAAGAAAATATAGGAGCTCTGTGTGATGCCACTAACACACTAGAAGTCCTATGGGTGCTTCTGGGAAGAAAATATAGGAACTCTGTGTGATGCCACTAGCACACTAGAAGTCCTGTGGGTGCTTCTGAGAAGAAAATATAGGAACTCTGTGTGATGCCACTAACACACTAGAAGTCCTATGGGTGCTTCTGGGAAGAAAATATAAGAACTCTGTGTGATGCCACTAACACACTAGAAGACCTGTGGGTGCTTCTGAGAAGAAAATATAGGAGCTCTGTGTGATGCCACTAACACACTAGAAGTCCTGTGGGTGCTTCTGAGAAGAAAATATAGGAACTCTGTGTGATGCCACTAACACACTAGAAGTCCTGTGGGTGCTTCTGAGAAGAAAATATAGGAGCTCTGTGTGATGCCACTAACACACTAGAAGTCCTATGGGTGCTTCTGGGAAGAAAATATAGGAGCTCTGTGTGATGCCACTAACACACTAGAAGTCCTGTGGGTGCTTCTGAGAAGAAAATATAGGAGCTCTGTGTGATGCCACTAACACACTAGAAGTCCTATGGGTGCTTCTGGGAAGAAAATATAAGAACTCTGTGTGATGCCACTAACACACTAGAAGACCTGTGGGTGCTTCTGAGAAGAAAATATAGGAGCTCTGTGTGATGCCACTAACACACTAGACGTCCTATGGGTGCTTCTGGGAAGAAAATATAGCAGCTCTGTGTGATGCCACTAACACACTAGAAGTCCTGTGGGTGCTTCTGAGAAGAAAATATAGGAGCTCTGTGTGATGCCACTAACACACTAGAAGTCCTATGGGTGCTTCTGGGAAGAAAATATAAGAACTCTGTGTGATGCCACTAACACACTAGAAGACCTGTGGGTGCTTCTGAGAAGAAAATATAGGAGCTCTGTGTGATGCCACTAACACACTAGAAGTCCTATGGGTGCTTCTGGGAAGAAAATATAGGAGCTCTGTGTGATGCCACTAACACACTAGAAGTCCTATGGGTGCTGCTGGGAAGAACATATAGGAGCTCTGTGTGATGCCACTAACACACTAGAAGTCCTATGGGTGCTTCTGGGAAGAAAATATAGGAACTCTGTGTGATGCCACTAACACACTAGAAGTCCTGTGGGTGCTTCTGGGAAGAAAATATAGGAACTCTGTGTGATGCCACTAACACACTAGAAGTCCTGTGGGTGCTGCTGGGAAGAAAATATAAGAGCTCTGTGTGATGCCACTAACACACTAGAAGTCCTATGGGTGCTGCTGGGAAGAAAATATAGGAGCTCTGTGTGATGCCACTAACACACTAGAAGTCCTATGGGTGCTTCTGGGAAGAAAATATAGGAACTCTGTGTGATGCCACTAACACACTAGAAGTCCTGTGGGTGCTTCTGGGAAGAAAATATAGGAGCTCTGTGTGATGCCACTAACACACTAGAAGTCCTATGGGTGCTGCTGGGAAGAAAATATAGGAACTCTGTGTGATGCCACTAACACACTAGAAGTCCTATGGGTGCTGCTGGGAAGAAAATATAGGAGCTCTGTGTGATGCCACTAACACACTAGAAGTCCTATGGGTGCTTCTGGGAAGAAAATATAGGAACTCTGTGTGATGCCACTAGCACACTAGAAGTCCTGTGGGTGCTTCTGGGAAGAAAATATAGGAGCTGTGTGTGATGCCACTAACACACTAGAAGTCCTGTGGGTGCTGCTGGAAGAAAATATAGGAGCTCTGTGTGATGCCACTAACACACTAGAAGTCCTATGGGTGCTTCTGGGAAGAAAATATAAGAACTCTGTGTGATGCCACTAACACACTAGAAGACCTATGGGTGCTGCTGAGAAGAAAATATAGGAGCTCTGTGTGATGCCACTAACACACTAGACGTCCTATGGGTGCTTCTGGGAAGAAAATATAGGAACTCTGTGTGATGCCACTAACACACTAGAAGTCCTATGAGTGCTTCTGAGAAGAAAATATAGGAACTCTGTGTGATGCCACTAACACACTAGAAGTCCTATGGGTGCTTCTGGAAGAAAATATAGGAGCTCTGTGTGATGCCACTAACTCACTAGAAGTCCTGTGGGTGCTTCTGGGAAGAAAATATATGAACTCTGTGTGATGCCACTAACACACTAGAAGTCCTGTGGGTGCTGCTGGGAAGAACATATAGGAGCTCTGTGTGATGCCACTAACACACTAGAAGTCCTATGGGTGCTTCTGGGAAGAAAATATAGGAACTCTGTGTGATGCCACTAACACACTAGAAGTCCTATGGGTGCTTCTGGGAAGAAAATATAGGAGCTCTGTGTGATGCCACTAACACACTAGAAGTCCTATGGGTGCTGCTGGGAAGAAAATATAGGAACTCTGTGTGATGCCACTAACACACTAGAAGTCCTATGGGTGCTTCTGGGAAGAACATATAGGAACTCTGTGTGATGCCACTAACACACTAGAAGTCCTGTGGGTGCTTCTGAGAAGAAAATATAGGAACTCTGTGTGATGCCACTAACACACTAGAAGTCCTGTGGGTGCTGCTGGGAAGAAAATATAGGAGCTCTGTGTGATGCCACTAACACACTAGAAGTCCTATGGGTGCTTCTGGGAAGAAAATATAGGAACTCTGTGTGATGCCACTAGCACACTAGAAGTCCTATGGGTGCTTCTGGGAAGAAAATATAGGAGCTGTGTGTGATGCCACTAACACACTAGAAGTCCTGTGGGTGCTTCTGAGAAGAAAATATAGGAGCTCTGTGTGATGCCACTAACACACTAGAAGTCCTATGGGTGCTTCTGGGAAGAAAATATAAGAACTCTGTGTGATGCCACTAACACACTAGAAGTCCTATGGGTGCTGCTGAGAAGAAAATATAGGAGCTCTGTGTGATGCCACTAACACACTAGAAGTCCTGTGGGTGCTGCTGAGAAGAAAATATAGGAGCTCTGTGTGATGCCACTAACACACTAGAAGTCCTATGGGTGCTTCTGGGAAGAAAATATAAGAACTCTGTGTGATGCCACTAACACACTAGAAGTCCTATGGGTGCTGCTGGGAAGAAAATATAGGAGCTCTGTGTGATGCCACTAACACACTAGAAGTCCTGTGGGTGCTTCTGAGAAGAAAATATAGGAACTCTGTGTGATGCCACTAACACACTAGAAGTCCTATGGGTGCTGCTGGAAGAAAATATAGGAGCTCTGTGTGATGCCACTAACACACTAGAAGTCCTATGGGTGCTGCTGGGAAGAAAATATAGGAACTCTGTGTGATGCCACTAGCACACTAGAAGTCCTGTGGGTGCTTCTGGGAAGAAAATATAGGAGCTGTGTGTGATGCCACTAACACACTAGAAGTCCTGTGGGTGCTTCTGAGAAGAAAATATAGGAGCTCTGTGTGATGCCACTAACACACTAGAAGTCCTAGGTGCTTCTGGGAAGAAAATATAAGAACTCTGTGTGATGCCACTAACACACTAGAAGACCTATGGGTGCTGCTGGGAAGAAAATATAGGAGCTCTGTGTGATGCCACTAACACACTAGACGTCCTATGGGTGCTTCTGGGAAGAAAATATAGGAACTCTGTGTGATGCCACTAACACACTAGAAGTCCTGTGGGTGCTTCTGAGAAGAAAATATAGGAGCTCTGTGTGATGCCACTAACACACTAGAAGTCCTATGGGTGCTTCTGGGAAGAAAATATAGGAACTCTGTGTGATGCCACTAGCACACTAGAAGTCCTGTGGGTGCTTCTGGGAAGAAAATATAGGAGCTGTGTGTGATGCCACTAACACACTAGAAGTCCTGTGGGTGCTGCTGAGAAGAAAATATAGGAGCTCTGTGTGATGCCACTAACACACTAGAAGTCCTATGGGTGCTTCTGGGAAGAAAATATAAGAACTCTGTGTGATGCCACTAACACACTAGAAGACCTGTGGGTGCTTCTGTGAAGAAAATATAGGAGCTCTGTGTGATGCCACTAACACACTAGACGTCCTATGGGTGCTTCTGGGAAGAAAATATAGGAACTCTGTGTGATGCCACTAACACACTAGAAGTCCTGTGGGTGCTGCTGAGAAGAAAATATAGGAGCTCTGTGTGATGCCACTAACACACTAGAAGTCCTATGGGTGCTTCTGGGAAGAAAATATAGGAGCTCTGTGTGATGCCACTAACTCACTAGAAGTCCTGTGGGTGCTTCTGGGAAGAAAATATAAGAACTCTGTGTGATGCCACTAACACACTAGAAGTCCTGTGGGTGCTGCTGAGAAGAACATATAGGAGCTCTGTGTGATGCCACTAACACACTAGAAGTCCTATGGGTGCTTCTGGGAAGGAAATATAGGAACTCTGTGTGATGCCACTAACACACTAGAAGTCCTATGGGTGCTTCTGGGAAGAAAATATAGGAACTCTGTGTGATGCCACTAACACACTAGAAGTCCTGTGGGTGCTGCTGAGAAGAAAATATAGGAACTCTGTGTGATGCCACTAACACACTAGAAGTCCTATGGGTGCTTCTGGGAAGAAAATATAGGAACTCTGTGTGATGCCACTAACACACTAGAAGTCCTATGGGTGCTTCTGGGAAGAACATATAGGAACTCTGTGTGATGCCACTAACACACTAGAAGTCCTGTGGGTGCTGCTGAGAAGAAAATATAGGAACTCTGTGTGATGCCACTAACACACTAGAAGTCCTGTGGGTGCTGCTGAGAAGAAAATATAGGAGCTCTGTGTGATGCCACTAACACACTAGAAGTCCTATGGGTGCTTCTGGGAAGAAAATATAGGAACTCTGTGTGATGCCACTAGCACACTAGAAGTCCTATGGGTGCTTCTGGGAAGAAAATATAGGAGCTGTGTGTGATGCCACTAACACACTAGAAGTCCTGTGGGTGCTGCTGAGAAGAAAATATAGGAGCTCTGTGTGATGCCACTAACACACTAGAAGTCCTGTGGGTGCTTCTGGGAAGAAAATATAAGAACTCTGTGTGATGCCACTAACACACTAGAAGTCCTATGGGTGCTGCTGAGAAGAAAATATAGGAGCTCTGTGTGATGCCACTAACACACTAGAAGTCCTGTGGGTGCTGCTGAGAAGAAAATATAGGAGCTCTGTGTGATGCCACTAACACACTAGAAGTCCTATGGGTGCTTCTGGGAAGAAAATATAAGAACTCTGTGTGATGCCACTAACACACTAGAAGTCCTGTGGGTGCTGCTGAGAAGAAAATATAGGAGCTCTGTGTGATGCCACTAACACACTAGAAGTCCTGTGGGTGCTTCTGAGAAGAAAATATAGGAACTCTGTGTGATGCCACTAACACACTAGAAGTCCTGTGGGTGCTGCTGAGAAGAAAATATAAGAACTCTGTGTGATGCCACTAACACACTAGAAGTCCTGTGGGTGCTGCTGAGAAGAAAATATAGGAACTCTGTGTGATGCCACTAGCACACTAGAAGTCCTGTGGGTGCTTCTGGGAAGAAAATATAGGAGCTGTGTGTGATGCCACTAACACACTAGAAGTCTATGGGTGCTGCTGAGAAGAAAATATAGGAGCTCTGTGTGATGCCACTAACACACTAGAAGTCCTGTGGGTGCTTCTGGGAAGAAAATATAAGAACTCTGTGTGATGCCACTAACACACTAGAAGACCTGTGGGTCCTGCTGAGAAGAAAATATAGGAGCTCTGTGTGATGCCACTAACACACTAGACGTTCTATGGGTGCTTCTGGGAAGAAAATATAGGAACTCTGTGTGATGCCACTAACACACTAGAAGTCCTGTGGGTGCTTCTGGGAAGAAAATATAGGAACTCTGTGTGATGCCACTAACGCACTAGAAGTCCTGTGGGTGCTGCTGAGAAGAAAATATAAGAACTCTGTGTGATGCCACTAACACACTAGAAGTCCTGTGGGTGCTGCTGAGAAGAAAATATAGGAGCTCT
This sequence comes from Lithobates sylvaticus, assembly GCA_028564925.1. Lineage (NCBI taxonomy): Eukaryota > Metazoa > Chordata > Amphibia > Anura > Ranidae > Lithobates > Lithobates sylvaticus. The sequence goes on from CM053026.1 coordinate 264,285,290, forward strand.
GTGTGATGCCACTAACACACTAGAAGTCCTGTGGGTGCTTCTGGGAAGAAAATACAGTGGTGTGAAAAAGTGTTTGCCCCCTTCCTCATTTCCTGTTCCTTTGCATGTTTGTCACACTTAAGTGTTTCGGAACATCAAACCAATTTAAACAATAGTCAAGGACAACACAAGTAAACACAAAATGCAATTTGTAAATGAAGGTGTTTATTATTAAAGGTGAAAAAAAATCCAAACAATCATGGCCCTGTGTGAAAAAGTGATTGCCCCCCTTGTTAAAACATACTATAACTGTGGTTGTCCACACCTGAGTTCAATTTCTCTAGCCACACCCAGGCCTGATTATTGCCACACCTGTTCACAATCAAGGCATCACTTAAATAGGAGCTGCTTGACACAGTAAGGTCCACCAGAAGATCCTTAAAAGCTACACATCATGCTGAGACCCAAAGAAAATTCAGGAACAATTGAGAAAGAAAGTAATTGAGATCTATCAGTCTGGAAAGGGTTATAAAGCCATTTCCAAAGCTTTGGGAATCCAGCGAACCACAGTGAGAGCCATTATCCAGAAATGGCGAAGACATGGAACAGTGGTGAACCTTCCCAGGAGTGGCCGGCCGCCCAAAATTACCCCAAGAGCGCAGCGACGACTCATCCAAGAGGTCACAAAAGACCCCACAACAACGTCCAAGGAACTGCAGGCCTCACTTGCCTCAGTTAAGGTCAGCGTTCATGCCTCCACCATCAGGAAAAGACTGGGCAAAAATGGCCTGCATGGCAGAGTTCCAAGGAGAAAACCACTGCTGAGCAAAAAGAACATCAAAGCTCGTCTGAATTTCTCCACAACACATCTTGATGATCCCCAAGACTTTTGGGACAACATTCTGTGGACCGATGAGACAAAAGTGGAACTCTTTGGAAGGTGTGTGTCCAAGTATATCTGGCGTAGAAGGAACACTGCATTTCAGAAAAAGAACATTATACCAACAGTAAAATATGGTGGTGGTAGTGTGATGGTCTGGGGCTGTTTTGCTGCTTCAGGACCTGGAAGACTTGCCGTGATAAAAGGAACTATGAATTCTGCTGTCTACCAAGAGATCCTGAAGGAGAATGTCCGACCATCTGTTCGTGTACTCAAGCTGAAACGAACTTGGGTTCTGCAGCAGGACAATGATCCTAAACACACCAGCAAGTCCACCACCGAATGGCTGAAGAAAAACAAAATGAAGACTTTGGAGTGGCCTAGCCAAAGTCCTGACCTGAATCCTATTGAGATGTTGTGGTATGACCTTAAAAAGGCCGTTCATGCTCGAAAACCCTCTAATGTAACTGAATTAGGACAATTCTGCAAAGATGAGTGGGCCAAAATTCCTCAAGGATGCTGTAAAAGCCTCATTGCACGTTATCGCAAACGCTTGGTTGCAGTTGTTGCTGCTAAGGGTGGCCCAACCAGTTATTAGGTTTAGGGGGCAATCACTTTTTCACACAGGGCCATGATGGTTTGGATTTTTTTTCACCTTTAATAATAAACACCTTCATTTACAAATTGCATTTTGTGTTTACTTGTGTTGTCCTTGACTATTGTTTAAATTGGTTTGATGTTCCGAAACACTTAAGTGTGACAAACATGCAAAGGAACAGGAAATGAGGAAGGGGGCAAACACTTTTTCACACCACTGTATAAGAACTCTGTGTGATGCCACTAACACACTAGAAGTCCTGTGGGTGCTGCTGAGAAGAACATATAGGAGCTCTGTGTGATGCCACTAACACACTAGAAGTCCTATGGGTGCTTCTGGGAAGAAAATATAAGAACTCTGTGTGATGCCACTAACACACTAGAAGTCCTGTGGGTGCTGCTGAGAAGAAAATATAGGAGCTCTGTGTGATGCCACTAACACACTAGAAGTCCTATGGGTGCTTCTGGGAAGAAAATATAGGAACTCTGTGTGATGCCACTAACACACTAGAAGTCCTATGGGTGCTTCTGGGAAGAAAATATAGGAACTCTGTGTGATGCCACTAACACACTAGAAGTCCTATGGGTGCTTCTGGGAAGAAAATATAGGAACTCTGTGTGATGCCACTAGCACACTAGAAGTCCTGTGGGTGCTTCTGGGAAGAAAATATAGGAGCTGTGTGTGATGCCACTAACACACTAGAAGTCCTGTGGGTGCTGCTGAGAAGAAAATATAGGAGCTCTGTGTGATGCCACTAACACACTAGAAGTCCTGTGGGTGCTTCTGGGAAGAAAATATAAGAACTCTGTGTGATGCCACTAACACACTAGAAGACCTGTGGGTGCTGCTGAGAAGAAAATATAGGAGCTCTGTGTGATGCCACTAACACACTAGACGTTCTATGGGTGCTTCTGGGAAGAAAATATAGGAACTCTGTGTGATGCCACTAACACACTAGAAGTCCTGTGGGTGCTGCTGAGAAGAAAATATAAGAACTCTGTGTGATGCCACTAACACACTAGAAGTCCTGTGGGTGCTGCTGAGAAGAAAATATAGGAGCTCTGTGTGATGCCACTAACTCACTAGAAGTCCTGTGGGTGCTTCTGGGAAGAAAATATAAGAACTCTGTGTGATGCCACTAACACACTAGAAGTCCTGTGGGTGCTGCTGAGAAGAACATATAGGAGCTCTGTGTGATGCCACTAACACACTAGAAGTCCTATGGGTGCTTCTGGGAATGAAAATATAGGAACTCTGTGTGATGCCACTAACACACTAGAAGTCCTGTGGGTGCTGCTGAGAAGAAAATATAAGAACTCTGTGTGATGCCACTAACACACTAGAAGTCCTATGGGTGCTTCTGGAAGAAAATATAGGAACTCTGTGTGATGCCACTAACACACTAGAAGTCCTATGGGTGCTTCTGGGAAGAACATATAGGAACTCTGTGTGATGCCACTAACACACTAGAAGTCCTGTGGGTGCTGCTGAGAAGAAAATATAAGAACTCTGTGTGATGCCACTAACACACTAGAAGTCCTGTGGGTGCTGCTGAGAAGAAAATATAGGAGCTCTGTGTGATGCCACTAACACTCTAGAAGTCCTATGGGTGCTTCTGGGAAGAAAATATAGGAACTCTGTGTGATGCCACTAGCACACTAGAAGTCCTATGGGTGCTTCTGGGAAGAAAATATAGGAGCTGTGTGTGATGCCACTAACACACTAGAAGTCCTGTGGGTGCTGCTGAGAAGAAAATATAGGAGCTCTGTGTGATGCCACTAACACACTAGAAGTCCTGTGGGTGCTTCTGGGAAGAAAATATAAGAACTCTGTGTGATGCCACTAACACACTAGAAGTCCTGTGGGTGCTGCTGAGAAGACAATATAGGAGCTCTGTGTGATGCCACTAACACACTAGAAGTCCTGTGGGTGCTGCTGAGAAGAAAATATAAGAACTCTGTGTGATGCCACTAACACACTAGAAGTCCTGTGGGTGCTGCTGAGAAGAAAATATAGGAGCTCTGTGTGATGCCACTAACACACTAGAAGTCCTATGGGTGCTTCTGGGAAGAAAATATAAGAACTCTGTGTGATGCCACTAACACACTAGAAGTCCTGTGGGTGCTGCTGAGAAGAAAATATAGGAGCTCTGTGTGATGCCACTAACACACTAGAAGTCCTGTGGGTGCTTCTGGGAAGAAAATATAGGAACTCTGTGTGATGCCACTAACACACTAGAAGTCCTGTGGGTGCTGCTGAGAAGAAAATATAAGAACTCTGTGTGATGCCACTAACACACTAGAAGTCCTGTGGGTGCTGCTGAGAAGAAAATATAGGAACTCTGTGTGATGCCACTAGCACACTAGAAGTCCTGTGGGTGCTTCTGGGAAGAAAATATAGGAGCTGTGTGTGATGCCACTAACACACTAGAAGTCCTGTGGGTGCTGCTGAGAAGAAAATATAGGAGCTCTGTGTGATGCCACTAACACACTAGAAGTCCTGTGGGTGCTTCTGGGAAGAAAATATAAGAACTCTGTGTGATGCCACTAACACACTAGAAGACCTGTGGGTGCTGCTGAGAAGAAAATATAGGAGCTCTGTGTGATGCCACTAACACACTAGACGTTCTATGGGTGCTTCTGGGAAGAAAATATAGGAACTCTGTGTGATGCCACTAACACACTAGAAGTCCTGTGGGTGCTTCTGGGAAGAAAATATAGGAACTCTGTGTGATGCCACTAACACACTAGAAGTCCTGTGGGTGCTGCTGAGAAGAAAATATAAGAACTCTGTGTGATGCCACTAACACACTAGAAGTCCTGTGGGTGCTGCTGAGAAGAAAATATAGGAGCTCTGTGTGATGCCACTAACACACTAGAAGTCCTGTGGGTGCTTCTGGGAAGAAAATACAGTGGTGTGAAAAAGTGTTTGCCCCCTTCCTCATTTCCTGTTCCTTTGCATGTTTGTCACACTTAAGTGTTTCGGAACATCAAACCAATTTAAACAATAGTCAAGGACAACACAAGTAAACACAAAATGCAATTTGTAAATGAAGGTGTTTATTATTAAAGGTGAAAAAAAATCCAAACAATCATGGCCCTGTGTGAAAAAGTGATTGCCCCCCTTGTTAAAAACATACTATAACTGTGGTTGTCCACACCTGAGTTCAATTTCTCTAGCCACACCCAGGCCTGATTATTGCCACACCTGTTCACAATCAAGGCATCACTTAAATAGGAGCTGCTTGACACAGTAAGGTCCACCAGAAGATCCTTAAAAGCTACACATCATGCTGAGACCCAAAGAAATTCAGGAACAATTGAGAAAGAAAGTAATTGAGATCTATCAGTCTGGAAAGGGTTATAAAGCCATTTCCAAAGCTTTGGGAATCCAGCGAACCACAGTGAGAGCCATTATCCAGAAATGGCGAAGACATGGAACAGTGGTGAACCTTCCCAGGAGTGGCCGGCCGCCCAAAATTACCCAAGAGCGCAGCGACGACTCATCCAAGAGGTCACAAAAGACCCCACAACAACGTCCAAGGAACTGCAGGCCTCACTTGCCTCAGTTAAGGTCAGCGTTCATGCCTCCACCATCAGGAAAAGACTGGGCAAAAATGGCCTGCATGGCAGAGTTCCAAGGAGAAAACCACTGCTGAGCAAAAAGAACATCAAAGCTCGTCTGAATTTCTCCACAACACATCTTGATGATCCCCAAGACTTTTGGGACAACATTCTGTGGACCGATGAGACAAAAGTGGAACTCTTTGGAAGGTGTGTGTCCAAGTATATCTGGCGTAGAAGGAACACTGCATTTCAGAAAAAGAACATTATACCAACAGTAAAATATGGTGGTGGTAGTGTGATGGTCTGGGGCTGTTTTGCTGCTTCAGGACCTGGAAGACTTGCCGTGATAAAAGGAACTATGAATTCTGCTGTCTACCAAGAGATCCTGAAGGAGAATGTCCGACCATCTGTTCGTGTACTCAAGCTGAAACGAACTTGGGTTCTGCAGCAGGACAATGATCCTAAACACACCAGCAAGTCCACCACCGAATGGCTGAAGAAAAACAAAATGAAGACTTTGGAGTGGCCTAGCCAAAGTCCTGACCTGAATCCTATTGAGATGTTGTGGTATGACCTTAAAAAGGCCGTTCATGCTCGAAAACCCTCTAATGTAACTGAATTAGGACAATTCTGCAAAGATGAGTGGGCCAAAATTCCTCAAGGATGCTGTAAAAGCCTCATTGCACGTTATCGCAAACGCTTGGTTGCAGTTGTTGCTGCTAAGGGTGGCCCAACCAGTTATTAGGTTTAGGGGGCAATCACTTTTTCACACAGGGCCATGATGGTTTGGATTTTTTTTCACCTTTAATAATAAACACCTTCATTTACAAATTGCATTTTGTGTTTACTTGTGTTGTCCTTGACTATTGTTTAAATTGGTTTGATGTTCCGAAACACTTAAGTGTGACAAACATGCAAAGGAACAGGAAATGAGGAAGGGGGCAAACACTTTTTCACACCACTGTATAAGAACTCTGTGTGATGCCACTAACACACTAGAAGTCCTGTGGGTGCTGCTGAGAAGAACATATAGGAGCTCTGTGTGATGCCACTAACACACTAGAAGTCCTATGGGTGCTTCTGGGAAGAAAATATAAGAACTCTGTGTGATGCCACTAACACACTAGAAGTCCTGTGGGTGCTGCTGAGAAGAAAATATAGGAGCTCTGTGTGATGCCACTAACACACTAGAAGTCCTATGGGTGCTTCTGGGAAGAAAATATAAGAACTCTGTGTGATGCCACTAACACACTAGAAGTCCTGTGGGTGCTGCTGAGAAGAAAATATAGGAGCTCTGTGTGATGCCACTAACACACTAGAAGTCCTATGGGTGCTTCTGGGAAGAAAATATAGGAACTCTGTGTGATGCCACTAACACACTAGAAGTCCTATGGGTGCTTCTGGGAAGAAAATATAGGAACTCTGTGTGATGCCACTAACACACTAGAAGTCCTATGGGTGATTCTGGGAAGAAAATATAGGAACTCTGTGTGATGCCACTAACACACTAGAAGTCCTATGGGTGCTTCTGGGAAGAAAATATAAGAACTCCGTGTGATGCCACTAACACACTAGAAGTCCTGTGGGTGCTGCTGAGAAGAAAATATAGGAGCTCTGTGTGATGCCACTAACACACTAGAAGTCCTATGGGTGCTTCTGGGAAGAAAATATAGGAACTCTGTGTGATGCCACTAACACACTAGAAGTCCTATGGGTGCTTCTGGGAAGAAAATATAGGAACTCTGTGTGATGCCACTAACACACTAGAAGTCCTATGGGTGCTTCTGGGAAGAAAATATAGGAACTCTGTGTGATGCCACTAACACACACTAGAAGTCCTGTGAGTGCTGCTGAGAAGAAAATATAAGAACTCTGTGTGATGCCACTAACACACTAGAAGTCCTGTGGGTGCTGCTGAGAAGAAAATATAGGAGCTCTGTGTGATGCCACTAACACACTAGAAGTCCTATGGGTGCTTCTGGGAAGAAAATATAGGAACTCTGTGTGAGGCCACTAGCACACTAGAAGTCCTATGGGTGCTTCTGGGAAGAAAATATAGGAACTCTGTGTGAGGCCACTAGCACACTAGAAGTCCTATGGGTGCTTCTGGGAAGAAAATATAGGAGCTCTGTGTGATGCCACTAACACACTAGAAGTCCTGTGGGTGCTGCTGAGAAGAAAATATAGGAGCTCTGTGTGATGCCACTAACACACTAGAAGTCCTATGGTGCTTCTGGGAAGAAAATATAAGAACTCTGTGTGATGCCACTAACACACTAGAAGTCCTGTGGGTGCTGCTGAGAAGAAAATATAGGAGCTCTGTGTGATGCCACTAACACACTAGAAGTCCTATGGGTGCTTCTGGGAAGAAAATATAGGAACTCTGTGTGATGCCACTAACACACTAGAAGTCCTATGGGTGCTTCTGGGAAGAAAATATAGGAACTCTGTGTGATGCCACTAACACACTAGAAGTCCTATGGGTGCTTCTGGGAAGAAAATATAGGAGCTCTGTGTGATGCCACTAACACACTATAAGTCCTGTGGGTGCTGCTGAGAAGAAAATATAGGAGCTCTGTGTTATGCCACTAACACACTAGAAGTCCCATGGGTGCTTCTGGGAAGAAAATATAAGAACTCTGTGTGATGCCACTAACACACTAGAAGTCCTGTGGGTGCTGCTGAGAAGAAAAATATAGGAGCTCTGTGTGATGCCACTAACACACTAGAAGTCCTATGGGTGCTTCTGGGAAGAAAATATAGGAGCTCTGTTTGCTGCCACTAACACACTAGAAGTCCTATGGGTGCTTCTGGGAAGAAAATATAGGAGCTCTGTTTGCTTCCACTAACACACTAGAAGTCCTATGGGTGCTTCTGGGAAGAAAATATAGGAGCTCTGTTTGCTGCCACTAACACACTAGAAGTCCTATGGGTGCTGTTGGGGTGCAGTGCTGTGCTAACAGCACTGCGGTTGGTACTACTGAAATACTGTACTAACAGTAAAACACGCACCAGACTAATCCCCAGCAGCAGCTAATAACACACTAACTGTGCAATCAGCAGCAATGAACGATCAATGACTTAGGTAGCAATGGTTTAGCAAAGAAATAGCCAATGGTTTAGCAAAGAAGAGCAAATCTTTCTGTAGCAATGAATCAAGCTAAGACACAGAATCAGCAGACTGATCTCTCCTAAAGCCGGAACTCATGTGACCGGCGCCGACGGCGTGGCGGCCTTTTAAATGGTGGGGCGTGTACTAAAGCCCCTGAGCTTTAATTGGCTACAGGCGTCCTGTCTGTAGCCAATTATTGCTCCCCGAGTTTCCAGCGCTGTGATTGGCCAAGCATGCGGGGTCACAGTACATGCTTGGCCAATCAAAAGCCAGCAATGCACTGCGCCGGCCGCGCCAGCCACAATGCATTGCGGGGCCGCTCGCATCACACGAATGTGATGCGAACGGCCCAAATAGTTCTGGGCTCGCCGAGCGAGCGAACGCCCGGTGCTCGATGCAAACGTGGGTTCGCATCGAGCACCGGGCCCATCCCTATTCAGCATGCCAAATCATGCTGGGGTGTGGAACAGCCAATCCTTGCAGAGCTGCTGAAGATAGGAGTGGGGTGGGAATTAAAAAATAATGCATGCCTTAGGCTAGTGCACGAGATATGTAAATCACCTGTCAATCACAGCAATTGGGAAGAACGGACAAACTTTTCACAGTTTTATTTCATTGAAAAAAGATATGAGGATTGCTCAGAGCTGGGTTAACTCTTTGTGGCAAGACTGGGCACAGCTGATCTGAAATGCCATACTCTATATTGTGCCAGACAAAAAAAATAAAAAAATTTCGGGTTAACATCCACTTTAATTGAACAAGCTGAAGTTAGAAGCGGATTGGTTATTATGCACAGCTGCACCAGTTTTAGTAAATCATACACCATTGGGACAAAGGAACAAGGACTGGATTAGCATTTGGCATCCTGACCATCAATAACTTTAATGACAAAGTAAAGTGGTTGTAAAACACGTTTGTCAAAGAGTATACCAATACCATTAAAATAACAGTTTAAGAATAAGCCATTTAGTAATATTGATCTTGCATTACTGGTGTTTCAGATTAATGGACTCTGTTGCAATTCCTGGAATGATGATGAAATATATATATACTGTATACATGTGTATACTATATATACCACAGCGTGTGTGTTTTTTAGCAAAATCATGAAAAAAAGAAGATAGTTGAAATCACAAGACAATGCAACAGCAAATTAATTAACAATTAATTAACAATTACTGAAGTAAAAGCAAAAAATAAATAAAAGATGAGACAGAGCTTTTTGGCAAAGGAGACTGCATTTCTCTTGTTCAAAAAACTATTTCCCCCTTTTTTTGTGTGTGTGCACCCTACCAGTGGCAGATATGCAGTGCATCTCTAAACTGCTGAGAATATAGCTGGGTACAGGGACAATATAACTTCCATCACCTAGGAGGACAAAACCAGAAGTAATTTTGCCATAATATGCAACTATGGCAAGGGGTGTTAATATTTTTCCATGTCAACAATTATTTAACAAAGCATTTTTGCTGCTACAGTTGCCAGAGGTTATAAAGGATGGGGAGTTGTAGGTACAAAAGTGTGTAATTAGCAATAAGTATTCTGTATAAAACTAGCACACATTTAAAACTCAAAAACGGAAAATTTATATCAAATACTTACCGTAATTTTCCTTTCCTGATGGACTCCATGGCAGCCTACGTATGGGTTAATCCCACCTCTCATACCTCATAGGACCCCACTCCCATAAATCTTTGCTTCTAGCCAGATACCGTGTTCCATAACTTAGCCTACTCCAGCAAATGGGAGGGAGACTCCTGCTGCCATGGAGTCCATCAGGAAAGGAAAATTACGTTAAGTATTTGATATAGATTTTCCGTTTTCCTGACTGACTCCATGGCAGCCTACGTATGGGTTAATCCCACCTCTCATACCTCATAGGACCCCACTCCCATAAATCTTTGCTTCTAGCCAGATACCGTGTTCCATAACTTAGCCTACTCCAGCAAATGGGAGGGAGACTCCTGCTGCCATGGAGTCCATCAGGAAAGGAAAATTACGGTAAGTATTTGATATAGATTTTCCGTTTTCCTGACTGACTCCATGGCAGCCTACGTATGGGAAATAACTAGCCATACAGACTCGGGTGGGCACAAATTGCTGGTTCAACAGAAAAAGGTTTAATTGGCACCAAACAGATAAAACATTTAAACCAAAATTAACAGAGGAAAGAGCCGCCTGCTCAACACAATAGTGCCTCATGAAAGTGTTTGACGACCAAGAAGCTGCTTTGCAGATCACTTCCGCCGATACGTGTCGGGAGGCCGCTCATGATCTTGACATACCCCTGGTAGAATGGGCATTCACGGTCTCCGGAGGAGCCAGTCCCTTAGCCGTATATGCCCTTTGGATAGCTTGGACAATCCAACTTGCAATGGTTCTAGAGGAAGCACGCATACACACGGTCGGATTTTCCGAGGACCAGTTCCGTCGGATCATGTCCGTCGTACTTTGTCCGATGTTGGTGTTGCGTACACACGGTCGGACAACGTTGTCGGAATTTCCGGTCTTCAAGAACGTCGTGACGCAAGTCGTCTTCCACGAGACTAGAAAAGGGAAGTTCAGCACCACGTCCCGCACCCGTTGGGCTCCTTCTGCTGATCCCGTGTTTATCGCGAGTTAGTTGAAGTTTGGGGACTTACGATTCGCGCTTCTCAGTTTTGTGACTCAGATCGTTACTGCTCTTCAGTTTGTGCTTGTCGTGCGTATCTGTTTATTAGTGCGTGTAGTCAGTTCGCATTTGTTGGTCATTGCGGCCTATATCTTGATATAGGACGCTTTGATTTTCACTGCTTATTGTCTGCTCGTTTCTGGTATTCATTTCGTTCTTTCAGGCCTTGCTGTTTATCGGTGCTTTCTGTTTGTCCGTTCTGACCAGCCGACCGTTTGTGAGCGATGTTTCCCGTACGTACTCGTCGCCGAGTTTGTGCTGTACGCGGAATTGGTGTCAGGCTTTTAGCTTTGAGCCAAGACCCGTCCATGAACAGAGTGACGAGGAGTATGTGGACCAAGAATTGGTTGCTTCAGCGTGATCAGTTCTCGCACATGCCTTTGCTTCGTGAGATCCGGGAGAATAATCCTGATGATTTCAGGAACTTTCTCCGGATGACGGACCCTGTTTTTCACCGTCTTTTGGCTTTGCTGACCCCTTTTATCAGCCGGCAGGATACCTGCATGAGACAAGCCATCACTCCGGAGCAGAGGCTTGTTGCTACGTTGAGGTACTTGGCGACAGGGAGAAGCCTTCAGGATTTGAAGTTCTCCTCAGGTATCTCTCCCCAGGCCCTGGGAATCATTATTCCAGAGACCTGTTCTGCCATCATCCAGGTCCTGCAGGAGGACTATATTAAGGTAACATTTCTACTTTACTATTCCCTTCTATGTATGCTCTGTTTGCTAATGTCTTGTATTTTTGACCTCCTTCCCTAATTACCATGATTGCAATATGCTCTAATATGCTGTGCCCCTTTTCTCCTTCATGCATTTTTCCCTTCACTTACCTCCCCAGCATGCTCTTCTGGCCCAATAGACACCTATGGCCTAGTCACTTAAGCAATGTATTTTGTCTGCTGCATAGTATTGTTTTCCCCCAAACACCCCCTAAAATATGCACTAATGTTTGCTGTGTGTTTTACTTCATGCCGAGCCCCATTTTGTCCCATTTTTTTTTTGGGGGGGGGGGGGGTGCCAAACTCATTAGGAACCCCCTCCCCCAACTGCTCTGTCAGATGCTAACAATCCTCTATCTGCTGGCTTTCCCAAGGTCAATACACACTATATACCTACCTCTTTATAGTGGGCATCTTTAGGGATGAATTCAGCAAAGCATGTAGTGCAAGTGGCTGGCTCCATACTTTCCATTTGCTCTTTTTTTTGGTTAGTTCCCTCCTATTAGCTTGCTAGGTAATTGCAGAATGTCAAAATGTGCTTCCCTTTTTTTTTTTGGGGGGGGGGGGGGGGGGATTTGGAATGTTCTTTTATCTTTCCTGTGGGCTGCCAATAGTGTTAAGTAAGGAGGGTCTGGCCTTTTAAGGGTCTTAAAATGTAAAAGTCTGATCTTGTTCCAAGATGTTTAGTGTCTAATCTGCTTGCAATGTTTATGTGCAAAGTGACTAATTTTTTTTCTTGTTTCACTCCACAGTTCCCTTCCACGCCACAGGAATGGCAGACTGTGGCCTCCCACTTTGCCAGCCGTTGGGACTTTCCTAACTGCGGAGGTGCAATTGATGGGAAACACGTCCGCATTGTCCCACCCCCCAACTCGGGGTCCTACTATTATAATTATAAGGGGTTTAATAGTGTAGTGATGTTGGCGGTGGTGTCGGCGACATACGATTTTTTGTATGTGGACGTGGGGATGAACGGCCGGATCTCGGATGGTGGTGCCATTGCGCACACGGAGTTCTACTGGCGTCTCCAAAGTGGCAGTCTGTGCTTGCCACCTCCAGAGGAGAATGCTGAAGGACTCCCCTTCGTCTTTGTCGCAGATGAAGCGTTTGCGCTGACTCCCCATCTGATGAGGCCCTTCCCGATGAGGACCCTCACCCCAGACCAGAGGGTCTTCAATTACAGGCTGTCGAGAGCCCGCAGAGTGGTGGAGAACACCTTCGGGATCCTGGCCAGCCGCTTCCGCCTGTTTTTGACGGCTATTATCTTGGCGGAATACAAACTGAACCACATAGTTCTTGCCTGTTGCATATTGCACAACTTTTTGAAAAGACACAACAGCAACTATGTGGTGCCCGTTGGCCCAGATGTGGAGGGCCCTTCCAATGCCGACCTCACAGCCCTTCAAGCGGCACGTCCAGGCTTGCCCCCTCTAAATGCCGCGAGGTCCGCAAGCAATATATGGAGTACTTTGTGGGTAGGGGGGCCATTGCTCTGCCTGACGATGTGTGAGAGGCATTTTTAAATAAATATATTTTTTAAACAAACCTATGATTTCTTGTCATTTCCGTATTATTGCTTATTTGAGCTAGACATTTTTGCCCTTTAGCTTCAACAGTGGGAATGCACTTTCTGGGCAAAAGGAGGTAACAGTCTCTTCTTCCCAAAAAGAATCTTCTCATGTTGTGTGTGTGATACCTAATCTTTTGTCTAGAGAAGGTTTGTAGTGCATAACTGACACCCAAAATACTCCTTTTCATCACCATGTCAGACATGTGTGTATTCCCAAAAATGGTGTGCTACGTGTTTTCGTACAAAGCACTGTGGGTGTCATTTACATAAGTCAAATCCACTATGCACTACAAGTGCACTGCAAAAGTGCCCTGGAAAATACACTTGCAGTGCAAACTGGAATTGCCTTTAGTAAATAACACCCATTGCCCCCCAAATCCTTTACATTTGACATACATAATGCTTTTGTGTTTTTAAATAAGGAAGCTACACATTTAGAAAATTCAAAAAGTTTACTTGCAACACATTCACAAGTGCGTTTCCAAACTTCTTGGCAAAACTGACAAGATCTTGGTTCTTTCGAACATTGTTTAATAACATTCCGCATTTGTTAAAACCAGGCATGGAGCAAAACAGAACATAGGAACTTGCAAAGTTCAACTTTCTAAAGTGAAGACAAGATCAGACGTGACTATATGTTCAAAGTGTGTTTGATCTTGCCTTCATCACATGGGGTGTCACCCCTGGAAACTGGAAATTTAGAACATGCACACAATTTGGGTCTGAAAATGGACATTAGATGGTAAAACACATGCGTAGAATGTTCAAAAGTGCCATTTCCCATCATGGGGATCAATGGACGTGTTTTGGGGGTGCAACCCCTTCACCACACCCACTTTAGTAGTTAGTAAAGTGGTTGCACCCCCAAAAAAACGTTGTCATTCATCCACCATGATGGGAGCTAGCACATGTGGACACAATGTGTGCATGTTCCAAATTTCACACAGTTCTTAAGTTGCAAATGTTGTCACAAACAGCCACAAATGTGTGTTATTAATTACTTGGTGCGTTTTCAGATTTTCCCTAAAACATCAATGATGTTCTTCAATTTTTGTTGAACATCATTGATGTTTTGCTTTATCTCATCTAGATCTCGATTGCAGACCATTATCTCCCCGATGAGTACGTGTGCACTTTCAGTGGTAAAGTGCGATTCTTCTTCCACAACATCCACGTCACCTAAAAAAAACAAAAAAAAAAAATGTCTCTTGGAAATGAGGCAGGCATACATTGATTAGCTTACCAGTAGCTGTGTTCTCCCACACTCACCTGTTGTGGTGACAAGTTCTCCAACTTCTATGATCTCTCCTCCTCCTCCTCCTCCTCTGCTTCTGGTCTTTCCCCTTCTTTGGGAGGTGTAGGTTTTCTGGTTTCCTCAGACGTCCCGAGTTTTCGCTCCCCTATGAGAATGTACAAAAGGAAGATTTAGCACCACAATCTATTGAGGGCAGAAATAGGAAATGTCAAACATTGCTTGAAAGTGAGGGACAATATTTTTGGTTGGCCAGTTACAAATGACAACAACATGAATGTAGTCACTTTGTAAAGGTGCTAAACTTACTAGCTTTTTGGTAGAAGTTTGTCTGATGGAGACACCCCTCTAGTATCCACTGGAGCACATGTGTGGAAAAGCATAATAAAAAGGGGGTTTGGGTGTCCCAGCACTAGTGCTCTAGAGTCCAGATGGGTAAACAGCTACTGAGTGACCTCTCCTTTACATTGAATAAATTAGCTTGACATTCTTGATGACATCTCTATTGAGAACAAACTTCCTTTCACTAAAAACTTCACCAAACCTCGTATTATAAGTGGCCGAACGATCGAGGTTGAGTACGATCGAATGGACACACACGAACATGACACTGGCAGAAAGATCGAGGTTGAGTACGATCGAATGCACAGACGAACATGAAAGTGGCCATTTTCTAATGTACAACATTGAAAAAATACAAACACATGGAGCAGTATGCAAGCAAAAAATCAAACACAAAACACAACTACTTACTTTTTTGAAGAACTCGCTTGATCTTTCTGTACTGATCGGGCTCCCTCAGTTTCAGGTCTGACCAGCGTTTCCTCAGTTGCTCCTTGGATCGTTGTACCCCAAAATGATTGTACAGCCTCCTCACAACTTTAGACATGATCTTGGCCTTTCGGACATTGGGGTTGAGGTAAGGCCCATACTTCCCATCATAGTCGCTCCTCTTTAATATGTCCACCATCTCCAACATTTCTCCAAATGACATATTGGAGGCCTTGAATTTCAGGCTCCGGGATCGGGACGTTTCTGCCTCCGGCCTTTCCTCGTCCTCCTCCTCGTTGGTGTAATATTTGGGGCGCACCTGCTGTGTCCCCGCCATGTGCTCTCCCCACTGCGCCGTAAAGAGAAGGGGTGGGGAATAGACGAGAAAGATCGTCAGGGGCGGGCGGAGTTTGACGCATGCGCACTGTATATAAAACGTCACACGCCTGTGTCGTAGCCACGATCTGTGAGACGAGGGGAGAGAAAGCTCACGCACGAGACGATCGCTAGAACGAAGGTACAATTTGAACTTGGTACATAACTAGCCTAGACTGATTAGACCTTGAGGCTTATTTATGGAGAAGATTAGGAGAGTTTAGCCTGACATTATTTATAGTGTTTTGTGTGGTGTTGTGTCTTGCAGAGATTATGGAGGGCTTCAACCATGTGAGTTTTCTCCCCCTCTTCATTGATAAGTATAGGGAAATGCCCCTATTATGGCAGGCTAAACACAGAGATTACAGCAACAAACCAAAGAGGTACGCAGCCATGAAGAAACTTGTGGAATTTGTAAAGCCAACGATCCCCACGGCAACCGTGGAGAAGTTAAGACTAAAAATTGGCAGCCTGAGGAGTACCTATTTCAGGGAGCGCAATAAGGTCCTGAAGTCCCAAGCATCTGGAGTTGCAGCAGATCAGGTCCATGTCCCCACGCTCTGGTACTATGACAGGCTCCATTTTCTCAAAGACCAGGCTAATGTCAGGAAGTCACTCTCGACTCTTCCTTGCACGCGTCCTTCCATGCACGCCACCCTGATGAGGCTTCCGAGGAGCAACCTGGGCCTTCCAGTCTGGAAGATGTGGAGGAGCCCAGCTTGTGCCAGGTATAGTAGTTTTGTAACCATTTTTGGGAATAATGAATGATGTTCACTTAATTCAGGATCCCCATTTGCTTAGTTCCTAACGTGTTTGACATATCAACAGACAGTAGTGTTGGAGACATTTGGGGCAAGAATCTAAACTGCAGGGCTGAGAATTGTATGGTTTTCTATTTGTAAACATTTTGCAACAGTCACTAGATGAAAATTGTGTGTGTTTGATGAACAAATAACTCAAACTATGTCCCTTTTTCATACACAGGAAGACCTCAGCCAGGAGGTGGCTGTGGAATGTGGCAGTCAGGAGGAGGAAGGGGTTAGTGGCAGCCAAGAGGTGGGTAGTGGCAGCCAAGGGGGGGTAGGCGTAGGAGCCTGACTGTCTCCCAAGTCCCTCCCCTCCGCCTTCCCTACAAAAGGGCGAGAAGGGGGGGGAGGTGGGAGAGTCAGCGCTCCAGCTGATCAGAGATGCTTCAGCCTCCCTACATGCCACACCCACCTACGAGGAGGCCTTTGGCTCCTTGGTTGCCACAAAAATGATGGGTATGGAGGTGGGGCAACGCAGTATGTGTGAGGGGGTCATCCTCAAGGTCCTAAATAAGGGTATGGCTGGGGGGATGACCCCACTCACACATGTTTGCGATAGTGACCATGCTCCGCCTCCTCCTCCTCCTTCTGCCACCCCACCAGCACCACAGCCACAGCGTGCAAGGAAGCGTACAAGGAAGACCTGAGAGTGACGACCTGGATTCAGTCTGGTCTGAGAGAAGATGGAGCCTCTCGTAGTACCAGAGCCTGGGGACCTAGATGGCATCTGCTGCAGTTCCGGATGTTTTGGACTTCAGGACCAGATAGCACTCCCTTATTATTTAGATAGGTACTCCTCAGGCCCGCAATTTTAGAAGCTTCAAAAATTATGTTTGCCGTGGGTGTCCAAGGCTTTGCAAATTCCCCAAGTTTCTCCATCGCTGCGTTCCTCTTTGGTTTGTTGCTGAGACCTAAATAAAGGTATTTTTGATTTGAAAAAATCATTCCCTATGTGTTTTACTTTTCTACAATGACAGTTTATTTGTGAGTAGGCAGGTACATTTCACAAATAATAAAGTCCAATTAACAAGGGGCACCAACAACAAACAAACTCCTAGTAAATTTAAGCAACAAATACAAATGTTAATAATGTTGTTTTGCTAAGTTGAGACACACAACCCCCCTCAAAAATCTAAATAAATTATCCTGAAAATATGTATTCCAAAAAAAAAAAAAAAAAAATGACAAAATCATGCAAAAAATATAACAAAGATTCTTTTACGATCTGAGGAAAAATAAACATCTAGTCTAGAAATCCTGAAAACGAATATAGAAATAAGTTTGTGAGAAGTGAGGGTGAATAGGAGCAGCTAAAACACGTCATTCTTCTTGCATTGTAAAGAAAAAGAGAATGCGCTGCATTAAAGACATTTTAACATTGCAGCGTGACGATTGTGCTGTGTCGATTAGGAACGGTAGTTTTACCTGACCGAGCGCTTCCGTCACAGAATTTCTTCTGAGCATGCGTAGCACTTTGTCCGTCGGACTACGCTACACACGATCGGAATTGGTGTGATCGGACTTTGTTGTCGAAAAATCTATCCAGCAGGAGATAGAACTTTGTCCGTCGGACAATCCGATGGAAACTGTCCGATGGTGCCTACACACGGTCGGAATTTCCGACAACATTGTCCGATAGGACAGAATCCATCGGAAAATCCGACCGTGTGTATGGGGCATAAGTAGCTTTTTAAGACTTTACCGACATCCATTATTTCTGGATTATTACAGGAACCCCCGGAAGAGGAGAAATAGTCCATAAATTTAGACCAGATTCTCTGGTAAACTTTATTCGTACCCTGCCTCCTAGCATTCAGCAGGGTAGCAATTGCTGAACTTGGGCAACCTAATGCTTCCAGCCTCTTCCTCTCAACCACCAGACCATCATATGGAGAGGGGACGGACACGGATGAAGGGATGTTCCCTGTAGTAGAAGATCCGTTCTGGAGGGAAGCGGAACTGGGTCCCGGTAACTCAAGTGTAACAGGAGAGGAAACCATGGCCTGTTGGGCCAGTATGGGATGATTGCCACTATTTCTGCCGTCTCCTGTCTGAGTCTCGAAAGGAACCGAAGAATGATCGGGACTGGAGGAAAGGCATAGGTCTTGTGGAATCTCCACTGATCCGTGAGAGCATCCACTCCTATGGCTTGGGGACAGCGATACCTGGTATAATATTTCCTCATCTTGGTATTGCAAGGAGATGCACACAGGTCCACTTCCGGAGTCATTCCCAATGACAGGAACCAGTCGAAAACTTTCGTGTGGAGAGACCACTCGTTGTCCAAGGAGGTTCTTGACAGAAAGTCCGCCTGGACATTTTGGATTCCAGGAAGATACACTGCCGTCAGGTCCATCAAGTTCGCCTGAGCCCAGGACATAATTGGACTCACTTCCTTCAGAAGGGAGAGACTGCGAGTGCCCCCCTGTCTTTTGATGTACGACACTGCCATCGTATTGTCCAATCTCATGAAGACTGAGGCTCCCGATGTCAGATGTAGAAAAACCCGAAGGGCCTGGAAGGCAGCTCGAATCTCCAATACGTTCGAGACCACCCCCTGAGGTGGAAAATCCCACCTGCCCTGGGCTACCTCCGACAGACAGCCTCTGTTGCTGGCATCTGTCGTCACCGTTATCCAGGAGACTGGAGCTATCGAATGGCAGTTGAGAAGATTCCTCTGTTGCAACCACCAGGGGAGACTCTCCCGCATGGAGGGAGTTATCCAGATCAAGTGATCTTGCAACTCCGGATTCCATTGTTGGAGGAAACCTTTCTGGAAGGGCCGCATCCTCCATTGCGCCCATTTTACCATAGGGGCTGTTGCCACCATGGTGCCTATTATCCTGAGGCACTGGGAGGCCCTGAGAAGGGGAGCTGACATTGCCAGATGAATCCTGTCCTGGACCTCCGGGATCTTCTCTAGAGGAAGAGAGAGGGTGCTCTTCGCTGTGTCGAACTGCGACCCTAAAAAAACTAGAGACTGGGTTGGCTCCAGATGACTCTTTTCCTGGTTTAATAGCCAGCCGAATTCTGTCAGGGTAGAAATGACTTGCTCCCGGTGTAACAGTAATTGTTCTCTGTCTTGAGACAGTAGGGGTAGATCGTCGAGATAGTGATGTAACTGAATACCTCGGACTCTGATCAAGGTGACCACCGCCAGTAAGAGCTTGGAAAACACCCGCGGCGATTGTCGTAAGCCCGAACGGGAGACATATGAACTGGAGATGTTTTTGGTCCACTGAGAATCAGAGATATTTTTGGAAGTCCTTCGTGATTGGTACATGGAAGTACGCATCTTTCAGGTCGATTGACACTAGCCAATCGCCTGGTTGAATTGTCTGGCGAATGGTCAATAATGTCTCCATCTTGAATTTCTCCTTTTTTATAAAGGAGTTCAGGTAAGTCAGGTCGATAACCGGCCTCCAGGAACCACTCTTTTTGAGAACCATAAAGAGGGGGGAATAAATCCCTTGAAACTTTTCCTCGGACGGAACTGAAATGGCGGCACATTGGGTGATAAGGGAGTCCGTGTAGGTCAACAGAACCTCTCTCTTCTCTTCCGACAATGGAAGACTTGTGGGTGGACTGCTGAACACCCAGGCATGTCCTAGGGAAACTGTCTTTATAGCCCAATAATCTTGTATCGAGGCTGCCCAGACGTGGCAGAAGCGGAGTAAACGAGCCCCTACTTGTTCCGCCTGGACAGGCACTATATCAAAAAGACTTCGCAGCTTCGCGACCCCCAGAAGATGTAGACTTTGAGGGCTTCTGACCAGAAGGCTGGTTTCTCCTCCAGTTCTTCCTAAATTCCCGACCCGGTCTGTAACGGCATGCATCCCTAGCATGTACCGGATCAGGCCTGGACTGGACTCTATTCTGACCCAAAAGACGGCGATCCTGGGGTAAGAACCCGGACTTCCCACCAGTAGCACGAGTGATGGCTGAATCAAGCTTATTCCCAAAGAGAGAAGAACCCTCAAAGGGAATCTTGCACCATGCCTGTTTAGAGGCCGGATCCGCCACCCAAGGGAGTAGCCATAAGGCTTGTTTGGCTGTAACGGAAGACAGCATAACACGTGCTACCAGACGGATTATATCCAGGGAGGCCTCACCCAGAAACACTGATGCCATCTTCAGCTCATGTATTGGAGAGTTCTTGAGGGCTTCTTCAGACATACTTCCCAAGGTTGCACCCATATCATCCGTCCAACATTCCATTGCTTTGGATAATGCTTCCAAGGCCAATGCTGGCTTGCAGGCCATCCCAGCCGTGATGTAGATACGCTTCAAATCTGTATCAATTTTCCTCTCAAGACCATCCTTGAAAGAGATGGTGTCTTCCAGTGGGAGAGTGACATGTCTTACCAGCCTCATCAAGGCCGCATCAATAAGAGGAGCAGACTCCAGGTGCTTAACTTCCTCACCTTTAAATGGATACATTCTGGCCACTTTAGAGACAAGAGAATTCTTTCTCTCCACTTTGCTCCACTCATCCGAGATAATTTCTACCAGTTCCCCCAGGAAGGGAAAACTTGAGCGCTCTTTCTTAAGATGCTTAAAGTATTTCCTCTGTTTAGAGGGTGCTTCCACCGGCTCCTCCCACCTCAGTGCATCCTTCACTGCCCTAACCAGATGAGGGACCTGGGAAAAGTAAAATCCTGCACTGGAATCCTCCACTTCAGCTTCGCTGTCTGAAGATCCGCTGAAAGAGAAATTGTCACGGGAGGGACCTGGAGCTTAAAGGTCTTTCACCTCAACCACTGAAGTTGGTTCAGAGGGAGGAATAGCTGCATGAGCGGAATCTGATTTGTTCAAGGATTCCCGAACAACCTTCCTGACCAAGGCCTCCACTTGCTGGTCATTAACATCCCTTTCCTTTGCAGCTCGGGAAAAACATACATCGCATAGCTATTTGTCTTCTGGCACTTTCGCTCTACATCCCCAACATGACCTTCCTTCTGAACGACCAGAATGGTGGTGGGAATAGTGTTGAGACCCAGACCTTGATTTCTCAGAGCGGTGTGTGGAAGAGGAGTTAGGACGTCCAGAACTGGACCTTGAATGGTCATGTCTTGACCCAGATTGTACATTATCTTCGCGTGCTGATGGACGAAGATCCGGTACGGAAGGGCTAAAATAAATAATAAGGAGAAAAAAATTCTATTTTAAAATGCTTCACCCCAACCAACCCAAACAGGCAGAAAAGGAACAAGAAATTCCCTCCTACCTGCGGCGTAAGGGCTGGCCACAAGGGGGCGGCGAAACATCCATAATAACAAATTCGGACAGGCTGCAACAACACCCATAGAAAATAAATAAATCATTTAAAATCAATTAAAAATCATTTAAAAATGAAATAATTAATTTAAATATAATCACATTCCCAAAGCATCAACATACATTAAATTCAGTGTAAAAGTCAATAGGGAATAAGGCATTAGGCCTCTTACCTCTGTAAAGCACAGAAACAGTGTCAATTCTCTTTTGAATGAATGCAGCAGCAAGCCTGTCTGACAGGCATTTAAACCTGCCGCCTGGATGACGTCATGACGCCGTCAGCTTCACCCCCACGGCGCTCGTGTGCATGCGCGAACGCCGTCATTCGTCCGTGCTGCGCAGTACAGGGAAAACGGCGATTTGAAACGCAGATGCGCTCCAGCCACCATACCCACACGGAAACCGCAGACAACCACAGACAACACACATAAACAGGCTGCCATACGTTACCGCTCCAGCACGCCGACCATCCGGGCTCCCATCCACAGGCATGTCACCGGGGATCACTTCAGGGAAAGGCCTCCTGCTAGTAGCTAGGACGAATGACCATATTGCCGCTTGCCAGCCAGTGGCTGGATAGTAAGCTCTTCATGGCATCGCTCTTCATCCCCATGTCCGCCATGCTAGTAGCTGGGCTATTGGACACCAGACACCACAATTCATCATGCATGCGAACGGCAAACAGGAACCAGACCCGGATTCACGACTCCTTGAGGTAAGAACTACTACTTTAGTCCTTAAGGAGGACAAAAAAGGAACACAGTATCTGGCTAGGAGCAAAGATTTATGGGAGTGGGGTCCTATGAGGTATGAGAGGCGGGATTAACCCATACGTAGGCTGCCATGGAGTCAGTCAGGAAAGGATTGTTTCTTAGTACCTGATTAGTGCAAGAAAACTAAAGTCATTGGGGTTGGTTTACTATAGACAAATAGACCATGCACATTGCAAGTGTAGTTACACTCCTTTTCTTTATTAAATATGTGGTAAAGCTTCAGTTTGTAACGAATATCCAATCAGACGCAAGGAAAATGAACCACTTCCGGACCACCCACCGTCGTTATACGTCAGTACTTTGAAGAGGAATATCGTTGTTATGACAGCAGTTAGCTGCCATAACCCCAGTATCCTCTTCTTCAGCGGGCGGTCCGCTTTCAGATAAAAGTGGTCTCTGCGTCGGATTCGCCGCAAGATCACTTTTATCGGCGGCGGGAGAGGCCCCCTCCGCCGCTTACCGGAGCCGTCAGCAGAGGTGGCGATCAGATGTCTCCCCTTGTGTAACATGGAGACGAGTAAGGGGAAGATGGCCCCCACCTGTCTCCATATTATTGCAAGACAGAAGCGATGTCAAAACGTCACTTCCGCCCACAGCTCTTAAAAGGGACATTTTTTTTTTTTTAAATGACAACATTTTTTATTTAATTTTTTATATTGCATTTTAGTGTAAATATGAGATCTGAGGTCTTTTTGACCCCAGAGCTCATATTTAAGAGGTCCTGTCATGCCTTTTTTCTATTACAAGGGATGTTTACATTCCTTGTAATAGGAATAAAAGTGACATCATTTTTTTTAAAAGAGCAGTGTTAAAATAAAAATAAAAAGGTAAAAAAAATAAAATAAATTTTTAAACGTGCCCCGTCCCGACGAGCTTGCGCACAGAATCGAACGCATACGTGGGTAGCGCCCGCATATAAAAACGGTGTTCAAACCACACATGTGAGGTATCACCATGATCGGTAGAGCGAGAGCAATAATTCTAGCCCTAGACCTCCTCTGTAACTCAAAACATGCAACCTGTAGAATTTTTTAAACGTCGCCTATGGAGATTTTTAAGGGTAAAAGTTTGTTGCCATTCCACGAGCCGGTGCAATTTTGAAGCGTGACATGTTGGGTATCAATTTACTTGGCGTAACATTATCTTTGACAATATTAAAAAAAAATTGGGCTAACTTTACTCTTATTTTTTTAAATCAAAAAAGTATTTTTTGCCAAAAAAAGTATGCTTGCGAGACCACTGCACAGATATGGTGTGAGAGAAAGTATTAAGGCCCATACACACGATCAGACTTTTTGACAACAAACATGCAAATTAGCTGTTTTGGACCAACATCCGACCGTGTGTATTCTCCATTGGACCAACTTTTTTAGTTTTCATCAGATTTTTGTTGGCTGTGCGAACGGACCAACTTTCTGCCAACAAAAGTCCAATGGAGCAAAGTCCTATTGTGTGTACAAAAAACCATAGGACTTTTGTACAAAGTAGCTCAGAGCCAATGCAAAAGATCAGACAACAATACAGAAGTTGACCAAAGGTGGCGGTAAAGAGCAGAAAAACCACGTGATTTGGTGAAAGTTGGCTGAAAAAGTCCTGCTGTGTGTATGCAATACAAGTTCAGGGCCGACGCCCTTTGTACAAAAATCCACGGGAAAGTTTGTACAAAGTCCTATCATGTGTATGAGGCTTTAGAACGACTGTCATTTTATTCTCTAGGGCAGTGGTCATCAACCCTGTCCTCAGGACCCACTAACAGGCCAGGTTTGCAAGATACCTGAAATAGGCCAGGTTTTATGTATTACCTTGGGGAGATGCAGACTAGAATACTGCAATCACTGAGCAGCAAATGATATCACCTGTGATGTATTTCAGGTATCTTGCAAACCTGGCCTGTTAGTGGGTCCTGAGGACAGGGTTGATGACCACTGCTCTAGGGTGTTACAAATAAAATGTATAATGTTTGGGGTTCTAAGAAATTTTCTAGCAAAAAAAACTTTTTTCAACTTGGAAACAACAAATCTCAGAAAGAGGCTCGGTCCTTAAGTGGTAAAAGAAAACATTGTTGCTTCCGCATGATTGGATGATGGAATTCAGCAGAGCTTTACTACATTTACTAAGCTCTGGACAAAAAGGAGTGCAACTGCACTTGCAAAGTGCACAGTCTATTTGTCTTAAGTAAATTAACCCCATCATGTATTTATTTTGGCCTAAATGATATTTAGTGAGGAACAGATGTTTATAGTAACAATTGTATGCATCAGCTAGTGTAAAACACATATTGGCTTTGGAAAGTCAAAACAAAGGGCACCTTTTTACTTAAGATTCTGAAGGGACAAAAACCTGTTCTTTATCTGAAGAATTAAAGCTGAATTGCAGGATATCAACCACTATTTAAAATATGCTGGCTTGCAATAGCTTAAGTCTCCAGGTGCATAAAGCATCCTGGACTTATCTCTTTAAATTACATTTTTACTGAGCACTGGGAGTACAGCTATGGCTATGCTCTTGGCGTTTCAGCACTGGACCTTGGTGTCCCAGCTTTTGCAGTTGCAGGGTCATGTGCAGCCACTCCGCCCAACCCTCCTCTCGTCTTGCACAATCACAGAGAGCTTTGTATTATGTGAACCCATTCTTTTGTGCACACTTTTGTGAATGGATAGCAGACGGGCAGAGCAGCTGCTGTAAGCGGCCTGCACCTTGTTGGACCCCCAGTAAGCCAGCACATTTTAGAAAGTGGTTGAAATCCTGGAGTTTAGCGTTAAGCAAATTAAGCAATGGAAACAAATGATATCATCAAGGTAAGCAATACAAACATAAAAAGGAAGGAAAGTGGAGCCGGCTGTTCTCTGTGACTCCCTCCATATGTAGTCCCATGGGGGAATCAGTGCACTGTGTAATGGCTGGAGAAAGACTACATATCTTAAATCGACCTGAGGACTGAAGAGGAGTTTAGGAGAGGGTTTTAGTGAACTGCCCAGGAAGGCTCAGAATCTTTTCCTCCCGGATTTGGAGGAGCAGAACCTCTATCAGAGCTCCCTTGAAGCCTGAGTTTGCAGGAAAGAAATTTGCTGTGTGTATGGCCGGCCAAAGTCTGGGTGGCTATCCCTTGGCTTTGTGAGTAAGAGACTGTTTACTAACCTGGGTTATGTTTGGTGCTGCAAGAAGATAAGAGCCATTGTAGTTTTATGGAGTACAGATTGTACAACAACCCCTAAACTGACCTTTCCCTTTCAGTCTCAGTGGTCAGGAAGTGCTATTTTCAGGACAGTGAAGGTAGTGTCCTCTTCATTAAAACCTGTACGTATCAGAGTATCCCATGCCCTTCACCCCTCCTCTGTTATAAATCTACTCAGCATTAAAACGTGAAAATACATCCCCTAGACTGGTCACTGGGTCAGTGTACATGGAGTTGTTGAAGTGTGTGTGCTGGCAGCCTCATCACAAACAGGAAAAGAACCTGGGTCATCATCATCTGTGTTGCGATTTTGATGTGATTAGACATGTCAAATTGGCGGCAATTGCCGGCAATGGCACTGTCCTGATTGCTGCACAGATGTCTCTTAAATCGTGGCCGAAATCGAGACTGACATGCGGGAGTGAATTCGTGCGAGTGCAGCTCAGTGTGAACCTGGGCTTACTCATCATTTATCAGTGGCCCTTCAGAGGTAGTGCTACTGACCATGACAAAATCTTCATGGCTTTGGATATTCCCTCATCTCCACTGTGGGGAGCTGTTTCGATTATTTACCATGGTCACAGGCTCCCCAGAGGAACAGGAGAGCCTGGAAACTATCGCAGGCGGCAGTAGCGGGGGGGGGGGGGCTTTGTCTTCCCAGCACTGTAAAAGTGATCGGGCAGCTGTAAAGCCACCCAAAACACTTTTACATAACATCCAATCACCGGCTGAAAAAAATGGTACCAGGATTATGGCTGCCGCTACTGCAGTCATGATCCTGGTATAACCTATTGCTGACAGAATGTTTTAATATGTACGTTGGTCAGCAAGTAGTTTATATTAGTATTTCAAGACAGGCCAGTGATGTACTATCAGGCTGTAATTCCTGTCAGGTAAGTTTATATTCTTACTATATATACATTGCTATTTATAATTATTTCATAATGATTATTATGTTGACATATTTAAAGTGGAAGTTTTTTTCACATGTAATCCTTACCCCTAAGAAGAATGGCTTGTCTCTTACATTATTGTGCTGCATCCAGCTTGTTTGATATATCAGGCACAAAATCTCAGTCCCGATCTGGCTGACAGTTCTTAAAAACTAGTGGTGGCACAGATACAAACATTTCAGGGATTCTGCCATCTCTGATGATACAGCTTACACTGCCAGGTTGCAATAACCTTCAGTGACATCAGCTCCTCTCCCTCAGCCTGTAGAGGCCGATATACAGCATAATACTTGTCTATATCAGGCCTATTGAGTGTTTTGTAGAGCAAATTCCATCCCAGTGTCACATGACTGCAATATTTAACTGTCTTATATTTCTATGTTAGTCCTTCTCGACCAGGGTTCCCCCAGAGGTTGGTAGGGGTTCCTTGAACAATTAGCAAATTCTGCCACACAGATAAGTAACCACTGACACCAAAGACCTTGTTGAATATCTAATGGGGGGATTCTTCCCAATGACCTCAAATGTAAGAAGCATTCTTTCCAATGACCCCTGATGCTAATTATCAGTGAACTGTAGATATAGTCATTATTAGCAGTGGTTCTTCAAGACCAGAACGTTGTTTCAAGGATAACTCCATGTTAAATGGGTGAGAAAGGCTGCTCTATGTCCGTTTGTCCTACTAGGCTGTTCCTGGAAATAGGATCCTATGACCTAATTTTAGAAGCAAATTTTATAGTACATTTATTTATTTATGGTCTGTATGTAATATGCTGTAAGTAACAGTGTTTTACAATTCACCATAAGTCTAAGCCAAGGGTCTCCAAACTTTCTAAACAAGGGGCCAGTTTACTATCCTCAAGACTTTGAGGGGACTAGACTGTGGCCAGTGTAAGTAGAAAATGCCCTTGCATAAATGGGAGTAAAAAACGCCCCCATCATTGGCATTAGTGGGAAAAAGAATGCCCCATTGTTGGTATCAAGGGAAGAAAGTGCCTCATCATTGGTGTCAGTACAAGGCCCCATCAGGGGTGTCAGTGGAAGGAATGGTGTCCCAACTTTGTTGTTAGTGGGGGGGGGGGGGGGTGCCTTGTATCAGTGGGAGGAATAGAGTCCCAAGGGCCAGATAAAAGCAAGCAAATTGCCACATCTTGGAGACCACTAGTCTAAGCAATAAAATTACTGCTGAATGGAAGTTGCAGCATGCTTATAAGCAATAAGATTACTAGGTATGGCATTACAGTATTTGGGCTATATCAGCCATTGGTTCCTGTTCTTTCCTTAGATTTTCTAAGGTATGTCATCTTCTAGCTGCCGCAACCGAATTTCATAATTTAGGATACAGCTTTTATTACAACAGATCATAAACCCCTAAAGGCTCTTTCACACCATTCATAAAAAATCATGAAAAATGCACAGATATGATGTGCATAGAATATTTTGATGCCCAATTACTTCACTGTAAAATTCGGAGCAAAAGAAGACCACATTTACCAAGTAAAGATGCCTTGATTAGGTATTATACACATGTAGCACCCTCTAGTTAGTGTGCTAGAGAGAGAGATCACATTTTTTTGCTAGTGTAAGTAAATTGTCAAGCTTGGCTGGCAGCCAAGCCTGTGTGTTTTTCTTCTGGATCAGGGTTGAGTAACTCAGGCAGAGCTGGTGACTCACAGGCAGCATCACCAAGACCTCCCACTTCTTTCCAGAATAGTCTAGCATGGTCTGGAAAGGAAGCAGGAGAGGATAGGTGGAGCTGTCTGGAGTATTCTGAGGAGCCCTGACCAATCCCCAACTTGGATTGGCAGGGTCAGCCCAGCTGGGGAGGAGTTGTTCAGGAGAAAGCTGGAGATGGAGTGCTAGGCTGTCGTGGCCTTTGAGGGAGCTTCCCAGCCTGGGTGGGGGCTGACCTTGAGCCTAGGGCTCGGTGCGGACAGGACCCTTCTCACTACACACAGAGGTGTCCTGGATAGGTGGCATGAGAGCAAGGAGAGGACAGAAGGAGAGCACTGCCAGGCAAGGTCGCAGCCAAGAGGGCTGATGAGTGACACAGTCAGGAAGGACTGGGGAGGGCACGTCTGAGAGGACTGGGAGATTGTAGTCTGGGATGGGTGCAGAGCCAGTGGAGTGGACTGTGGTGGCATGGGTAGTGGAGAGAGGCAGCTGCAGCCAGGAGGGCTGACAGGGCCTGAAGATGTGGTACTAGGCTCAGTAGCTATGTGGACAGCTAGTACTGGGACATCCTACATGTTTGCTACACCAAAGGGGCCAGCAGTCCTTGCCTGCAAAGGGCATTCACATTAGGCCTGGCTGAGCCAGTGTCAAACCTGCAAATCAGTGCTAGCTGGTCCTGGAAGAGCAAGCAAGTGATGTGCTGGAGGTGTTAAGGAGAGATTGTCTGCAAGCAAGCATTGTGCTGGAAAGAAGAGAGGAGGTGTATGTACTGAAGTTGTATACAGTCTCAAGTCCCTATGTTGTTCTGCAATCACCTGCGCATCTCATAATTACCCTATCCCCATCCAAGTTGAATCCCCTCAATAAAAAAAAAAAAAAAAAAAAATGTGCAAGGACTGTTTCATGTCTCTGGATGCTTGAAAATCGTGTGCCTGGCTGGGAAGGTTGACAGACGGACTACAATTACCAGCAGCCCCTACAGGGGTACCGCTACACACAGTGCTAGAGACTGGCAACAAAATAAGCCTCCACAGTCAGCCATATTCAATGAAGAGTGAGTATTACAATAACTAGTAATCAGAATTTTATTAACTGTTGCCACACCAGTTCAAACGGCTGCAATTGGTACTGTACTTTTCTTCTTATACAATTAAAGGGGTTGTAAAGAATAGTTTTTTTTTTTTAAGCAAACATCTCATACTTATCTCCCCTGTGCAAGGGTTTTGCACAGAGGGGCCCTGAGATCCTCCTTTTCTAGGGTCCCCCAGTGGCGCTCCTGGTTCCTCCTCTTCTCAAAAGACCCGCATTCCCTGGGGGCATACATGCGGCGCACTCCCGAGTCCTGCTGCTGCGTCCATTGACACAGACAGCAGGACTCGGCCCTGCCCCCTGGCTCTCGTGTCACTGGCTTTGATTGACAGCAGCGGGAGCCAATGCTCCTGCTGCTATCAATCCAGCCAATGAGGACCCGACACAGTGGTTGGAGCTGCTCTGCTCATCCCAGTCACTGGAACAAATGGGTTCAGGTAAGTAAAAGGGGGGCTCAGGAGGTTTTTCACCTCAATGCATTAAGGCTCATGGGGAAGGGATAGCACCCCCACTGCACAGCGGGGGTGCCGATGCTCGTGTCCAACGGTTGCGATGACCACTGGCCATGAGCGATCAAGACCAGGAGACACGGAACAAGAACGAGTGTGTAAACACGCACTTCCCTGTTCTGTTCTGAAAGGAGTGACAGATTGTGGTTCCTATTAGCTAGGAACCACGATCCGTCACTTCCTCTAGTCAGTCCCCTCCCCCTTCAGTTAGAATCACCTCCCAGCGAATACAGTTTACCCCTAGATCGCCCCCTAGTGTTCACCCCTTCACTGCAAGTGAAATTTTTACAGTATTTAATGCATTTTTTATAGCATTGATCGCTGTATTAATGCCAATGGTTCAAAAATGTGTCAAAATTGGCCGATGTGTGCGCCATAATGTCGCAGTCACAATAAAAATCACAGATCACCGCCATTACTAGTAAAAAAAGAATAAAAATGCTATAAATCTATCCCCTATTTTGTAGACGCTATAACGTTTAACGCAAACCAATCAATATACGCTTATTGATGTGTAGCATGTAGCAGAATACATATTGGCCTAAACTGAGAAAAAAAGAGCTTTATCTTTTTAAAAAAAATGGGGATATTTATTATAGCAAAAAGTACAAAATAACGTGTTTTTTTTTTTTTCAAAATTTACGCATTTGTTTATAGCGCAAAAAATAAAAACCGCAGAGGTGGTCACATACCACCAAAAGAAAGCTCTATTTGTGGGTAAAAAAGGTAGTAAGTAGTCTTTTACCCTTAGGGATATCCATATTCCTAGATATTTAAAGGACGTCACAACTTTTATTTGCCGGACTTCACTTGAGGTACTTAAATTGGGATCATCTATAGGAAATAAAACTGATTTGTCCCAGTTAATGATAAATCCTGAAAAAGAACCAAAATTTTTTATACAAGTCATTACAGAGATCAAGGAATTACCCATATCTCCCAAAAACAACAAAGCACCATCCACATATAGTGATATTTTTTCAGTTTGTGCTCCTCTAATAAATCCACAGATATACTCAGACTGCCGAATTGCTTCTGCTAATGGTTCTACAGCTACTGCAAATAAAGGGGACAGGCGGCACCCCTGCCTTGTGCCCCTTGATAGTGTAAAGAAATCTGTCACATGCCCATTGATTCGCATGCAGGCCCTTGGGGTCGAGTATAATAATTTAACCCAGCGTATAAATCTATTTCCCAGGCCAAATCTACCCAGCACCTCCCACAAATATGTCCACTCAACGCTGTCAAACGCCTTTGCAGCATCGAGTGACAAAATAGCTCTCTTCCCCATGTTATGTGTTGGTAATTGCATATTCAGATATAACCTCATTAAATTTGTCGCTGTAGACCTGTTATGTATGAAACCAGATTCATCTGGGTGGATCAATCCCTGCACAACCTTACCCAGTCTCCTCGCCAAGATCCTTGCCAGAATCTTAACGTCCGAGTTCAACAAAGATATTGGACGGTAGGATTCTGGAGACAAAAGATCCTTATCCGGGTTGCCAATACAATAATGCCGGTGTCATTCATAGAATCTGGAAGTTTTAAAAGATTCCTACACCTGGTTTAATACCTTCAATAATTCCGGTAGTAAAACATCTCCATATTGTTTATATATTTCTGATGTTAACCCATCTAAACCTGGTGCTTTATTATAGTCAGTGATGCATTAAGGGTATAGAAATTCTGTAAAGCCCCATACACACGCGCGGATTATCCGAGGACCAGGTCCGTCATACTTTGTCTGATGTTGGTTTTGCGTACACACGGTCAGACAAAGTTGTCGGAAAATCCGATCATTCTGAACGTGGTGACGTTTGTTGCCTAGGACGGGACTACGTAGAGGCTAGTAGCCAATAGCTTTGGTCTTGTAATGTGATCTGAGCATGCGTAGCACTTTGTCCGGTCGGATAACCGTACACACGATCGGATTTGGTGTGATCGGACCGTGTTGTCGGCAAATCTATCCAGCAGGAGATAGGACTTTGTCCGTCGGACAATCCGACGTACACTGTCCGATGGTGCATACACACAGTCTGATTTTTCAACAACATTGTCCGATCGGACAGAATCCATGCAAAAATCCGACCGTGTGTATGGGGCTTAAGACGTAGCAAGGGGAAATCTGCTTTACTCTGATACAAATTACTATAAAAGGAGAAGAAACTGTTCATTATTTTACTTTGATAATGTGTAACTTCGCCCTACGTTGTACGTATAGCAGATATATAGTTAATACTTTCTTGAGATTTTGCTACTACCGCTAGCATATGACCTGGTCTCTCACACTCCTCAAAACCGTGACACCTGGAGAGAAAGCATCGGGCTGATCAGCCTTATCCAAGGCTGTTTGTTTATATAACATTTGTATATCTCTCCAGGCGCATCGGTTAGAGGGGGTTGGATCCTGTATAAACTGGCCTTCCCTTTGCTGCACCTCCACTGCTAATGCCGACTCCCATTCCAAATCAGATTTTTTACGAACGCTTATTGCCTTCAAAAGGACCCCTCTTAAAAAGGCTTTCATGGTGTCCCATACCACCTGATGTGATGCCGATTTCTCATTATTGTAGAAGAATTCACTTATAGCCCTACTCGTTGAGTCTTCACGAGACAGGTCTTTTAGCCAAAAACTAGGAACTCACGAATTAGGTTTATTCCTAGGTTTTATTTTTTCTAGTGTAACTAAGATGGGATAATGGTCTGATAGACCCCTGGTCAAATATTGTATATCTGATACCCATTGAAGAATTGATTCCTTACCTAACGTCAAGTCTATCCTAGATAGGGTCTGGTAAGTGAGTAGTCATAAGATGACTGGGTTTTAAGATCTCCTGTAGACCTATTTCTCTACAATACCTATAAAACGGTGTATCCCCTTCAGGACCTGCTGGGTGTCTGTCTCCACCAGGGTTACAAATAGGGATGAGCCGAACACCCCCCTGTTCGGTTCGCACCAGAACCTGCAAACAGACCTAAAAGTTGGGTGAACTTTAGAACCCTATTAAAGTCTATGGGACTCGAACGTTCAAAATCAAAAGTGCTAATTTTAAAGGATAATATGCATGTTATTGTCAAAAAGTTTTTGGGGACCTGGGTCTTGCCCCAGGGGACATGTATCAATGCAAATTTTTTTTTTTAAAACGTCAGTTTTTTCAGGAGCAGTGATTTTAATAATGCTTAACCACATGCCGACCGCGCTATAGTCAAAGGACGTCTACAGCGCGGTCGGCTTGTTCTAAGTGGAGGTCCTACGGATGTCCTCCCAAAAACTTGCTCCCGCGCGCCCCCTGGGGCGCGCACTCGGGAACATCCGTGACCGCCGGGTCCCGAGGACCCGGCGCATCACGGATCACGGTAAACAGCCGCTGATAGCGGCCGTTTACCATGTGATCACTCCGTCAAATGACGGAGCGATCACATGTACACAAACCAGCGTCACGTCATGACGCCGGTTCCTCCCTCTCCTCTCTGTACCGATCGGTACAGAGAGGAGAGAAGCGGAGAGGGGGAGAGATGGGACCAGCGCTGTGGGCTGGATGTGTAGTGCCCACAGCGCTGGTCAATACACTGCCACCACTGTGCAATGCTCTGCCACCACTGTGCAATGCTCTGCCACCACTGTGCAATCCTCTGCCACTACTGTGCAATGCTCTGCCACTACTGTGCAATGCTCTGCCACCAACCACTGTGCAATACTCGTCAATACTCTGCCAATACTCTGCCAATACTCTGCAATAATTTTTTATAGAAACAAAGAATTTTTTTTTTTTTTTTTACCGAATTTTCAGTATTTTTTGATTTATATCGCAAAAAATAAAAAACCCAGCGGTGATTAAATACCACCAAAAGAAAGCTCTATTTGTGTGAAAAAAAGGACACAAAATTAATTTGGGTACAGTGTTGCATGACGGAGTAATTTTCATTCAAAGTGTGAGAGCACCGAAAGCTGAAAATTGGTCTGGTTAGGAAGGGGGTTTAACTGCCCAGTGGTCAAGTGGTTAATGTGAAACAATAAAAGTGTAATATTCCTTTAAATTTCATACCTGGGGGTGTCTATAGTATGCCTGTGAAGGGGCGCATGTTTCCCGTGCTTAGAACTGTCCCTGCACAAAGTGTAATTTTTGCAGGGAATTTAAAATCACTAGCGGCTAATGAATTGCCAGCTCCCGTAACACAGAGAACAGTCATTCATTGAAAGTCATTGAAAAACACAGAGAACAGTCATTCATTGAAAGTCATTGATAAAAAAAAAAAAAAAAAGCGTGGGGTTTCCCCCAAATTCAATTACCAGGCCCTTCAGGTCTGCTATGGATATTAAGGGGAACCCCGCTTCAAATTTTAAAAAAATGGCGTGGGGTCCCCCTCAAAATCCATACCAGACCCTTATCCAAGCACGCAACCTGGCAGGCCGCAGGAAACGAGGGTGGGACCAGAGCGGCCCCCTCCCTCCTGAACCATACCAGGCCACATGCCCTCAACATGGGAGGGTGCTTTGGGGGTCTGTGACCCCCCCAAAGCACCTTGTCCCCATGTTGATGACGACAAGGGCCTCATCCCCACAACCCTGGCCATTGGTTGTGGGGGTCTGCGGGCGGGGGGCTTATTGGAATCTGGAAGCCCCCTTTAACAAGGGGACCCCCATATCCCGCCCCCCCGTGTGAAATGGTAAGAGGGTACAAAAGTACCCCTACCATTTCACCAAAAAAGTGACAACATTTTTAAAAATGACAGGAGACGGTCTTTGATAATTCCTTTATTAAAATCTTCTTTCTTTTGGTCTTCCTTCTTCCTTTCTTCATCCTTCGGTTTCTTCATCATCTTCTTCCATCTTCTTCCATCTTCTTCTTCCTCCGATCCGCTTCTTCTTGCTCTGGTCTTCTCGTCCGGCATCTTCTTCCACGGCGTCGGCGTGTCTTCTTGGGCCGCTCCGCGCAATGGGAGGCTCCTGCTGTGTGAGGCTTTGCTGCGTCTGACAGCTCTTTTATAACGGAGGGCGGGGCCACCTGGTGACCCTGCCCCCTTCAGCATGATACTGAATAGGGTACATTTTATTCAAGGTAACCGTATCCTGAGTTAAATGTGTTTCCTGCAGGCATACTATCGATGGTTAATGTTGACTCAGAGTACTAAACATAGCCTGTTTTTTAATACGATCCTTAATTCCTCTAATATTCCATGATAATACAAAAATTTCAGTCGCAAATCTTTCAGTTTATACAAATATAGACTATTATTAGTACTATGCCTATAAACCAATATATACCAATATACCAGTATCCATCCCCACCTAAATGATACATAGTACACCGAAGCAGAAAGGGATCCCAAGCATTTATCCAAACATATATCCAGGGGACGATATAGAACCATAGATACAGCAAACTGTTTTATGGTATAGCGGACAGAGGAGGGGGGAAAACAAACAACCCAACCAAGACAACCCAAAAAAAATGTATTCGCATTTTAATTAGTGAAATAATTATTTGATCCCCTATCAATCCGCAAGATTTCTGGCTTCCAGGTTACTTCTGTACAGGTAATGAGCTGAGATTAGGAGCACTCCCTTAAAGGGAGTACTCGAGTACCTGTCACAGTCCATATGAGTACCTGTCACAGTCCATACGAGTACCCGAGTACCTGTCACAGTCCATATGAGTACCTGTCACAGTTCATATGAGTACCTGTCACCGCCCTTCAGAGTACCCAAATACCAGTCACCAGCCCATCAGAGTACCTATCTGTAACCCATCAGAGTACCCGAGTACCTGTCACCAGGCCATCAGAGTACCCGAGTACCTGTCACCAGCCTATCAGAGTAACCGAGTACCTGTCACCAGCCCATCAGAGTACCCGAGTACCTGTCTGCAGCTCATCAAGTTACCCGAGTACCTGTCTCCAGCCCATCAGAGTACCCGAGTACCTATCTGCAGCCCATGCCTCATAGAATATACATTGGGGTGTTTTCTTTCCAAAATGGGGTCATTTTGTGGGTAATTCCATTGTTCTGGTGCTCGAGGACCTTCAAAAGTGTGATAGGTAGGAATGAAATGAGATGTGTAATTTATGCTCCTAGAACGCCTGAAGGTACTACTTCAATGTTGGGCATCTGTATGTGGCCAGGCTGTGTAAAAGTCTCACACATGTGGTATCCACATTTTCCAAAAATTTCTGGAAAAAAAGATGAACCGTTCAAAAGACTCATTATGCCTCATAGATTATACGTTGCTTTACAAAATGGGGTAATTTTGTGGGCAATTTCATTCCAACAACCTTCATTTTGCAAAGAATTGTGGGAAAAAATTACAACTTAAAAAAAACTCACCATGCTACTTACTTAATACCTTGGAATGTCTACTTTCTAAAAAGGGGTCATTTGGGGGTATTTGTACTTTCCTGACTTGTTAGTGTCTCAAGAAATGAGATACACCTGATGTACTGAAGGCCTGATCAATTTTCAGGGATTGGCACCATAGTTTGAAGACTCTTTAACTTTCACAAAGACTAAATAATATACACCAATTTAGGTTATTTTTACCAAAGATATGTAGCAGTATAAATTTTGGCCAAAATTTATGAAGAAAAATTACTAATTAGCAAAATTTTATGACAGAAACAAAGAAAAAGGCATTTTTTTCACAAAAGTCTTTTTTTTTTATTTATAGCAAAAAAAATGAAAAATCCACTAGTGATTAAATACCACCAAAAGAAAGCTCTATTTGTGTGAAAAAAAAGGCGCAAATTTCATATGCAATTTGAAAAGGACGCAATTTCACAGTGTTGCATGACTGAGTAATTGTCATTCAAAGTGTGAGAGCACTGAAAGCTGAAAATTCATCTGGGCAGGAAGGGGGTGTAAGTGCACGGTATTGAGGTGGTTATAGACTGATCATTTCTTTGTCAGTTGGCAAACGTACAAAATCAGCAGGGGATCAAATACTTTTTTCCCTCACTGTACAGTAAATGCTTTTACCTGTTGTGTATATATAGTGTTTTGTTTGCAGTTATTTTCTAGAGTTGGAGCAGTGTGTAGCTTGGCTGGGGAAGTGCATTTAGTATTAGAATTGTAAAGTACATTTTTTATTCAGGTTTTAACAATACAGTACGAGTGATTGACTGTTAATGGCATTGCATTTATTTTTTTTCTGTTTTTAAAGCGTTGTATAACTGTATGAAATGAAAGAATCCTGGGGCCCAAGGTGCACTTATACCACTACTGGGGTAGCCCCCAAAGCCTGTTCTAAAAAGTAGTGTAATATAACTCATAGGGCATCACAATTGTCAAAGAGAGGACTTAAAAAGGAGTTCCACCTGGGGGGCCAAAAAAATTTAAAGTCAGCAGCTACAAATACTGTAGCTGCTGACTTTTAATATATGGACACATACCTGTCCGGGGAGCCTGCGATGTCGGCACCCCAGCCGATTTTCGGATTGACTCCCGGGTGCTGCCACCGCCATTCCTGGTAAGGGAAACTGGCAGTGAAGCCTTTCCTCTTCACAGCTGGTTTCCTACTGCGCATGCGCGAAGCACGCTGCGCTTTCTTAGTGGCCTGGCGGCTGAGGAAGGAGGCCGAACTTCTGAGGGATGGCGCCGTGGTGCAGTCTCCCCGAAAGTGGGAAAGGGTACCTGTCAAAAACAGATACACCCCCCCCCCCCCGAAATGGGCCAAATGTGCCACCGTAGGGGGAGAGGAGACAGATAAGCAGAGGTTCCACTTTTGGGTGGAACTCCGCTTTAAAAGCTTGTTCTACCAAATACATTGAGTTAGCCAAGAAAAGGTATCACATATATAATTTGGCTACACAAATATATGAGGGTTGGCCACAAACGTCCATTTGGTTTAACAAGACATTTGTGAGCTATAGTGATGTTCAACTGTTGGCAACTGGCAAGCAGGTAAATAAACAAGTAGATAAAAGGTATTGCTACATTATTGTCAATCTTGTCATTCACATCTTCTTGATGATACACCAGACTACATGGCAAGTGGTGCTATGAAAAAGGTAAATGGCTGTAAATCGACTAGATCTGAATAATAATATATGCCACTAGGCTGTGTATTTAAATAATAGAAAAGCAGGTTATTGCTGGTTATGACTCCTTTGACTTAGGATGCATGCCTTCTTTATAGAAATGTATTACTGTTACTAAAGCCTGGGAACTGTACAGGACAAGAGTACACTTTGAAGCTAAAGTGACAGTAAAGATCAACAGGATAAAAATCTTTCCTGACGCCTTCATGGCAGCACACACTGGGTTGTGGCTCCGCCCCCACAACCTGACAGGATTGGATTAACTATAAATTTGAAGGGGAGACCCCCCGCTGCATTCTCTTTTTTTATCCTCACCTGACAGGTTGGACGGACAGGATTCTCCTATTTCCGATGAATCAGCCTCTACCGCAATCGCCCCAGCAGGTTCAAGCCTCTCCTGTTTGGAAGTCCCTGCCTGTACAGTCTCTAAAGGAGCTTCTATGGAGGGAACCCCCATTCTGGTGGTCTCAGGGGGCAGCGGAAGTCTGGCAAGTAATAAAGCTTTAAAGAAGCTTTTCTAATTTTGCAGTGGGCTCCATTCATGTATTTCCCTCTGTCATTTTTTTCATACTCCTTACTCAAAAAAAAAAAAAAAAAATGGGACAAGTACCTGTATCTGCACCGTTTCGTACAGTGGGCTTGCTGGCCCTTGCTGTCCTCCAGACATGGCCGCCGCTCCCCCCGCATTGCGCCTGCGTGTGTGTAGGGCATGGTAACGCCGCTGTATTGCCTAGGGCGCTGTGCCCTCATCCAAGATGGCGCCCGGGTTCTCGGGACGCTTCTGCGCATGCGCGAGCGTCATTCGGGCGCCGCTATGGCGCCAGTTTTAAATAGTTGAGTTCCCTCCTTCAGTGCCTGTGTATGTGAACCAGAGAAGAAACGCAGCTGCCGCTCTGCATACAGTTCCATTAGTGGAAAAAGACTCAGGTAAGTCCCCTGTGGGGAACTTTGGTACTGTTCCTAATAAATAAATAAATAATTAAAATGAAATGAAATAAACTAAATTTAAATATAATTAATTAAAAAATATAAATAAATATAAAAAAAAAAAATAAAAAAAAAAAAATATATATATATATATATATATATAAAAATATAAAAAAATATATATAAATAAATAAATACACTAATTAATATACATATATACAAGGTCCATTATCTTTCTTTCCCAGACTGCCCTGTCACTCCCTTTCTTTCCGATGGAGCCCACTGCCCGCGCAGACCACCATCAGCAGACGAGGTAAGAGGCTGCACCGAAAAGGGTAAGTATTGAAGGGGAGCAAAAAAGAGTGCCAGACCGTTAAAATGCTGCTTTTTTCTTGGCAGCCCTACGGGATCAAGAGCCGCAAGCTCCAGGCATGGGAGAAGGTCTAGTGGCCGTACTTCTAGCAGGAGGTCCCGCAGGAGCCGCTCGAGGTCCCCCTCTCGCCACCGAAGGCATAGCTATTCGCGCCACAGCCATTCACGCCACCACGGCTCCCGCCGTAGTCGATCATACCACAGGCGATCGCCTTCACCTCATCGCCAGAGCCGCCATACCCGACCTGCAGCTAACGCTTGCTGGGTTTGCGGCGCACCAGCATTGCCAGATAAACTTGCATGCCAATCATGCTTCAATGAAGCAACAAAGGAGAAGGAGTCAGATGCTAGGATGGCTACAGACCTTATAAGAGAGTCTGTGCGCGAAACCATATTAGAATCGACTACACCAGCAGCGGATGGAGCAGCACCCAGTACATCATCGGGGGACCTCCATCGCACCCAAGCATCAGAGTCTTCCTCAGAAAATGAGGATCAAGAGATGTCTGCTGGGTTTGATTTCTCCCTGGTTGATCCTTTTGCTAAGTCAGTTAAGGAGGCAATCGGCTGGGAAGAGGACGCGGCAGAACCAGTACAGAAAGTGAGAAAGTACTTCCCAAATTTAAAAAGGGACCCTGAAACCTTCCCTTTCATAGGGGAACTTGAGGACCTAATTAAGGATGAATGGGAACGAGCAGATAAGAGGTCCAGCCTCACCAACAGACTGGCCAAGATGTATCCTTTAAAGGAGACGAAGGTGAAACCCCTTATTAATGCCCCCACAGTCGACTCCTCTCTGATGCGACTTGCTCGGCATGTTACCTTACCAATTGAGGACGCTGTCTCCTTCCGGGACGTCCTCGATAGAAAGATGGACTTAGAGCTAAAAAAAGCCTATTCCACGGCTGGGGGCGCCTGTAGGCCAGCTATCACCACGGCAGCTGTAGCAAAAGCCATCTCGGGCTGGGCGTCCAGGATAGAGAAAGATCTTCAAGACGGCGTTGAAATAGAAAAAATAACTTCCTCCCTTCAGGAAATCAAGCTGGCTGGTGACTTTGTGGCGGAAGCTTCAGTTGACATAATAAGGTCATCATCAAGAGCTATGTTGGCCTCAGTCACAGCTAGAAGAGCTCTGTGGCTCAAACCTTGGATGGCTGACGCCGCATCTAAAACAAACTGGTGCAGAATCCCATACGATGGATCCAATCTATTCGGGGCTAAGTTAGATTCTGCCATCTCAAAGGTAACAGGAGGGAAGTCAGGATTGATTCCCTCCGACAGAAGACCCAAGGTCCAGAAGGGGCCATCTTACAGACGTAACCTGCCAGATAAATACCGGGAAGCTAAGTCCTATCGCCCGGGCAGGGAATTCAGAAGGGACTGGAAAAACACAAGGCCCTCCTTCCTGAGGATGCAGAAGTCCAAGACTAACCCGGCAGGGGACCAGCAGAAGTCTTTTTGAAAATTCGCCCGTCCACCCGGCAGGCAAGCAGGTGGGCGCCAGGCTCAAGAACTTCACACAAATCTGGACAACTTACATAGAAGACCGATGGACACTGTCCACCATCAAGTTTGGACACAAATGGACATTCATGGACAGAGTACCAGGCAACCACTTCCAGCAAACGAGATTGCCTTATTCACTGTCCAGGAGGAAGCTACTAGTAAAATACATAGGGGAACTGAGACAAAAGGGAGCAATCCTGGAAGTTCCTCCAGATCAAAAAGGGAGAGGATTCTACTCCCCCTTGTTTCTAGTAAAAAAGAAAACAGGGGACTTGCGCCCCGTATTGGACTTAAAAAAACTCAACAGATACATCAAAATAGAAGCATTCAAGATGGAAAGCCTCCAATCTATACTATTAGCAATAAACCTGGGAGACTGGATGCTATCAGTAGATTTATCAGACGCCTACCTTCATATTCCCATTCACCCCGCCTTTCAAAAATTCCTCAGATTTGCCATCAACCAATGTCACTTCCAGTTCCGCTGCCTCCCATTCGGCATCTCGTCAGCCCCCAGGACATTCACCAAAGTCCTGTTACCGCTGGTCGCGCTCCTCAGGGAGAGGGGTCTACGAGTCCATCATTATCTGGACGATATTCTACTACTAGCCGAAAACCGGGAAATGCTGATTCATCATCGGAAAATTTTACTAACAACTCTCCAGAACTTCGGGTGGTTGATCAATTGGAGGAAGAGCAATTTACAACCCACCCAGAATATGGTATTTCTGGGGGCAGATCTGAATACCAAATTAAACAGGGTACAACTCCCCCAGGAAAAGATACTACCATTAATTCAAAAAATGAGGAGACTATTGACAGCAGCGCATCTTCCAGCCAGAGCCTGTTTGAGTGCCCTGGGGTCCATGTCCGCGACCATTCCTATGATACAATGGTCCCAATGGCACATGAGACCCCTGCAGAACTCCTTTCTAAGGCAGTGGAATGGAGTATCAATGCGCCAGACCATTATCATCTCCAGGTCAGTGAAGCAATCAGTGTGGTGGTGGACACATCCACACAATCTCAGGAAATACAGACCAATAGTTCCTCCAGAGCCCGAAGTGGTCACTTCAGACGCCTGCCAGAGGGGCTGGGGAGCCCACTGTCAAGATCAAGGAGCGCAAGGTCAATGGCACTTCCAGGCTCAGGGCGTAGTGTCCAACATACTGGAGCTCAGGGCAGCATTCCAGGCTCTTATGGCCTTTCTTCCAATACTGAAAGGGAGGAATGTGCTTATCCGGATGGACAACAGGGTGGCAGTAGCCTATGTCCAGAAGCAGGGAGGCACCAGGAGTGTCACACTGATGGAGGAAGTTCACCCCATCCTGGAATGGGCACAGATACACCTGACAGACTTGAGGGCGGTATATGTTCCGGCAACTCAGAATATCTTAGCCGACTACCTGAGCCGAGAGACTCTGTCAAACAACGAATGGTCCCTGAGCTCAGAAGCTTTCCACCTTCTTACGGAGGCTTGGGGAATGCCAGAAATCGACCTAGCGGCAACACCTGCGAATGCCAAATGCCAGAGATTCCTCTCAAGAGCCCCATTTCCTTCAGCCGAGGGAGTGGACTGTCTAATACATCCATGGAGTTTCAGACTAGGGTACATATTCCCTCCGACTCCGCTAATCGCGAGATTCCTGTCCAGGCTTCGGAGGTCCTCAGCTACGGTGATAGCAGTGATCCCACTCTGGCCAAGGAGACCATGGTTCACGACTCTATTACAGCTCAGCCTTCAGCCTCCAATCCCTCTTCCGATAACCCCGGACTTACTATCCCAAGGCCAGTTCTGGCATCCAGCCCCAGAGAGACTCCATTTGACAGCTTGGAAGTTGAAAGGGCTCGGCTAAGAGATCAAGGGTGCTCTCAGGAGGTAATATTCACCCTGATGCAGGCCAGGAAAACCTCTACTAACACCATCTACGCAAGAGTCTGGAACAAGTTCCTTGTCATGGCCCAGCAGAAGGGATGGAACCCAGCATCTCCAGGCCCCCCTCAAATCCTAGAGTTCCTCCAGTCGGGGTTAGACAAAGGACTGAGCTCAAACACCTTGAAGGTACAGGTGTCCGCCCTATCGGCCAAAACAGGCATTAGATGGGCCTTTCACCCTCTGGTAATCCAGTTCCTGAAAGCCTGTCTCAAAATTAAGCCTCCTAGGAAACCAGTCTTCCCAGCTTGGGACCTCTCGGTAGTCCTCAATGCCTTATCCAACCCTCCTTTTACAGAACCTATCTCATTGTGGGACCTAACTCTAAAATTATCCTTCCTCATCGCAGTAACATCAGCAAGGAGAGTGTCTGAGATCCAGGCACTGATGTCATCAGAACCCTACCTGGTTATTTTTCCCGATAGAGTGGTTCTAAGGCCTTCAGACCACTTCATACCCAAGGTGGCTACCTCCTTCCACTACAATCAGGACATTGTCCTCCCGTCCTTCAACAACGATCAAGGCGATCCTCACCCTCTGGATGTCAAAACAACCATCATCAGTTACCTGACAGCCACAACCTCCTTTAGGAAGTCAGACTCCCTCATGGTCATCCCACATGGAAGCAGACGAGGGCAAGCGGCTACCTCACGCACTATCGCTGCATGGTTAATAAAGTCCATTAAGAAAGCTTACTCTATCCAACATCTGGCGGTTCCTGAAAACATCAAGGCTCACTCCACAAGGGCAGTGGCTACATCCTGGGCAGCATATTGCAGAGTGTCACCAGAGGCGATTTGCAGGGCAGCAACATGGTCATCCAGACATACCTTCATTTCACACTATAAAGTGGACTCTGCTCACTTAGCTATGGCAGACTTCGGTAGATCCGTGGTTAGAGCCAATTCTTCCGCATTATAAGGAATAAAATTATTTTTCTTGCACCCACCCGACTGGCGAGTTATTTCCCAGTGTGTGCTGCCATGAAGGCGTCAGGAAAATGGAAAATTGTATACTCACCTTTCCGTAATTTTCCTTTCCTGACGCATCTTCATGGCAGCACACAGATTCCCTCCCCGTGTTTTGTAATGATATACACAGAGAATGCAGCGGGGGGTCTCCCCTTCAAATTTATAGTTAATCCAATCCTGTCAGGTTGTGG
Source organism: Lithobates sylvaticus (assembly GCA_028564925.1). Lineage (NCBI taxonomy): Eukaryota > Metazoa > Chordata > Amphibia > Anura > Ranidae > Lithobates > Lithobates sylvaticus. The sequence continues at coordinate 264,328,975 of CM053026.1, forward strand.
GGGCGGAGCCACAACCCAGTGTGTGCTGCCATGAAGATGCGTCAGGAAAGGAAAATTACGGAAAGGTGAGTATACAATTTTCCATTTTTCCCAGACTGCAGCAGGAGAGCAATACCTCATCTCTATTACATAAGCCCACAGCACATTATCCTAGATAGCCATCATAATTATTTTTTTTTTTAATCTTTAATAATATCACCTATAGAAACACTATTAAATCTGAAAACATTCTGGGCAAAAACTAGTTGCAAGCACGATAAAAAAAAATAAAACCTTTGGTTAGCAAAAGTGTTACATTGGATACCTAGGTACAAAAATACTTTGGTAGAATAACTCTTTAAAAAGTCATTCATGAACAAACAGTGATATTGTAGTTATATGTGGAGCCTGGTGGATAATAAATTCCCAACTCTGTTTCTGTCTACCTGGGAGTTTTTGGTATTTTTACCCACATTTGTGTGTTTCAGCAACTTGTGTTACATTCTTCATAATATTAAATAAATACAAATCCAATTACAGTAGAAATGGTGAATGGAGAAGTCTCTCATAATGGGCATTGCAGGTGTTCAGACACAGGTGGCGTTTGGTCACGTGCCCAGCATCAGTGGAAAGACACTCGTGGGCTCAGGAGAAGTATTTCTCTCCGTTTATGTTACCCTTCCTACTCTGCTATGTTTATAGCACAGGTCAACATCTACATGGCATCTGATGCTTTACAAATGTTTATTGCATCTGCTGCCAAGTGATTAGGCACATCATTGGGGTAATTGTTTGACTGATTTTCACTGATAAAAATAGGACCCAAAACTGAACACTCACCTTGTTCATCTGTGGCTCGATTGACATCTGTAGGCCATTCATTGTCCTCCCATTTCCACCCCAGACAGCATTCAGTCTCCTCTTTTGGGAGAACTTTCTTCCCATTCTGAAAAAAATATGTGAGTGCTCTGCTCTGAAAGCCTGTTGCGGCAATTCCCTAGTGACTATCTTGTGCTCATATTGTCTATATGCTGATGTGTATTATAAATATTTATCTAATGAATGGGTTGCTGTGCTCTGTATAATATATATATATATATATATATATATATATATATATATATATATATATATATATATATATATATACATACACACATACACACAGAGCTTTGCAAAAGTATTCACCCCCTTGGCATTTTACCTATTTTGTTACATTACAGCCTTTAGTTCAATGTTTTTTTAATCAGAATTATATGTGATGGATCAGAACACAATAGTCTAAGTTGGTGAAGTAAAATTAGAAAAATATATACAAAAAGCGATTTTTCAGAAATAAAAAAAAATGATAATAATTGGCATGTGCGTATGTATTCACCCCCTTTGGTATGAAGCCCATAACAAGCTCTGATGCAACCAATTACCTTCAGAAGTCACATAATTAGTGAAATGATGTCCACCTGTGTGCAATCTAAGTTTCACATGATCTGTCATTACATATACACACCTTTTTGAAAGGCGCCAGAGATGGCAACACCTAAGCAAGAGGCACCACTAACCAAACACTGCCATGAAGACCAAGGAACTCTCCAAACAAGTAAGGGACAATGTTGTTGATAAGTACAAAAGTCAGGGTTAGGTTATAAAAAAATATCCAAATCTTTAATGATCCCTAGCACCATCAAATCTATCATAACCAAATGGAAAGAACATGGCACAACAGCAAACCTGCCAAGAGACGGCCGCACACTAAAACTCACGGCCCGGGCAAGGAGGGCATTAATCAGAGAGACCTAAGGTAACCCTGGAGGAGCTGCAGAGTTCCACAGCAGAGACTGGAGTATCTGTACATAGGACGACAATAAGCCATACACTCCATAGAAATGGGCTTTATGGCAGAGTGGCCAGAAGAAAGCCATTACTTTCAGAAAAAAACAAAATGCCATGTTTTGAGTTTGCAAAAAGGCATGTGGGAGACTCCCAAAATGTATGGAGGAAAGTGCTCTCGTCTGACAAGACTAAAATGTAACTTTTTGGCCATCAAAAAAAAACGCTGTCTGGCACAAACCCAACACATCCCATTACCCAAAGAACACCAGTGAAACATAGTGGTGGCAGCATCATGCTGTGGGGATGTTTTTCAGCAGTTGGGACTGGGAAACTGTTCAGAGTTAAGGGAAAGATGGATGGTGCTAAATACAGGGATATTCTTGAGCAAAACCTGTACCACTCGGAGGTTCACCTTCCAGCAGGACAATGACCCCAAAAACACTGCTAAAGCAACACTTGAGTGGTTTAAGGGGAAACATGTAAAATGTGTTGGAATGACCTAGTCAAGGCCCAGACCTCAATACAATAGAAAATCTGTGGTCAGACTTAAAGTTCACAAGCACAAACCATCCAACTTGAAGGAGCTGAAGCAGTTTTGCAAGGAGGAATGGGCAAAAATCCCAGTGGTAATATGTGGCAAGCTCATAGAGAAACTAGACAAACCAAAAGCAACTTGGAGCTGTGATAGCCGCAAAAGGTGGCTCTACAAAAGTATTGACATTAGGGGGGTGAATAGCTATGAACATTGACTTTTTCTGTTTTCTTTTATCCTATTTGTTAAAAAAAAAAAAAAATCTTCAAAGTTGAAATGATGCAAATCCTCAAACAATCCATGTTAATTCCAGGTTGTGAGGCAACAAAACAAGAAAAATGCCAATACTTGTGCAAGGCACTGTAAGCCTATTCCAACATAGCACCAAAATGGACCCCAGTGGTGATAACCATGTAGTGCACTGGTCGGCACCATTTTTCTTTAGCCCACAATAATACCTGGACAGTGGCCATTTTCTTGTAGCAGTGCAAGTTACTCAGTGCACACAGCTATATGTGCACTGTCTAACCACACATCAAATTCTAGTCTATTATCCATTCTTACTTCCCCAATAGTATGGAATTTTTTTTGAAAATTATATATATTATGTTAAATATGTGTTAAAAATTATATTAAAGATATATTAAAAATATGAAATCTATATGTTATTGCTGATCTGAATATAAGAAGATTTATGTAAAACAGAGTCAATATTTATATTTATGGTAATTATGTAAAGATATAGAAATGGATTAAAAATCTATAATTTAAAAAATTAAAGATCCCCGGGACTCTGCGACATCAGATTCCAAAGCCTGAAAGAGATCGGATGATCTCAGCTGCGCCATTTCATAGTCAATGGAAAGTGGATGTCAAGAGAAAACATTATGGCAGATCCTCTATTAGGGATTCAGGAACCTTACCTTCTGGCAAAAACTTCAATTGGCCATCTTTATAAGTACACAGCCATCATCGGAACACCTCGGGAGGGCGCTGACTCCCCTTTTGAGAGCGTTTCCTCGGAGCGAGAACCAGTGCGTCATTCGGTAGCATACAAGCTACTCGTCACATCCCCCAGGGGAGGGGCCCCTCTATGTTGCCAGGTGGGAGAGAGACCTGGGAATCCAGCTAAATGAGAGGCAAGTGGAGAGAATACTCTTCTCTTTACAAGCAAGACCTCCGTATGCGCTAGTCATCAGGAAGCAGGATTCAAGGTACTTTCGAGGTGGTACTACACTCAAAGCTCGGGCTTATGTTGGAGATGTGGCGAGGCATGCGGTTCCCTGACCCCCTTCTGGACAGAGGTTCACCGCATTATGCAGAAGTTCACAGACCGTGAACTCCCCTTGACTCCTGAATTATTCCTCTTACACCACCACGAAATCCCAAGTAAGGCCTACAGGAAGTCCATCTTACCTTTACTGGTCACAGCAGCAAAAAGCTGTATCCCCCTGTTTTGAAAGCGGATGGAGCCTCCAGGGGTGGCGGCTTGGTTGAAAAAGGTGTCCGACGTCCATAAAATGGAGGACCTGGTAGCCACAGAGAGGGGTCTCAGGGAACAGTTCCTGAAAAAGTGGTTCTACTGGTTCGAATTCTTCTACTCAGAGGAGTATGCTAGGCTGCTGACTTGACTTAATTTTCTAGCCAAAAAATGAAGTGATGGCGACTGGAGGAAGGTCCCCTTTCTTCCCTCATTCTTCTCCCCCCCCCCCTTTTTCTTTTTTTTCTCTTTTGCCCTCCTTTCTCCCCCCCCCCAACTATACCTCTCTTGGTTACCTTTGTTATCTTTTCTTGCCATTAATGAACTAAATAGGGATATAGTTATCCTCTAGACTCGAAGTTCCCTAACCAGTTCATGATTTATTGTTTGTGTGATCACTTGGTCAAATGTGCCCGTTCTCAACAGTTGGTCCCGTCGAGGTGAGCTAGAATACACACGATGCATGTTGTTGTGCCCTCTATACCACAGTGCGTTTATGTTCTGTATGTTTTGTTTCAAAATATAGAATTTATAAAAAAAAATTCAAGATAAAAAATTTGCCAAAAAACAATTGAGGTAAAATTCCTTATTTCATCCTCTAGGTGCTAATGAGCCCAATTCGTATACCCACCAGGATTCTCTTGACTAAGGGTCCTAATACGGTGACTACCTCTCTAACGTCTTTTATATTTTTCTAAACCCCAAAACTTCATAACTAATACTTTTCTATTATGTACTGTTCTGAAATGATGATCCTTTTTACCTTTAGTTATTTGGTATACATGTTCTTTTATTCTTATGTGCATGGCCCTCTTGGTTCTCCCTACATATATCATACCACATGGGCATTCCAGGGCATATACTACCCCTTTTGTATTGCACAATATAAAAATCCCTGGAGTATATTCCTTCCCATTTTGGCTATTGGTGAACTTTTCCCTTTTCTTAGTATTACTCGTGGCTGCCCTACAACTATAGCATCTGCCACAGGCATAAAAACCTTTCCCATCAAATAAAGTGATGGTGTTAGCAACTGGGGTTTCAACTATGTTTTTAACCAATCGATCTCTTAGGTTAGTGGCTCTTTTAGATATGAACCTGGGTTTTTTCTGGATGAATGATTTTAGGGTGTCATCATATTTTAATATATTCCAATAATTCTTTTGACCTGTTTATGTTGGATATTATAATTCATTATCAATGCTAGGGGTAATTCCGTTTTTTCCTGTGCTGGTTTATTCACCAATAGTACATTTCTTTCTATGTTACCAACATCCTGTCTCTTCTTTTCAATGAAAGCCTGATCATAACTTTTTCATAATAAATGTATTTGCTAACTGGTTGACTGTTCCTCATAGTCACTTATGTTGGTACAATTTCTTTTGATCCCGAGGAACTGTCCTCTCAGTACATTAACCAGCCATGGTATGTGATGACAAACTATTTTGTGGTATGTACGAATTTCTCTCCGTAGCTTTGAAATGGATCTTCGTATGGCCAAGTTCCCATGTCAATGAAATACTTTTATTGTTCTTATTCATTCCTGTCAGGAATGTATTGAGCTCCTGCTCATTGCGATCCCAAAAAATAATCAAATCAGCAGCAAATCTATTGAACATGCTTCTTCTTCTTCCCATTTGGCCATATATAAATTTGATATGCTTGGAGCAAACCTAGCCCCCATGGCTACCCCCTTAGTTTGCTTCAAGCAAAAATCAAGGCAGTCCACTATAAACTTTTTTTGTTGCCTATCCGCGGTGGGTTTGTACTGTTCTTGTGAATTTTGGGTATAGCGTATATAATGGGGATCCTGCAGGTTTCAGGAATGAGGTACTTTTCCTCTGTCTCATTGATTAAACCTTTATCCTTTCCTTCTTTCACAAGTTTTTCTAATTCTTTTTTATATTGTCTAGTGTGATCTCCCTTCGGTACCTTATAGGTTTCATTATCATTTAATAGATCACTCATGACTGATTTATATTGGGATTTGTTCCATACCACAATCCCTCCCCCTTTGTCGGACAGTCTAATTATCAAATCCTTTATTTTTTCTAAAGTTGTGATCCCCCTCCTTGATATGACCCTGACCTGTAGGTTTCTTTATATTTAACGTTTCCAAATCTTTCGTTACTAACTTTTTAAACACGTCAATATGTCTATTGTTTTGTATTCTGAGGTTAAATATTGACTTGTTTCGTAGCTGGGTATACATCCTTGTTTCTGATTCATTTTCATATCTCTTCATTGGGTTTAAAGCAAAATGCTGGGGGCGTGGTTGGCTGCGGAGCGAGATGGAAGTGTGAGAGCTGAGCTCCTTTTCCCACAGACAGCAGCACACAGCGACTTTCCAGAGGGGGCTTTCACCCCAAAAACGGAGCAATCTGCACTCCACAGCATCGGTGACCATGGCCAGAAAAAGAAAAGAACTCAGGAGGCCCCAGAAACTGATGGATTTCGATTTACATGGCAGACACATGGAGGTAGGCAAGATGGCACTGGCCGTACATCCATCCCGGCCTATAACACACACCCCACCCCAGCTAACGCTGCATCTATCAGCAAAAATAGTGGGTCGCCAGGCAGCCAGCAATCCTACCCTAATACCCCTCATTCTGCAAGCCCAGCTAAAGCCAAATTCCGGATGGATGGCTCTGGATGCAGTCCCAAAGCTAGTCCCTGCACTGATTCTGGGGAGGACACTAGAAAGCTACCGGACAACATTGAGGTGTTCCCAACGAATAATCAGCCGGTTATGGACACAGTACTAAAGGACATGTTACTGTTCCTAAGGAGCTCAATCCAAACTGACATGATGTCCTGCATGCAAAAGTTCAATAAGGAGATACAGGCTGTAGAATCCAGAGTGGGGCACATTAAAAACAAGACGGGGGAGTTTGCAGCCACTGTAAATGATTTAGTAGATGCCCATGATGAAAAAGAGGAGGTAATAGAAGGGCTCAAATCTAAAATGGCTGACAGAAGACAGAAATAGAAGGAATAACCTAAAAATCAGAGGGGTCCCAGAGTCTATACAGCAAGGAGACCTGCGTGAGTACACCACTACTCTGTTTAAAGAAATCCTTCCTGAACTCAGGGATCTAGATGTGATCATAAGACAGGATCCATCGCTTGCCTAAATCGTCATACCTCCCCGACCAGATCCCTAGGGATGTAATACTACGGTTACATTTTTACCATGCAAAAGAAAAATGAATGTCTAATGCGCAGCAAGGAGCATATTCCCCCACAGTATCAAAATCTGCAATTTTTTGCAGATTTATCGCAATACACACTCCAGAAAAGAAGGAGCCTCCCCACAATCACCAAAGCCCTCAGGAATCATAAGATCAACTACAGTGGCTTGCGAAAGTATTCGGCCCCCTTGAACTTTTCAACCTTTTGCCACATTTCAGGCTTCAAACATAAAGATATAAAATTTTTATTTTTTGTGAAGAATCACCAACAAGTGGGACACAATTGTGAAGTGGAACGAATTCTATTGGATTTTTGAAACTTTTTTAACTAATAAAAAAATGAAAAGTGGGCGTGCAAAATTATTCGGCCCCCTTGCGTTAATACTTTGTAGAGCCACCTTTTGCTGCGATTACAGCTGCAAGTCGCTTGGGGTATGTCTCTATCAGTTTTGCACATCGAGAGACTGAAATTCTTGCCCATTCTTCCTTGCAAAACAGCTCGAGCTCAGTGAGGTTGGATGGAGAGCGTTTGTGAACAGCAGTTTTCAGCTCTTTCCACAGATTCTCGATTGGATTCAGGTCTGGACTTTGACTTGGCCATTCTAACACCTGGATACGTTTATTTGTGAACCATTCCTTTGTAGATTTTGCTGTATGTTTGGGATCATTGTCTTGCTGGAAGATAAATATCCGTCCCAGTTTCAGGTCTTTTGCAGACTCCAACAGGTTTTCATCCAGAATGGTCCTGTTTTTGGCTGCATCCATCTTCCCCTCAATTTTAACCATCTTCCCTGTCCCTGCTGAAGAAAAGCAAGCCCAAACCATGATGCTGCCACCACCATGTTTGACAGTGGGGATGGTGTGTTGAGGGTGATGAGCTGTGTTGCTTTTACGCCAAACATATCGTTTTGCATTGTGGCCAAAAAGTTCGATTTTGGTTTCATCAGACCAGAGCACCTTTGTGGCAAACTTTAGACGAGACTTTTTATGGACATCTTTGAGAAATGTCTTTCTTCTTGCCACTCTTTCATAAAGGCCAGATTTGTGCAGTGTACAACTGATTGTTGTCCTATGGACAGACTCTCCCACCTCAGCTGTAGTTCTCTGCAGTTCATCCAGAGTGATCATGGGCCTCTTGGCTGCATCTCTGATCAGTCTTCTCCTTGTCTGAGCTGAAAGTTTAGAGGGGCAGCCAGGTCTTGGTAGATTTGCAGTGGTCTGATACTCCTTCCATTTCAAAATGATCGCTTGCACAGTGCTCCTTGGGATGTTTAAAGCTTGGGAAATTTTTTTGTATCCAAATCCGGCTTTAAACTTCTCTACAACAGTATTACGGACCTGCCTGGTGTGTTCCTTGGTCTTCATGATGCTCTCTGCGCTTTCAACAGAACCCTGAGACTATCACAGAGCAGGTGCATTTATAGAGACTTGATTACACACAGGTGGATTCTATTTATCACCATCAGTCATTTAGGACAACATTGGATCATTCAGAGATCCTCGCTGAACTTCTGGAGTGAGTTTGCTGCACTGAAAGTAAAGGGGCCGAATAAGTTTGCACGCACCACTTTTCAGTTTTTTATTTGCTAAAAAAGTTTAAAATATCCAATAGATTTCATTCCACTTCACAATTGTGTCCCACTTGTTGGTGATTCTTCACAAAAAATTTAAATTTTATATCTTTATGTTTGAAGCCTGAAATGTGGCAAAATGTTGAAAAGTTCAAGGGGCCGAATACTTTCGCAAGGCACTGTATATAGATGGGGCTTTCCCACAAATCACGATTACCAAAGAGGGTCACACCTTCACCATAGACTTACTGGAAAAAGGTCTATCCCTGCTCAAAGAATGGCATATACTTCCAGAGACTGTCAGCAAGCCTGACTCCTCTAGGAGTATTCCTCATGCGGATCCTGAATGGCAAAAGGTCACGGCTAAGAATGCTAAAAGACACTGACCACCTGGAAAGCAAATAAGTATTCTCTTCAGTTCTATGGGGAGAGTAGCCTCTCTCGGCTCACTTATTCACCCCCTTGAAACTACTTGAGCAGAAAAATGATGCATTCGGGTATGAAATACCCATGCTTGGACCACAATGTTCACTTGAAAAGTTTTAAAATGTTATTCAAAGTTCAAGTTTTTATGTTCATAGTCAGTTTTGTTTTTCTTCTTATTATATTTTTCCAACACAGTCAGAACACACAGATTCCTTTACAGCTATCAGACGGAGCCACTACCATTGCTCCCAGATCAACACCTCTAAAGAGACCTCGCCAGCATTGCCAGGCTGATAATAGAACTGGAAAAATGCCTGCACTTCAAAATGTGAGTACAACACTTCTCTTGGTCTGCACTAGCACTTAGCAAAACAACCTATACCGGTTTTGACCACTTGAGGGAGCTCTCCACTAACAAAAGAACTCATATGTACACAGAATGTCAAACAACTAAACTTTCTTTGTCCACATCAATTCAAAAGCAATGTCCTATGTGCTCAGGAATCGCATTTCAATAGTCCCCCCCCCCCCCCCCCCCCCCCCCCCCGAAAGCAAAAATTAGCAGTTCCTCTATATTTTTACTGCAAACGCAGATTTAAAAAAAAAAAAAGAAGAGTTTTTATTGCAATAAGAGACACTGTTTCATTCCAACTCCATTAACCAAGTACCCACTGGGCAGTTAAACCCCCTTTCTAACCAGACCAATTTCAGCTTTCGGTGCTCTCACACTTGAATGACTGAATGACAATTACTCAGTCATGCAACACTGTACCCAAATGAATTTTGTGTCCTTTTTTTCCACACAAATAGAGCTTTATTTTGGTGGTATTTAATCACAGCTGGGTTTTTTTATTTTTTGCGCTATAAATTAAAAAATACTGAAAATTTGGTAAAAAAAAATAAAAATAAATTCTTTGTTTCTATTAAAATTTATTGCAGAGTATTGGCGAGTATTGGCAGAGTATTGAAGTGTTGCACAGTATTGGCAGAGTATTGCAGTGTGTTGGCAGAGTATTGCAGTGTGTTGGCAGAGCATTGCACAGTGGTGGCAGTGTAGCCGTCACTGACCAGCGCTGTGGGCACTACACATCCAGCCCACAGCGCTGGTCCCATCTCTCCCCCTTTCCACTTCTCCCCTCTCACTGTACCGATCTGTACAGAGAGGGGAGGGAGGAACCGGCATCATGACGTGACGCCGGTTTGTGTACACGTGATCGCTCCGTCATTTGACAGAGTGATCACGTGGTAAACGGCCGCTATCAGCGGCCGTTTACCGTGATGCGCATGGGCCGGTCACGGATGTGACCGAGTGCGCTGTAGCCGTCTTTTGGCTATGGCCCGGCATGTGATTAAGTGATTGCAGACCCACAAGGAAGGTTCATAATATTAATTTGCGATATCAACTCCTCAACGTACACTATTGTGAACCTCTACGCTTCGAACTCTAAACAAATACGCTTTATTAACAAAACTTTTCGGAAGATACGGGCCGACCAAAAAGGAGCTCTGGTCATATGTGGGGACTTCAACCTTATCCCAGACTCACACCTTGATTCCACCTCCACCCCCATCAGAACAACCCAAACGCTTCAAAACACTATACATCAACAAAACTTATTTGACGCCTGGAGATGCCTTCATGCAGGGGAAAAAGACTTCACCTTTTTTTCTTCACCACACAGGTCATACTCACAAATTTATCTCTTCTAGTAGATCAATGGACCTTGACCAGAACTGTAGCAGCATCCATAAAATGATACCAAAACTATATTGTAACATTTATTGCAATATTTTATTGAAACGTAGACTCTGTGGACGATAAGTTTACACTGTGGAATGCCCATAAGGAGTTCATGAGGGGTATTTTTATTAAATGGGGGGCAAGGAGGAAGAGGCAGCACCAACAGCAATTACAGGATCTCCCAAACAAAATTCACAACTTAGAAATCAGTAATAAACAAAAACCCACACCCTCAATTTCTAAACAATTATCCCAACTTCGATACGATCTTAGATTACTACTATTAGGAAATTTTGAAAAATCTACTAGATGTCTAAACATGAATTATTATGTACACGGTAACAGGGAGGTGAAACTCCTAGCACAACGCTTACGGGGCTGCAGGTACAAAGCCAACATACCATACATCTTACACCTGCTCACTAAAGATAAGCATCACTTACAAAACATAGCCGACACATTTAGCCATTATTATGGATCTCTGTATAAATTGGCAGATGATCCACATACCATTCAACCAACCCCCGAGACTATAAATGGCTTTCTGAAGAAAGTGTCTCTTCCCCAACTAACCCCAACACAACTAATGTACCTTAACTCTCCCTTCACAATCCAGGAAGTGTCTCAAGTTATTGATATGCTACCACTAAACAAGTCCCCAGGTCCTGATGGATATATAGGAGAATACTATAAAACATTCAAGTACATCCTCTCACCCCACCTACCCACTGTTTTCAACGCTGCAGCTGCCTCTTCCTCCTTCCCATCAAAAATGTTGAAAGCACTTGTAATCACCCTGCCCAAGCCAGGGAAGGACAAACGAGAAAAAGAGGCGCCTCTGGGTGCAGATTGTATAACAGTTTTTTAATCAAATAGTTGTAGCAACACTCACATTATTGTGGTGAAAGAAAGGCAAGTTAAGGGGGAGTAGTCCCCCAAGGATTCTTGAGCTATGATAGTGGTCATATAATAGGCTTGGCCATCTTCTCCTGTGCACATCTCCGAATAGTCCAAATGGACCCAGCCGTAAAGGCTTGCTAAGCATTGCCTATGGAGAATTTGGGGTACCATCGTTTTTTTGGCATTTCACGTGCACATGCAATTTTAGGGCTTGAAAGGTTTTGTATACATTTTCTCAAAAAAATAGCATCTTTTAGATTTTACCAAAAAATTGGGTATTCCTTTTTGTATGCACTAAAATGTATGTGTGTATTTTTGCTGAAAAAAATGATTTGATAAACAGTTACCTAAATATTGTGCAACATCTGCATGGAGGTTTTAAGTAATTTTCCAACAAAAAAAATGCATGTGAGCAAAACATTTAAAACATTGCTGTGGACATGACATGGTTAATAAATCATTAAACTTATTTTTTTAAATGCAAGCAGTGTAAGTACCTTAATTTGACCTGGTGTCAGCCTTTTAAGTTCTCTGTACAGCAGGGCTAGAGTGTGAGAGGAAGAAGGAGCCCAATTAGACAAACAGATCATGTATTGAGAATCAGAGAGCAGAGTGACAGGGAGATGAGCTCGTCACTGTGGTGCTCCTCCTTCATAGGCTGGGGCAACCTGGGAAGGACCTGGAAGTAGGTTGCATGATCACATTGAGAACATCTAGCAGCAGAAAAAAGCACTGCAGGGAAAACTCTGGATTGAATATTGCAGAAAAGCTGGTTTTGTCATTTTATTTGGCTATTCACTTTTATCTTGAGCACTGATTTAATTTTAAACACTGAATTTAATTTAAGAGGCATGTTGAGTACATGGAATATTTTATATTTTGCCACAAGTTGCGGGAATATTACAAACTTTTTTTTTTTTGCCCAAAGTTGTCACTAAATGATATATTGCCCACACATGCCATGGGCATATGTGGAATTACACCCCAAAATACATTCTGCTGCTTCTCCTGAGTACGGGGATACCACATGTGTGGGACTTTTTGGGAGCCTATCCGCATACGGGACCCCGAAAACCAAGCACCGCTTTCAGGATTTCTAAGGGCATAAATTTTTGATTTCACTCCTCACTACCTATCACTACCTATCACAGTTTTGAAGACCATAAAATGCCAAGATGGCACAAAACCCCCCCAAATGACCCCATTTTGGAAAGTAGACACCCCAAGCTATTTGCTGAGAGGCATGTTGAGCCCATTGAATATTTTTTTTTTTAGTCCCAAGTGATTGAATAAAGACAAAAAAATAAAAAAAAAAAAAAAAAAAAAAATGTATTCAAAAAGTTGTCACTAAATGATATATTGCTCACAAGCACCGCCTTCAGGATTTCTAAGGGTGCAAATTTTTGATTTCACTCCTCACTACCTATCACAGTTTCGAAGGCCATAAAATGCCAAAATAGCACAAACCCCCCCCCCAAATGACCCCATTTTGGAAAGTAGACACCCCAAGCTATCTGTTGAGAGGCATGGTGAGTATTTTACAGCTCTCATGTGTTTTTGAAAATGAAGAAAGTAAAGAAAAAATTTTTTTCAATTTTCAAAACTTTGTGACAAAAAGCGAGATCTGCAAAATACTCACCATACCTCTCAGCAAATAGCTTGGGGTGTCTACTTTCCAAAATGGGGGCATTTGGGGGTGGTTTGTGCCATCTGGGCATTCCATGGCCTCCGAAACTGTGATTGGCAGTGAGGAGTGAAATAAAAAAATTACACCCTTAGAAAGCCTGAAGGCGGTGCTTGGTTTTTGGGGTCCCGTACGCGGCTAGGCTCCCAAAAAGTCCCACACATGTGGTATCCCCGTACTCAGGAGAAGCAACAGAATGTATTTTGGGTGTATTTCCACATATGCCCATGGCATGTTTGAGCAATATATCATTTAGTGACAACTTTTTGTAAAAAAAAATATTTTTTTTTTTTCATTATTCAATCTCTTGGGACCAAAAAAAAAAAATATTTAATGGGCTCAACATTGCTCTCAGCAAATAGCTTGGGGTGTCTACTTTCCAAAATGGGGTCATTTGGGGGGGGGGGGGGTTTGAACTGTCCTGGCATTTTATGCACAACATTTAGAAGCTTATGTCACACATCACCCACTCTTCTAACCACTTGAAGATAAAGCCCTTTCTGACACTTTTTGTTTACATGAAAACATATTTTTTTTTTTGAAAGAAAATTACGTTGAACCCCCAAACACTATATATATTGTTAAAGCAAAGGCCCTACAGATTAAAATGGTGGTGTTGCATTTTTTTTTTCCACACAGTATTTGCGCAGCGATTTTTCAAACGCATTTTTTGTGGAAAAAATACACTTTTTTTTATTTTAATGCACTTAAACACACTATATTGCTCAAATTTTTGATGAAATAAAAAATATGATCTTAGGCGGAGTACATGGATACCAAACACGACATGCTTTAAAATTGCGCACAAACAGGCAGTGGCGACAAACTACATACATTTTTAAAAGCCTTTAAAAGCCTTTACAGGTTACCACATTAGATTCACGGAGGAGGTCTACTGCTAAAATTACTGCCCTCGATCTGACCTTCGCAGTGATACCTCACATGCATGGTGCAATTGCTGTTTACATATGACGCCAGACCAACGCTTGTGTTCGCCTTTGCGCAAGAGAAGGGGGGGCAGGGGTGCTTTTTTTTTTTTTTTTCGTTTTTCTTTTTCTTTAGCTTTTTTATTTTATTTTTAAACTGTTCCATCCATTTTTTTTTCTTAGTTATCATTTTTATTGTTATCGCAGGGAATGTAAATATCCCCTATGATAGCAATAGGCAGTGACAGATACTCTTTTTTTGAAAAAATTGGGGTCTATTAGACCCTAGATCTTTCCTCTGCCCTCAAAGCATCTGACCACACCAAGATCGTGTGATAAAATGCTTTCCCAATGGCGCGGTTTATATCCGGGAGGGGGGACATTCCCTCCCACTGCTTGTAAAAGCAGTCTAGAGGCTAATTACCCGCCAGAATTGCTTTTACATGAAAGCCGATCACTGGCTGAAAAGAATGATACCAAGATGATACCTAAACCTGCAGTCATCATTCTGGTATAACCATTCAAAGTCCAGCAACATACTGGACATATATTGTAATCTTTTTTTTTCATGCAGCCTCTTGGCTGAACGAAAAAAAAGAGATTGATTGGTGGGTATGCCCACCATTAGAATACCTCTCTTCAGCCACCCACTTCTAATGATGGGCATACATGCACCATTTATATATGCCGAAGCATGGGGGCATCCTCCCGCAAAAAAGTTATGCCACGTACACATGGTCGGACTTTTCCACGGGCAAGCCTCCGTCGGAATTTCGACCGTATGTACGTGGCATTAGGAGCAAAATGGCTCCTCCGCCCTCTGCTGCCCCCATGCTTCGGCATATATGCACTTTTTTTTAACTGTGGTGGTGAAATCACCTCCTACAGCGTTGGAGTCGCGGCTTTATGTATCGTGGGAGCAAACGCTGTTGCTGTCAAGATAAATAAATCCGCGCTGCAACTGAATGGCGCACCTGAAAACAAAAAAATGGTTAACAATAAAACATACCTGAAAAGCAAGCATGATAAAACATAATAAAACATTGCAGAAGAGAGAGAGAGAGAGAGAGAGAGAGAGAGAGAGAGAGAGAGAGAGAGAGAGAAGAGAGAGAGAGAGAGAGAGAGAGAGAGAGAGAGAGACAATAAAACGACAACTATTTTTGTTTTTTTTAATTTTATATTTTTTTGGGGGGTTTTTTTTTGTACTTTTTTTTTATTTTTATTTTTTACACTTTTTTTTTAAACTATAACTATAATTTTAACTGTAACGGTCGGGTCTCAAAATGCGATGGCATTCTTGAGACCCTGTAACTATAATTTTAACTAACGGTCGGGTCTCAAAATGCGATGGCATTCTTGAGACCCTGTGAAAGTGTATCCTAACCTGTGAAATGCTGTACCCTACGCTAATACCTCACTAGTGAGTGGTAGCGTTCAAAACATTTACCAATGCAGAGACCAGGATTGTCAGGACAGCGTGGACAATAATAACAGGTGTCACGCCTTGATCCGCGCTTGCTACAGACACGACATCTTTTTTGGGGGGGCTCGTTGGGTAGGGGTACTCGGGAGGACATAAGGAAAATGCCTCTCATACAGCCGGCTAACTGCATTTGGTAGGGAATGGTGAGGTGCAGAACCGTCTGGAAACAGAAGGTCTGTGAGAACCTCTTCCTGGAATTCAAGGAAGGGTAACCTCCCGCCTGAAGCTCCGTATAGCACATAAGCATTCAAAAAAGCCAATTGGAACAAATAAATAGACACTTTTTTGTACCAGCGTCTAGCCTTACGGACAACTAGGTACGGCGCCAACAACTGGTCATTGAGGTCCACCCCTCCCATATTAAGGTTATACTCGTGGACACAGAGGGGTTTCGTCACAACACCAGCCGCCGTACGAATTTGGACTGTCGTGTCTGCATGAAGGGAGGTAAGAACGAAAACATTCCTATTATCCCTCCACTTCATAGCGAGCAAATTATTACACTTCAAGCAGGCTCTCTCCCCCAGCCTAAGAGGGGAATCTACAAGCCGCTGGGGAAAGCCCCCGCGATTAGGTCGCACGGTGCCACATGCTCCAATCTGCTGATCAAACAAATGACTAAACAGTGGTACGCTCGTGTAATAATTGTCCACGTACAAGTGGTACCCCTTTCCACTTGTAGGGTGGAAGGGTGACACCAAGTTCCACACGATCTTGCCAGCGCTCCCTATGTAATCTGGACAGTTCTCCGGCTCTACGTGACCATCTTTTCCCTCATAAACCGAAAAGCTCCACGTATAGCCTGTTGCCCTGTCACAGAGCTTGTAGAGCTTGACCCCGTATCTGGCACGCATGCTGGGAAGGAACTGTTTGAAAGACGAGCGGACAGAAAACTTAATCAGGGACTCGTCAACGCAGACAACTTGATTGGGAGTAAACAAGGCTGCAAAACGTTGGTTGAAGTGGTTTATGAGGGGCCGAATTTTGTAGAGCCGATCAAATTCAGGGTCTCCACGAGGACGACAGAGTTCATTGTCACTGAAGTGCATGAACCGCAAGATCTGTTCGTATCGTGCCCTGGACATGGAGCAAGAGAACACGGGCATATGGTGGAGTGCGAGGGTGGACCAATAAGTCCTCAGAGTCGGGAATTTATGCATGCCCATGTTGAGGGAAAGGCCCAGAAGGGACTTAAATTCGGAAACCGTAATTGGTTTTCCAATCTCTGGCAAGGGAAGGCAACTGGGGATTAGCGGCGATGTATTGACCAGCATATAAATTACTTTGGTCCACAATAGATCTATAGAGATCTTCCGTGAAAAACAGCGATAAAAAATCGGATGGCTTAAAATCAGCTGTTTCCACCTGAATACCGGGTTGGCCAGTGAATGGGGGAAGTATGGGTTCTGCAGAAGTGGTGGGCACCCAATCAGGATTGGCAAATTCTGCAGGAAGGACACTATGTGATCGACGGGCCTGCCTTTGTCTTCTTCTTGGTGGCAGCGGGACACTACTTGTGCTTGCCACCTCGCCAGCTTGAACTGCACTTATGGGACTCTCCACGTCACCAAGTGTTACTGCAGTGCTGGTTTGACTACGTCCAGGGTGTACTAGGCCGCTGGTGCTTGCCAGTTCACCAGAAGGAATAGCGGCGCTAGTACTTCTCTGCTCCATACGAGAGACCTGCGGTTCCTGCACCTCAACAACAGCAGAAGATCAGGATCGGGTACGCCTGACCTTAGCAGGGACCTCACCTCTGTCGCCAGAGCTATCTGTCATGGAGCCGCTGTCGTCTACTGGATCGTATTCTGAGCCTGATTGTGACAGATGAGTGACCTCCTCTTCACTATCTGACATACTCAGAAACAAGTAGGCCTGTTCACTAGTGTACTTGCGATTTGCCATTTTGGGCTCTAAATTTAGTAGTACACTAGTGAGATTCACAGGAAAAAAAGCTCCTAGGCTGCTGGCGACTGAATCAAAACGCTACCAAAAAAACTGTTAGCGATCGCAGGGATCAGGCCTGACTCTGCGAACGCTGCAGTTATGTGTGCTTAGTGTTTTGTAAGTGACAGTGATCGATCGATACTGCACTTGGTGGGCTGGGCTGGGCTGGGCGGAGGGGGAAAACGCAGGTGCTAGCAGGTATCTGGCTGATCCCGCTAACAATGCGTTTTTTTGGAACCCTAAACTGCTGGGACGCTAGTATAGATCTGATCAGATCAGATATTGATCTGTTCAGATACTATACCACTAAGGGAGGTGTATGCTTTGCTTGTGGTTGTTTGCGGTACTGGCACTAACCTGGGGCGACACAGACCTTATTTGACCCTAAAACCTAATTGATATCACCCGCCGGGCGATCAGGGGGTTAAACCGTTATTGGGTAATAAATGGCGGGTGCCCTGACAGTATAAAAAACAAAACTAACTAACCAGCGTCACCCGTAACAGTTATACGGTGATCACTGGTGAAAGGGTTAACTAGGGCAATCAGGGGGTTAAAACCTTTATTAGGTAATATATGGGGGTACCTGTTGCTATATAAAAACCTGACGGAGAACCTAAATAACTAACTGGCTAACCAGCGTCACCAGTCACACTTGGTGATCACTGGTGAAAGAGTTAACTCTAGGGGCAATCAAGGGGGTAAAAACCAGTGACACTAATGCAGCGATCAAAAAACGATCGCTTAGTGACACTGGCAAAGGGGGTGAAAGGGTTACCTAGGGGGCAATCAAGGGGTTAAACCTTTATTTGGGGGGGGTAGGGGGCTACCTTAGACCTAAAGGGGCCTAAAACTAACTGCCCTGACAGTTATTTCAGTCACAACTGACACTAAATGCAGTGATCAGTAAATAAATGATCACTGCAATCAGTGACACTGTGACTGGGGGGGCAGGGGGTGATCTGGGAGGTGATCTGGGGGTGGATTGTGTGCCTAAGTGTCCTGGTGTCAGTGTACTGTTGTGCACTTACTTGCTCTGTCTTCTCCGCTCGGCGTCCCGGTCAGAAAGACCGGCACGAGGAGCGTGACTTCACTTCCCGTTGCCTGTGTTTACAATTACACAGGCAACGGAGAATCTGATTTGCCAGGAGCGATCGTGAGGGGTGGCCAGAAACCACTGGCCGTCCCCTCTTCCCGGATCGCTCCTGAAGCGATCCCGACCGTCCCCCGCCGGCGGAGGGGGGTCCGATTGGACCCCCCAACCGCCTGAAGAATGGCACGTACAGGTACGTGGTTTTGCCTGTACGTGCCATTCTGTTGACGTATATGTACATGGGGCGGTCAGGAAGTGGTTAAAGGGTAACTCTACACTTCCCACATTTCCTTACAATCCCTCCTTTGATCATGGGGAGACTTAAAAAGTCTCCGCAGATCATTAACTGTACCACCTATGTCCTGAGTAGAACATGGTCATGGTTGTTTCAGACTTATCAATTGGGTCCGCGTGGGTTCGAACCCCACTTCTGGGGGATTGTAAGGAAATGTGGGAAGTGTAGAGTTACCCATTAAGATTTAATAATATTGTACAAAGATGTTTTTCTGTAGAAACTCACTTCAATTCTGTTTCTCTCACGCTAGTTATCTCCTTTCTCACACTAACGTGTAAAAAAGTTTTTCCAGAAATTGCTGAGAACCTTGTCAAGGACATATATTGCGTGGAACATTCTTAGAATTAGAATTGTGACGTTGAGTCTGAAAGGCAGAAATTCTATGAATATCTTGCAGATCAATATTGGATTGTATAACAAAATGCTTGAATGCGATTGGTTGTTCATGGGACGTTCCCCCTATGCAACCCCTTTTTTGATTATTGCATATACTCTGTAGAGCTGGAAATAAACGTATTCTTGATCAACCATATACTGTGTATGGTGTATAGAATACCTGTCCGGACAGAGAGTTTTCTTTCCATTGACCGTCAAAGTCCAGCTGAGGGAAAGAGGGCCTGATACAGAGGACCTAACACTCACTGTATACAAATAAAAATGTTTTGGCTTTAGATATACTTTAAATCTACAGATTTCAGATGTCAATCCATCATGTAAATTACAATAGTTAACTCAAAATTGGTTCTGGATTGTGAAATGCTGACCGATTAATTCACCCATCAGCCTTATATACTGTGAGTCTTTGGAGTTCCCAACTTCCACCCAACACTGTCAATTGTCAGAGTGAAGTTACCCATAAGTCATATGTTAAGTGACACAGAAAAAAGATCTGCTTTACCACATCACAGTAAGCTTCAGTCCTGTGTATCCATTGCCCATCGGACACACAAGCCTGGTTCTCAATCACCTCCTCTACAAAGCTCATGTCCGTGCCATACAAGAGAGAACCAAGATATCACCACCTAGGAGCCGATGAGGTGAAAGACACATACAATGTATAGATGAACAGAGACCAAAGGGGAAAATATGGGCATGTTCTTTAGGCTCATCATGAAGGAAGACCTAATAGAAGATAATAACAACTATAATAATAACAATGGAATGAAAGATAATAAGTAACAAGGAGTATTTGAAATGCTTACTTTGCAGGGTTTTCCTTTCCTCCCCTTAAATTATTTTTTAAATTACTGTGCCTTTTAACTTGTCAGCAAATTTGACTTCTTCAGGAAGATTCAGTTCCCTAGCACAGCCCTCTCCTCTTCTAGGAGTATTTATTTACTCTCTGTGCTGTTCCATTTTTCCAGCTCCTCCACCCCTCCCTTTACCCTCCCCTACATAACCTTTTATGTAGCTGTCAGAGCAGTGGAAAATGGGCATACTATATAGAGTGTCACTTGAGTGACAGCTCTTATCCAAAATGGCGGTGCCCAGCAGAAGTCTCTGGGATTTTGGAGGTCTACACCATAGAGGCTTTTACAGGTTAAAAACATGCATAAAATACATTTAATTTAAGGGCAGATTGTTTTTAAATGCATGGCTTGGCAACAGGGTCTCTTTGAACTGCGCAAATGTGGGTATGTGCATTAGGCCCATGAAGAAAAAAAAAAAAAGAAGATTGACTGTGGACCCAAGCCCTGTCACAGGGGAGGAGGTCACACTGTTCTCCATACATGAGTGTTGGGTATTGTGACAGCATTCCAATGACTGCGGAGGAGGAAAGAGTGGTGAGGGAGTGCAGGTAATATTGCAAGAGACACCATAATTTCATCCTAAAATCAGGTGACAGGGTTTTAAGTGTACACAATTAGAAACCATTCTCATATCATTTTAGAATTACAGTGCCTTGAAAAAGTATTCATACCCCTTGAAATTTTCCACATTTTGTCATGTTACAACCAAAAACATAAAATGCATTTTATTAGGATTTTATGTTATAGACCAACACAAAGTTGCACATAATTGTGAAGTGAAAGGAAAACGATAAATGGTTTTAAATTTTACAAATAAATATCTGAAAAGTGTGGCATGCATTTGTATTCAGTCCCCTTTACTCTGATGCATCTAACTAAAATCTAGTGGAACCAATTGCCTTCAGAAGTCACCTAATTAGTAAATAGAGTCCAACTGTGCATAGTTTAACCACTTAATGACTGGAAGCATTTGCCCCCTTAATGACCAGGCCATTTTTTTGCAATACGGCACACACACATAAACACACACACACACATTTTACTTTTTTCGATAATAAATATCCAAAAAATAAATAAAATTTCTTCCTCAGTTTAGGCCGATATGTATTCTACATATTTTTCGTAAAAAAAATAATTGGAATAAGCGTATGTTGATTATATATAAAGTTATAGCGTCTACAAAATAGGGATAGATTTATGGCATTTTCTTTTTACTAGTAATGGTGGTTATCAGCGATTTTTAGAGGGACCGTGACATTGTGGCAGACAGATCGGACACTTTTTTTGGGACCACTGACATTTATACAGCGATCAGAGCTAAAAAATAGCCACTGATTACTGGATAAAAGGTCATTGACAGGGAGGGGGTTAAAGTGGAAGTAAACCCCCCTATCGTTTTCAGCCAAGAAGCTGCCATCTTTGCCTCTGTTTAATCTTCAACTGCCACAGTGCTGCACATGTGATCCGTTATGACACCAGCCATTGGATGGTTTGACTGTTTGGTTGAGAGCACAGCCAATGTGCAGTTAGCATTCACGGCATGCCTTTTTTTTTAGACTGTTAAATCGATGGGTTTACTTCCGCTTTAACACTAGGGGGGCAATCAAGGGGTTAAATGTGTGTCCTAGGGAGTGTTTTCTAACTGTGGGGGGGGGGTGGGACTGCCTGGAGGAGACTGATTGCTGTTCATAAGCAGTATGAACAGCAGATCTGTCTCCTCTCTCCTGACAGAATGGAGATCTGTCTGTTTACATTGACAGATCTCCCTTCTGTCTCTCTCAGGAGCAATTGCGGCCGCTGGGCATGCGTATCGGCTCTGTCGTTGCGCCCCCTAATGGACTTAAAACGTACAGCTACGGTGATTTGCCCAGGGAAGACAACCTGCCGCAGTATAATTGTGGCGGCTAGTACTTAACTGGTTAATCTCATTATAAATACAGCTGTTCTGTGAAGCCCTCAGAGGTTTGTTGGAGAACCTTATTGAACAAATAGCATCATGAAGGCCAAGGAACACACCAGATTGGTCAGGGATAAAGTTGTGGAGAAGTTTAAAGCAGGTTAGGTTATAAAAAAAAAAATATCCCTAGCTTTGAACATCTAAGGACGCCCTCAGAAGAAGTCCGGATGTGATGAAACGTCAGGGCAGTGACCGACGACCGGAAGTGACGTTCTGCGCCTCAAACGTGCGCTCTAGGGACTAGGCAGCAGGAAGCTGAGCGCTGTTCTATACAGCCGAGTGATAACACCAGTTCCGGCGGGGCTAAAGCACCTTAACAGGCACAGTACTAATACAACGCTTGATTTTTATTGATGCAGGGTACGCATTTATGTACTAAGGGGGGAAGTTTTATACCCAATAAAATCTTTTATACAGTATCACACTATATGCAACCTTCTTTTTATATGAGGGGAATTGGTGTATGTTCCTGCTATGTCTGCTGCATAAGGAGATAAGGAGTGGAGAAACGCTGATGCTGGATAAACCTATTTGATGGGCGTATTTTTAACTTGGGTCTGGTGAGTGCATCCCCAAGCGGGGAATTTATATCGCACGTGGTGAATACCTGGTGGAATTCTCGGTGGATACTGATTATTTTGCACGGAAAGAACTTTTACAGTAGCGATTGAAATATTCACTCATCTTCTTTCATCTGTGATTTACCGTATAGTCCTCGTGCGAATAAGGACATAAGCGCTGCTGCAATATTATAGAGACTTTATATAGGAAGGACTGTTTTTATAAAATTGCCATATTTTCACCATTACACCACCGCAAGCCTGAACCATTTATATAAGGCAGGATGGATCCATGGCTTTCATGTTGTTTACACCAAATTCTGACCCAACCATCTGAATGTTGCAGCTGAAAACGAGACTCATCAGACAAGGCAATGTTTTTTCCAATCTTCTATTGTCCAATTTTGGTGAGCTTGTGTGAATTGTAGCCTCAGTTTCCTGTCCTTAGCTGATAGGAATGGCACTCGGTGTGGTCTTCTGCTGCTGTAGCCTATCTGCTTCAAGTTTCAATGTGTTGTCCGTTCAGAGATGGTATTCTGCATACCTTGGTTGTAACGAGTGATTATTTGTCTATCATCTCGAACCATTCTGCCCATTCTCCTTTGACCTCAACAAGGCATTTTCGTCAACACAACTGCCGCTCACTGGATATTTTCTCTTTTTGGACCATTCTCTGTAAACCCTAAGAAATGTTTGTGCCTGAAAATCCCAGTAGATCAGCAGTTTTTTGAAATACTCAGACCAGCCCGTCTGGCACCAACAAACCATGCCACATTCAAAGTCACTTAAATCCCCTTTCTTCCCCATTCTGATGCTTGGTTTGAACTTAAACAAGTCACCTTCCCCACGTCTAGATGCCTAAAGATGCTGTCTTGTGATTGGCTGATTGGGAGGGGGGAGAGGGAGAGACAGACACTCTACACAGAGATTGGTACACAGAAATCTTTCAATTTCTATTAGACCCCTTGCACACCACACCGCCCATAGCATCGACCGTAAAACGCTGCTATTTTTAGCGGCGTTTTACTGTCGGATTTGCGCCGCATTTCGGCCCCTAGCGGGGCGCTTTTACCCCCCCTAGTGGCCAAGAAAGGGTTAAAACCCACGGTAAAATGCCGCAATAGCGGCGGTATTACAGCGCTGCCCCATTGATTTCAACGGGGAGCAGCGGTGAGTTCACTGCAGACAATGGAGCAGCAGTTTAAGGGCGGATTGCAGGCGCTATTTCTAACGCTATAGCGCCTGCAAAACGCCCTCGGTGTGAAAGGGGTCTTAAATAATGCAGGTCAGTAACCTGGGTCTAAAGCTCTCCTCCAGAAAGGATTACACTTAGGGGGTTTAGTGTGTTAGGACACAGCGCACTTAAATTCATTACAGTAATGCACCGATATGAATACCAAATTATTATATACTGTTGCTTCTATGCACTAAAGGCTGAGAGTTTTAAAAGAATTTTCACAATTATTTGTTTTAAAAAAACTGTTAATATCAATTTAATATATCAAGAGTCTGATTTCCTGGGAAAAGTTTGTTGACAAATCTCCAGGAGTTATTTTCCTTCAGAAAAACACATTTCTTATAACAGAAATTTTGAAGGCAGCATGAAATATTTTGTTTGTACCTCAATGAGCTCATGTGTGCTCAACTGCCACAAGTACAACTGTTTATTACTTGCAGAATTGTAGATAATAGGTGCACGGCTTCATTTCCACCAGCAGGGGGAGGAAGAGAAGTGTTAGCTGTTGTGCATATACACCATGCCAGGGAACATTCTTCATTATGAAAAAAAAAAAGAAATATCTTCTAGTAGTGCTCCAACAGAGGAAAATAATTTAACAGTTTTCAGTAATCTTTTGCAGAGCCAAGAGAGGCCAGTTTGCAGCTTGATATAAATATATTAAGGATTGTCTCAGAGGATCTTGAAAGTGACAGTTCTCTGCAACGTGAAGGTCTGCTAAAACAAGAGATCAGTACTTTCCTCCTACATTATCATGAATCATTTGTCTTCTCATTTTCGTACTTGTCAGGATCAGAACTTGAGGGAGAAATCAGTTCCGGTAGACGGTCCCCCCATTCACATTTCCTAGCACAGCGGTACAGATCCCTAAGAATCAATAAAATATAAAAAGGTGTTACTAAAGGCTTTTTTTTTAAATGTTACTTACCTGCTCTGTACAATGGTTTTGCACAGAGTGATCCCAAAGCTCCTGTTCTTGGGTCCCCTGCTGGCACTATACACTCCTCCTCTTTAGTGTCTGCACCCATAGCAAGCGCTTACTATGGGGCAGATGTGCGGGCTTGCTCCCAAGCCAGGCTATGTATCTATAGATACACAGAGCACAGCTCGGCCCTGCCATCTGCTCCCTCACTTGAAAGCATGCTATACTCATGTTATACTCACTGTGGAACGGGTTAATCCTCTGCATTGTGTAAAAAGGCAGTTTGATCCTGTATGCACAGATCCTCCCCTTCTTGCATTGTACCCAAAACATCTCTGGATAAGCCAGAGCTAGTGGAGTCACTCTGTTCAGTTTGGTGTGTATTGCTTGAGTTTTTTTTTTTTTTCTTGGGAGGGTACATGTGATCAGCGCAAGGCCAATCAGCACTGTCCTGCATCCTCATAGGACAGCCAGTGCAGTATGAAAACTCCTCCTACAAGCTTTAACCAGGCACTAATAGAAGTCACAAGACTGCTATCTACCGCTGATGAGAAAAAAGGTATTTAGTAGGGGGGTGTTAAAAATAATTGTATAATCGACGCGATTCAGCTTGAACAATTCTGCATCAATGCAGAGAATGGCTGAATCACGACTGCATTAATTACATCATCGGCCCCTGTCAGAGTCCTCCCCTCCCTCCATACCTAAATGTGTCATACAGAATGGGGATCTCCCACTGTAACACAAAGCTTGGATCTGACATGGCACATGGCCGCTGTAACAAAGTCCTAGCTCCTATGTTAGATGGCACACTGATCCAATGTCGGAAAATTGAATCAGTGTGATGTGTATTATTAGGAGCCGGGAATTTGTTGACAGTGGCCACCGGGCAATTCAAATTCAAGCTCTGTGTCACAATGGGAGATCTCTGATGTATGCGTGATCCAGGCACTGGTGAGGCGGCACTGATATTGCTGTACTGATGGGCACATATAAGGCTCCATTGATGGGCACTGATAAGCTGCACTGCTGGGTTTTTGATGAAAACCATGGGCAGTAATCGCGATGCATCGCGGAATCTAAGCGAATCGTTGAAAGGATAATTGTAATCGAATCGCGAGACCAGTGAAGATGCACACCCCTAGTATTGAGCAGTTTATATTTACTAAAATAATTGCATTGCCATGTTCTGTGTACTGTGGGAGACCAGATATAGGGAATGCAGGGTCCTGGGTTTAGTAACACTGACAGAAGCAGGACCCAATGGCTCCCGCTGTTGCCTCCGTGTCCAGTGAGAGAAAAAAAGAGCGCACATCGCTGCTCTCAGGCATATTGCTGGATTGAGAGAGATCAGGCATATGTAAGTTTAAGGGGGGAGCTAATCTTGGAAGGTATTTTACCTTAAAAAGTAGAACTTTAGTCAGAAAATTATGTCCTGCTAGAACACGTCAGGCTGGCCCCTTTTAGCTATGTAAAAATAAGTGCCTATACTGTTTAAGATCCAGTAATGCACAGTCTAATCCTGTTTGGCATATGCTCAGTTGCCATCTATCTCAGCACTGTGCCTAAAATCTGAGCCACTAGAGGTGGAACAGCTGACAGCCTAAAGATTTACTGCTGAAGGGGGAAGAAAGCATCAGGAATGACACAGACTGTGGTGAGAGAACACAGATTAGAGAGGAGGAAAACAAAAAGCAGGAGAGATGACAGGACACATTCTGCTGTCAGGTAGAAATAAGCGTTATACCT